>CM038681.1:166432295-166814898 GCA_021605205.1 Aegilops longissima | reverse complement strand
TGCCTAAACTAAATCAAAACAAACATAACAAAATAGAAAACAAAACAGAATTAGAAAAGAGAGAGACAAGAACCTACCTGGGCCAACTTACCTGGCCCCACTGTCCGCGCCCGCCCTCTAGCTGGCCACCGCGCGAGTCCCAAGCGCCACCAGCCGCCATGGCCGACGAGCACGAGCTGTCGTGCTCCCCTGGATCGCTAGATGTTGCCTGCGTGCTCTTATTCGGCGTAGCTTCCACCTATGCCGCCATGTTCGCTCACTGCGAGCTGCAGCGCTGTGCCCGCTCAAACCCGAACTCCGGCCGCCGCCTCGCTCACCACCGCCGATGCCACAGGTCACCCCAGCTCCTCTCACTTGCTCCATCAGATACGTGCGAACCACAACAACTCATAGCCGCAAACCACGCGTGAAATGGTGCTCTGTAGCGAGAGCACGGTGAACCTCCGCCGTCGGGCTGGTCGTCCCCGGCCAAAGTCCAGCGATGATGATGTGGCACCTCATTAGTGCCTAATCACCATGCTATTTAACCCCCTGACCCACTTACATATGGGCCCCATGCCCTTATTTAACCATAGCTTAATTCCTGTTTAGTTTTAACAAATCACAGTGGCCCCACGCGTCAACGTTGACCTTGCTGACGTGGCCCTTGACCGACCCCGCCCGTCAGTGACCCAAGCCAGCAATGTGAAACTGACTAGTGGGTCCCATTGGTCAGGTTTGACCAGGATGACCTCTATTGACTTGCTGGCGTCGTGCTGATGCAGTGCAGACACCATAATTGTTTTATGGATATTTAATAAATCAGAAATGATTTATGAATTTCAAAAAATGCCCAAAACTTCTAAAAATCATAAAAAATAATCTATAGCTGAGAATGAAATAAGTTATATATGAAAATTTATCAGAAAAATCCAATCTATCCATCTGTACCATTTTCATGCATGACAAACGAAGTTATACCGAATGAATATGTGAAAATACATAAATGGCATTTTTAAATGCTTAATTTGGAGTTGCATTTGAACCCTTGGTTCAAATGAATTTCATCCAAATCAAATGCTAGATGCATTAGCTCCAAACACATCATATCTACATGTCATGATCATGCATCATATTGTTGCATTGCATTGATTGTGTTTCCTCTTGTTTGCCGGTGTTGGTTCCCTCTCGGTAGATGTGGTTCCGACGATGAGTTCGATGACACCGATGAAGAGCTATACTATCTTCAGAAGTGCCAGGCAAGCAAAACCCCCTTGTTCATTCCGATACAATCCCACTCTCTCTCTTCTGCTCTCTTTTACTGCATTAGGACAACAACGATTCAACTGTTACATGCTGCGGTAGTTGAACCCCTTTCCTCTGCATGACCTGTCTTTGCCACAGTAAATAGTTGAAACCTACTAGCATGAGTAGGAGTTGCTTGAGCCATGTTGTGCCTACTCATTCATGTCTGTTTGTCATGCCTGCTATTGCTTAGAGTTGAGTTAGGTCTGATTCATCGGGGATGAATTGGAATGTGGTGAACATGTCCTACTGTTGAGAGCTAAGTGTGTGAACATGATTTGGTAAAGGTAGCGGTGAGAGGCCATGTAGGAGTACATGGTGGGTTGTCTCATTGAAACCGTCCTCAGGAACTGAGTTCTATGTTTGTGATCCATGAACAACTACTACCACACATTGGGCTCTGGGCACTCCAAGCTCCTCGGCTTATTTATCAACCTGATCTCTGTCCAGGAGTTGCAACTAGTTTGTGGTGTTTGTAGGTAGTGCTAGTAGTCTACCAAGTGGCACCCGGTACAGGTGGGATTGGGACAGACTAGGTGCAGTGGCACGGTGTACCAAGCGTCGCCCGTTTCGTGGGCTTGGGAACCCTGCTCAAATCGTTTGGGGCCTTGAGCGACACCCCGGCCGGATCTCCTTGCGGATGGAACCCAAATAGGCAATAAACCTGGACTAGAGACTTGTGTGGTTAGTCAGGTCATGGCCGACTCCCTCGCCAGGTTTCTGCTTGAAGGTTGCCGAGATACATGACGTGTACATGATGGTAAGTGGCGAGAGCGTGTGTGAAGAAGTACACCCCTGCAGGGTTAACATCATATATTCGAATAGCCGCGTCCGTGGTAAAGGACCTCTGGCTTGCCTGTACAGTTCATAGACAAGTGAAAGTGGATACTCTAAAATGTGCAAGATAAGCGTGAGTGCTATGGATGGTGTTCTCGTAGGGAGACGGGAGTGGATCCATAGTGGTGTATTGATATGGTGAATATGTGGACTCATGTGCGCCACCACAAAAGAGTTAGTTGCAGTCGTAGTACAGGATAGCCACTGAGTCAAAGCTGGCTTGTTGCAGTTAAACTCCACCACCCCCTTTGTTGATACTGATGCATATGTAGCTAGTTCTGATGTAAGTCTTGCTGGGTACATTTGTACTGACGTTTGCTTAATTTATGTTTTTGTAGAGAGACTTCAGTCTCACTATTAGTTCTGCATGGACTTCGACGTTTAGCTTGTTACCTCAGCTACGATCTTGTACCCTTGGGAGGGTCTTGTAGATAGTCAGGCTTCTCAGCCTTTTTCATTTGTTGTTGTCTGTACTCAGACATGTTTATGCTTCCGCTTGTTGCTTGTATGCTCTGTATGTTGGGTCATGAGACCCATGTTTGTAATACTTGGCTCCTCGGAGCCAAATGAATAAATACTTTGAGTTGTAGAGTTTTGTTGTGATGACATGTTGTATTTGCACATATCGAGCATATTATGTGTATGATTTGAAATGCTTGGTATCTGTGGGATCCGACAACCTAGTTGTTTATCCTTGGTAGCCTCTCTGAACGGGAAATGTCTGCTAGTGCTTCCACTAAGCCATGTTAGCTTGCTACTACTCCGGAACACTTAGGCTGGCCGGCATGCGTCCTTCTTCGTTCCTGTGTCTGTCCCTTCGGGGAAATGTCATGCGGTGTCTACCGGAGTCCTGTTAGCCCAGCTGCTACAGCCCGGATTCACTCGCTAATGACCGACACGTTCGTTGCTGGGTCATGTATGCATGTCCCTGTAAGTAAGTGCCACTTTGGGTTTACGACTAGTCAAGTCGGCCGGGATTCTTTGTCATGTGGATGCTAGCGACACTATCATATACGTGAGCCAAAAGGCGCAAACGGTCCTGGGCCAAGAAAGGTGGCACCCGTGCGAATACCGTGCGTGAGGCCGCAAAGTGATATGATGTGTTACATGCTAGATCGGTGTGACTTAGGATCGGGGTCCTGACAAAAAGTGAGATCGGATAAATATAATAAGATAAATATTTTTGGTATTTTTGTTGTATATATTGGAAAATAAATATTTCAAAATAAATAGTAAACTAGAATTGTAGATCAGAAACTTATAAGACGTAAAGTAGACCCGGGGGCCATAGGTTTCACTAGTGGCTTCTCTCATGATAGCATGTGAGGGTGTCCTGGACTAAGGGGTCCTCAGGCGGCCGGCCTGTTGGACATGGGCTGGACTAGTGGGCTGTAAAGATACAAGACCGGAGACTCTCTCCTGTGTCCGGATGGGACTCTCCTTGGCGTGGAAGGCAAAATTGGCGTCCAAATATGAAGATTTCTTTCTCTGTAACCGACTTTGTACAACCCTAGTCCCCTCCAGTGTCTATATAAACCGGAGGGCTTAGTCCGAAGGTCAGATATAGTCAAACAGGCTAGACTCCTAGGGTTTTAGCCATTACGATCTCGTGGTAGATCAACTCTTGTAATACTCATATTCATCAAGATCAATCAAGCAGGAAGTAGGGTATTACCTCCTTAGAGAGGGCCCGAACTGGGTAAACATTGTGTCCCTTGCCTCCTGTTACCATCGACCTTAGACGCACAGTTCGGGACCCCCTAGCCGAGATCCGCCGGTTTTCACACCAATATTGGTGCTTTCATTGAGAGTTCCTTTGTGTCGCTGGAAGGTTCGATGGTTCCATCAATCATCTACAACAATGCTGTCCAAGGAGAAGTCTTCCTTCCCGGACAGATCTTTGTGTTCGGCGGCTTTGCACTGCGGGCCAACTCGCTCGGCCATCTGGAGCAGATCGATAGCTACGCCCCTGGCCATCAGGTCAGATTCGGGAGCTTGAACTACGTCGCGGACATCCGCGGAGACTTGATCTTAGACGGATTTGAGACCACGGCAGCCGCTCTTCGTCACCACGATGAACATGACTTAAATCTGTCATCGGACCATACACAGGAGATAGCACCTTTAATTGCTCTGGCCTTAGATCCGGAGCAGATTGCGCCATCCGAAGACGGGAAGCTCAGCCCCGCCACAGATGTCGCAGTCTCATCGGGGTCAGAGCCACACACAGATCCAACCTCGAGTGGAATCTGCATCACCGGACCCTCGGATTCGTTTCCGGCTACAAGTTCCAAACCGTGTGCGTCCGCGCGCGTCGAGCTCGATCAGTCATTGATCGTTGAATTCAGCTCCGCGGACATTTTTCGACACTCGCCTTTGGGCGACGTGTTAAGCTCGTTAAAAGCACTATCCTTAGCAGGGGGCTCACAGCCGAATTATATCCGGATCAAACTGGAGGCTGATGATGGAGAACTTCGCTTCCCACCCTCCGCCCACTTAATAGACACTGTCGAAGATTCAACCGACATGCTCGATTACGGCTTCGAAGACATTGATGGTATGGACGACGATGCCGATGAGGAGCAGGGCCAAAACCCGCCGTTTACTGGATGCTGGACGGCCACCTCCTATTATAACGTGTACATGGTGGATACACCTAAAAAAACTAACGACGATGAAAAAGAAGATCCAGTCGAGGATAAATCTCCTGAGACACAGTCAAAGCGTTGGCGCCAGCGGCGCCGCTCTAAGTCACGTCATGAAAATACAGCAATACCGACATGGGAGAAAACAATACTCCGGACGATGCCGAAGATAATGAAGATCCCGCGGAGATAACTTCCGAACAGGAGGAACGGGAAAACAGGCAAGTTAGCCCTGACGACCAGGCCATACACGATGACTCAGAGGATAGTAATTATCTTCCACTCTCCGAGGATGAGGTGAGCCGCAGCAACGAGGATTTTATCATGCCTGAGGAACCTCTCGAGCAGGAGCGCTTTAAGCGCTAGCTAATAGCCACTACAAGGAGCCTGAAAAAGAAGCAGCAGCAGCTTCAAGCTGATCAAGACCTGCTCAATGACAGATGGACTGAGGTCCTGGCAGCCGAGGAATACGGCCTCAAGCACCCAGCCAAAAGTTACCCGAAGCGCAAATTGTTACCTTAGTTCGATGATGAGGCGCTAGAGCCCATACCATCATCGCACAATGCGGCTAACCGACCACCACTCGGTCGGGACAAAGCGGCAACTCAAGCCGAACACCAGCCCACCCCACCTCACCGTAAAGGCAGAGATAAAACAGCTCGGGGTTATACATATGACCTTTGGCAGGACCTGGACAGTAGAGCAGGACATACCAGATCGATCTATGGATAGCGAGGACGTGCCCCGACACGCGGCGACGACTATCTACTCGGACGGGACAAGCCTAGTCACGCCCGGGCCAAAAACTGCATATGGATTCCATCGGAGCTACGTCACAATGTGGCCCGATATAGAGGCGCCGCACACCCTCTTTGCTTCACAGATGAAGTAATGGAGCACGAATTCCCAGAAGGGTTTAAACCCATGAATATAGAATCATATGATGGAACAACTGATCCCACGGTATGGATCGAGGATTTCCTTCTCCATATCCATATGGCCCGCGGAGATGACCTTCATGCCATCAAATACCTCCCACTAAAACTCAAAGGGCCAGCTCAGCACTGGTTAAACAGTCTGCCTGAAAACTCCATTGGCAGCTGGGAGGATCTGGAAGATGCCTTCCGCGACAACTTCCAAGGTACATATGTCCGGCCACCAGATGTCGATGACTTAAGTAACATCGTCCAGCAGCCCGGAGAGTCAGCCAGGAAGCTCTGGACTAGGTTCTTAGTTAAAAAGAACCAAATCATCGACTGTCCGGACGCGGAAGCCCTAGCGGCTTTCAAACATAGTGTCCGGGACAAGTGGCTCGCCCGCCACCTCGGTCAAGAAAAACCAAAATCCATGTCAGCCCTTACCGCTCTGATGACCCGCTTTTGCGCGGGAGAAGACAGCTGGCTTGCTCGTAGAAGCAACAGCGCCAGCAATCCGGGCACTTTCAAAGTCTGAGATGGCAACGGCAAGCCACGACTCAGTAAACACAGACATCGCAATGATAATGAGGGAACGCACGACAAAGCGGTCAACGCCGGATTCAGCAGCCCCAAATCCGGTCAACGGAAAAAGCCATTCAAGGCAAACAGAGACGGACCATCCAATTTAGACAAGATATTGGATCGGCCCTGCCAGATTCATGGCAGCCCCGATAAACCAGCTAATCACACCAACAGAAGTTGTTGGGTCTTCAAACAGACCGGCAAATTCAATGCCGAACACAAGGGGAAGAGGCTGCCCGGTGATAGCGACGACGAAGAGACTCACCAACCAAATACCGGGGGTCAGAAGCAATTTCCCCCCAAAGTAAAAATAGTGAACATGGTATACATGACACACACCTCTCCAGGGGAGCATAAGGAGCGCTCCCTCTGGACAGAAGATCATACTACGGTTACTTCAGCCGAAGTACAAAGCGGTCTTATTAAACCGCATACCTTGTCGGCCATTAAGCCGTTGGTCTCCATTCAACTGGACCGACCAATTTCGGAGCTGGACTAGCAGTTCGGCTTCCACCGTCCACCTCATATACCTGTGAAATCTGTACCGCGCATACATAACTATGCACTTAAAATATCCTGGGCATCGGCGGAAGCACAATACGGACGGGCCTACATGTACTCCCATAACCACCTTCCTTAACTTTTCTAACTACTCTTTCCTTTTCATTTACCACAGGTGGCTCAAAGGCTGGTCATCTCACCGACTCTATCGGAGTTCGGGTTCGTACATTCACCCAAAGGCTACTCCTGTTATGGAGCCCCTTCACCGAGGAAAGGCGGCGTAGACGTGCGATAGGAGGTCCAAAACAACTCTTTGTAGACCGCGCTCTCTATTTTGCGAGCCTGTAAAGTGCCTTTTTCCTCAGTCGTCGACCCCTGGCATGTCAAATAGCCGGGGTTGTGGCGTCATTATCTATAAAACAACTATTGGCATATCACTCAGGTCCCAGTGAACATAATCCATACCCAGTATTCACTTTTCTTCAAAGAACTGAATTTTTCTCCTTTGCTTGTTTCACACACGCACCCCGACGTAACTTGCCAGGGGCTCGGTATGGGAACAAAATGAGTTGCCAACAAGTCCGAACAGCTTTATAGCATACTTCGGCGTTGTGAGTTTGGCCTTATATGCATCAGCTCCGAATCATGTCTTGGGTCAATAGTTGGGTTGCCCGACTCCTGTCCTTACTACCTTACGTTTCGCTCTATCGGCTAGGGTAGTAAAGGGAGAATTACTGCGATTGTGTTTCTGGTTCATCTGGTCAAACACCTCGGTAGAGAAAGCCGAAAACTGACTGTCATGATGCGGCCAGAGCTGGTCAACCACTCGATGACTCATCGGAATCTTTCGCGATTCTCTGTGTATTACATGAAGGACCTTTCTTCAGGTCATACATGTAGCGCAACGTATTGGGACAAATGCGTACATAACAGGGTCTATATCATAAAACTCCTATGGCTAAGTGAAAGTGTTAACGCCCTATAGTCTGATTGCCTACTTCGTCGCATTGACACCTCCTTCATGGACCAAGACGTTGGGTTAAGAGTGATCAATTGCTTTTCCGAACACCCCCATATTTTCTATGAGGGGACTGAAGCCGATGACTGGAAAACTTTTAGATTATACAAAAACGGCAGCGCAGGAGGAACCAAAGCTTTTAGGCGACACTAAAATGAAAAATAGCTTTATTATATCATAATATTGTCTTTTACAATTTCAATACATTTCACTCGAATATCATGTCTTTCGAGCACTGACCCTCTATCAAGTGGGCACCCTCTAAGACATCCTCGAAATAATGCTCTAGTGCATGGTGGTCCTTGCCCTTGGGTGGACTCTTCGCTGCAACATCGGTGGCCTTCATCTTCGTCCAGTATATCTTAACACGGGAAAAGGCCATCTGTGCACCTTCAATGCACGTTGACCGCTTAACGGCGTCGATACGCAGCACCGCATCAACAAGTCGATGCACCAAACCGAAATAGTTATCCGGAATTGGCTCGATCGGCCACAGCCGGACCACGACGTCCCTTATGGCAGATCCGGATATCCTGTGGAGCTCTGCCCACTGGGCCATCTGTTCGTTCAGCAACAGCGGATGCTTCGGCATGCTAACCTGCGACCAGAACAACTTTTCTGTTGCACGTCCTTCTTGCGCTTGGAAATACTGCATCACATCAGAGACACTCTTCGACAAATCCAACAATGCGTCTGGAGAACTCCACACTTGATTAAACCGGGGCATAATTCGGATTACCGAACTTAGTTTGTAACAAAAAGGGCTTACCAGCCGCGATCTCCCCAGCTTGCCGGATCTCCTCCCAGGCCGCTCTAGACTCGGACCGCGCTTCTTTCACCTCTCGTAAGGCCTTGTCAAGGTCATCCGTTTTGGCTTTATTATCCTTCTCGAGAAATTCGCAACGGCTAGCGACATCCTTTAGCTCAAGCGCCATCGTGGATATTCTCTCCTCATATTGGCGCCGAGCAGCCTGTTCGGCCTTTAACTCGGCAAACGCCTTTTCGGCAGCCGCATTACTAATCCGGGCATGCTCCTTGGCCCAGGCTAGCTCAGCCCGAGGGATCTCAACTGCGGCGGCACCATCTGCAGTCATGCATATCTCAGTATATAATTCTTAGTGTCATGCTTATATTATAAGCACGTGCATATAATGACTGCACCAAAAACATACCTTGCGCCTCGTCAAGCCGCCTGTTGATAAGCGTGATGTCATCATCCGCCTCATCAATCTTCCGCTGCAGATTTGCAACCTTTGTAGTTCGGGCAGTAGCCAGGGAGGTAACAGCCTGTGTTCCAATTATTCCGATTATTCCCTGGGCATATCTTTTTGACCCTCTGATCGCCTCCCTTGGGAAGCCAATCAGAGTCTCAGGGGCTACTATCTATACACACGTGCATTTTGTGAATAAAGCACAATTGAAAATATTACAGTACAAACCTCGAAGCCTCTTAGCAGGCTCCTGAAGGCTTCATTCAATCCGCTTTTCACGGAAAGAACCTTTTCAACCACCGTACCCATCAAGGTATGATGTTCCTCTGAGACGGACGCGGCCACAACATGTTTGTCAATATATCCGGCGCTTCTGGATCTCTGGAAGCTGTTGTAGGGGTACGACCTCCCTTCAAAGGGATCCGTTTATTCGTCCCTAGAGTCGTCTCTGGCTGTAAGCCGGACAGTCCGGGGCCTTTATTGTTGACCCCCGGACCCTGGGCTACCGAAGTATCACCTTCAGGTAGTGTCTTCGTCATCCCTCGCATCACTTGTTGATCAGGAGAGACCCTTCGGGACGACACCTCAAAGTCGTCCGCCCTATTGGGCGAGGAGACCGGTGGAGGCATCTCGCTTTCCATCATCTCCGGGAGAAGGTCCCACGAGGAAGAGGATTGTTGAAGAAGACTATGTGCCTAGTTGTAAAAACATATATTCTAGATGTTACCTTGGTAACAGGAAAGGAACGGGATATGTTTAAAACAGCCTTGTTCACTTACGATTTGGCTAAAGGCTTGTCCTCACTGTGGGACGGTACGATGACGTCGTCCTCCAAGCCCGAGCCGCCCGACAGGGGAATCTTTCTTCGCTTAGGAGCCTTTCCCTCCCAACCTTCGGAGGAGGCCCTTTTCTTACCATGGGGAGAAGAGATGTTGGCTTCTCCTTCACATTTGTCTTCAGGCGATGGAGTTTTGATCTCCCCGGACACAGTGTCTGATATACCTCCGGGATGGAGTCTACCTTTGGTCCTCCCGCTCTCCGCCTTATCTCCCTTCATGGGCATCTGTACGGTGTCGGAGCCAGCATCCTTGTTAGTACGGGATCCGCTGAGTCTTCGGGAAGGGGGGCCGAACACCTAATTCGCTATGCTTTCTTTATCCAGCCCTGGAAGGAGATAGTTTGCCCAGTATCGTATTACGGCATACATAGCTAAAAATTGTTCGGGAGTCGAGCGCTTACCGAGGTATCCGGATGGTTGCAGTCAAGGCCGATGTCCTCGGTAGTGTCCGGCCACTGTTTTCATTTCCCGAAAAAACAACTTCCACATTCATTTGTGCGTAGTGCCGAAGAAGTGTTGGAGGGTTTGTGGCCCTTCTAGATTAAACTCCCACATACGGAGAGGCCTCCGTTGGCATGGCAGGGCCTGGAGAACCAGCATTACTTGAATCATGTTGATAAGATCAATGTCCTTCTCAAGGAGGCTCCGGATGTGGCTCTGTAGAGTCTGCACCTCCTGAATTGATCCCCAGTCCAGCCCCTTATTAATCCATGATGCAAGCTGTAACGGAGGGCCAGATCGGAATGCAGGTATAGCTGCCCACTTGGTACCGCAGGATTCAGTGACGTAGAACCACTCCCGTTGCCATGGGTTGGGAGTTTCGGTGAAGGAGCCTTTTGGCCAGAGAGCATTGGTAAGCATGCTCACTGTAGCACCGCTGCACTCCGCTTGTTCCCTATCGACTACCTTCGGCTTCACACTAAAGGTCTTGAGCCATAAGCTGAAGTGTGGGGGAATATGGAGAAAAGCCTCGCACATGATAATGAACGCCGAGATGTGAAGGAAAGAATCTGGGGCTTGTCGTCTTTCGGGTTCCGGCAGACCCTTGAGGTTCGAACACTCGGGTGCGCGCGGAATCTCACCTTGTACCTACCTGCACCCCGCCGCCTCGCTTGGATCTAAACTACGAAAGGAACAGCACAAGAGACACAGGGTTTATACTAGTTCGGGCCACCATTGTGGTGTAATACCCTACTCTAGTTTATGGAGTGGTGGATTGCCTCTTGGGCTGATGGTGATGAACAATACAAGGAAGAACAGCCTCACGAGGGTCTGTTCTTGGCTAGTGCGATGAACTGCTAGGGGGAGTTCAGTCGCCTCTCTCTATCTCTCTCGTTTGTTCTCTTGGTATCTTCTTGAATGCCCCTACCCTGTGGGTGGCTAGTCCTATCTATAGGCAGAGGCCCTGGGCCTCTTCCCAAATATTGAGCGGGAAGGGCGCCAACAATTGTCCATTTTGAAGGGGAACATATGGTACACTTATCCTGACTAAAGTTGGTCCTCGCTTTGTCAAAGGCTCGTGGTGGTGGCCGGCTTGGGCTCCACAATGACTTCCTTCCTGTCGTTGGACTGGTCTTGGTCTCGTTGCATCGAAATGGGCGCCTTTGCTTGATGCTCGCTGCGCTTGCTCCCTTTGCAGCAAAGGGGAAAGGAGGACACTTCTTGGCTGGCGCCCGCCTGGCGCCCTTAGTCGTCATGGCTTGCGTCATGGGCACCTCGTGAGGTACCCGCCTTGATCTCTCCGCCTCCTCGCAAGCCAGCCTGATGAGGCCGTGCACGAGGAAGCTCCTGTCGTCCGCCCATGAAGCTTGGCCCCTCGCGAGGTCTTGAGCTCGTGTTGATGAAGATGGGCGTGATGGGCCCCCTTTGAGCCACACCGCAGGCCGAGCGAGCAAGTCTGGGACCCCGTTCCCAGAAGCGCCGGTGATGAGTCCCGGGCCCAAAGCGCGCCCGGACTTGGCGGCGAGGCGAAGGGCAAGTCTGGCGCTGGGCCCTAACAGCTCGCGGTTGATTGGGCGTGGGTGCACGAGCAACCAGCGAGTCGACAAAGGCGGCGTCTGCCTAGGCTTTGCTTGATTGCTTTCTCAGTTCTTTGCTCAGATCCCTTTCTTGCGCCTCCCTTCCTGCCTCCGAAATCTTGAGATCCACTTCGATTGCACGCCCTAGCAAGGCATGGCGCCTCGCCCGGACCCGGTCGGAGCTTGTGCAGCGCCTACTGGACTCGCCCGAATGTGTCGGGGCGAGCCTTGCCCAGGTGCGCCGGATGGCGGCGGGCGCAGAGGCATCGGCACGGGCGAAGGTGTTCAAAGGCGGCTCCGCCCTCCCTGAAGGCCATGGGAGCACCTTCTATCCGCTCTTTGTAAGTGCCATCGTTGCCGGTCGGATGCCTCCCTTTTCTGAGTTCTTCTTCTCCGTCCTCCGCCATTACAAGCTACAAGCTCTGCACCTCCACCCCAACTCTGTTCTCCTCCCTGGCGATCTTAGCCTACTCTTGTGAGGCTCACGTGGGGTGCAGCCCTCGGTGGCCTGCTGCGCCACTACTTCTCCCTCCGACCTCTCGTGGTTCCTCCTCTGCGTGTCTGAGCTTGTGCATCTGGTAGCTCCATCGCCATTTGAACCCGGGAAGAGGATTGAGGGCTTCAGGAGCAAGTGGGTCTTGGTGGATGTTGGGCGCATCCACCCTCGGGGGTTTCTTCTCTTCTGGGTCTGCGGCTGGCAGCTCGAGGAGGGAGAGACGCCCCTCCTCGGCCCTGGCGCACTTGGTTGCCAAGTTGAACAGCTCCAAGGAAGTGCACAGATCTTCATGCATCGCCAGCTCCTCCTTCATCTTGACATCGCGCACACCATCGGAGAAGGTGGAGATGATGGCCTCCTCGGTCACCTTGGGAATCTTGAGGCGTGCGTCGTTTAAGCGCTGGATGTACTTCTGCAGGGTCTCTCCTGGTTGCTGCTTGATGCGGCGCATGTCGCTCACGGCGGGTGGCCGGTCGCGAGTACCTTGGAAGTTGGCGATGAAGCGGTGCGCATCTCGTCGAGGAGGAGATCGTGCACAGGGCCAGTTCAGGAGCCAGGTGCGAGCCCCGTCTTTGAGCGCCATGGGAAACCAGTTCGCCATGACCTTCTTGTCTCCATTGGCGGCTTCGATGCCCAGCTCGTAGAGCTGGAGGAACTCTGAGGGGTCGGCCGTACCGTCGTAGCGAGGAGGCAGGTCCGGCTTGAACTTGCCGGGCCACGCGACGCTGCGCAGCTCGGGGGTGAAGGCTCGGCAGCCTGCTGTGGCCACGGGAGGCCTTGGATGACGAAGAGCTTGGTCTTGTGGGTCCCCGTGTGCTGCAGCTGGGAGCAGCGCGGGGTCTTCACGTGCCGGAGCAGGAGCGTGGTCGCGACGAGCTGGAGCGGGGAGCACTCGGGCAGCTTCTTGCGGGCGAGGGACCTCCTAACAGCTCTGCTCTTGCCGCGCTGGCGCCGGACGGAGCGGGTTCCGCCCAGGGACCACGCGCCTTGGGGCCAGGGCGCCTTCTTGGGGGGGAGGCAGCCGAGGCGCCCCCGGAGCTTCGTCGCCCGCGCAGGACGGGGTTCGGTGCAGCGGAGACGGGCGTGGGAGCCCCTGCGGCTGGACGAGCTCGGCGACGCGGCCGAGCCACTCTTCATAGACGTCGTCGACGGGACGGTAGCGCAGGAGCTCGTTTGCCGCGATGAGCGCAGCTCGAGCCTCCATGGACGCGCGGAACGCGCGAGACGAAGAACCAGCCAGGGCGAGCAAGGGCGTAGCAGTGCGGCCGTCTTGCCTCACGGAGGGATGCTGAGATGATGCTTGCTGCTCGTTCCCCACCGGGCCAGTGGCGGCGTTGACGGCAGGCGACGGAGAACGACAAGGGCGCGCGCCGACGGGAGCCGTCTGGACGACGCGGGAAGCGAGAGCGGCTTGGCGCTCGGCACGGGCCCGACGAGCGTCAGACATGGATGCGGCGGTCGACGGAGAACAGGGCGACGGAAGACGAATCACGGCGCACCCCTACCAGGCGCGCCAAATGTCGGATTTCGGGTTCCGGCAGACCCTTGAGGTTCGAACACTGGGGTGCGCGCGGAATCTCGCCTTCGACCTACCTGCACCCCGCCGCCTCGCTTGGATCTAAACTACAAAAGGAACAGCACAAGAGACACGGGGTTTATACTAGTTCGGGCCACCATTGTGGTGTAATACCCTACTCTAGTTTGTGGAGTGGTGGATTGCCTCTTGGGCTGATGGTGATGAACAATACAAGGAAGAACAGCCTCGCGAGGGTCTATTCTTGGCTGGTGCGATGAATTGCTAGGGGGAGTTCAGTCGCCTCTCTCTATCTCTCTCGTTTGTTCTCTTGGTATCTTCTTGAATGCCCCTACCCTGTGGGTGGCTAGTCCTATCTATAGGCAGAGGCCCTGGGCCTCTTTCCAAATATTGAGAGGGAAGGGCGCCAACAATTGGCCATTTTGAAGGGGAACATATGGTACACTTATCTCGACTAAAGTTGGTCCTCGCTTTGTCAAAGGCTCGGTGGTGACGCTTGGCTTGGGCTCCACAATGACTTCCTTCCTGCCGTTGGACTGGTCTTGGTCTCGTTGCACCGAAATGGACGCCTTTGCATGATGCGCTCGCCTGCGCTTGCTCCCTTTGCACCAAAGGGGAAAGGAGGACACTACGCGGGCTGGCACCCGCCTGGCGCCCTTGGTCGTCATGGCTTGCGTCATGGGGACCTCGTGAGGTACCCCGCCTTGATCTCTCCGCCTCCTCGCGAGCCGACCGATGAGGCCATGCGAGGAAGCTCCTGTCGTCCGCCCATGAGGCTGGCCCCTCGCGAGGGTCTTGAGCTCGTGTTGATGAAGATGGGCCGTGATGGGCCCCCCTTTGAGCCACGCCGCAGGCCGCAGGCAGGCAAGTCTGGGCACCCCCGTTCTCAGAACGCCGACAGGGCTAGATCGTGAAAATCTAGTCCGTAATAAAACATAAGCCCCCGGACGAAGGGATGAAGAGCGAATCCTAGCTCTCGGAGGAAGTGGTAGATGAATACAACCCTCTCGCCGGATTTGGGAGTGGGAATAACCTGTCCTTGAGCAGGAAGCATGTGGGGGATCTCCGCGGTTAGGTATCTGGCCGCGCGAAGCTCCGCAATGTCCTCCTCTGAAACAGAGGAAGCCACCCATCGGCCCTGTGAGGCGGGTCCGGACATGATTGGGAAGCTTGACGCAATGAAGTCAAACCTTGGGTGCTAGAACTCGAAGTTGGAAGGGCTGAGGAAAGAGTCAGCGTAAAAAGAAGACGGCCCTTGGCTCCTTTATAAAGGCAACGGGTATCGAACGCCTCCTCCTAAGCCGAAAAACCTGCCTATTCCTAAGGAATCATCCCAATGGAACGGTTGGATTACCCACGCTCGTATTGATGAGAATCCCGCAATAAGGGGACATGATCTCTGCTTCGACAAGACGTGCCAATAAAAGCCGCGCCTCGAAACATGGAACGGCAGGACAAGCAACGGTTCAAAATAATGACCGGGCAGACGTGATGTCACCTTACAAAAATTTGTCAGCAGATTGACTAGTGAAATATTATACTCTCTGCGGTTGTGCGTGGTACTTGTGTTGCAGATCTGGACACGTTTGCTACGTCCGAAGACTATCTTGGAGTATTCGGAAAGGGGAACCCGCCTTCCAATGCCGAAGACAATCTGCGCGCCGGACACCTCGTCATTGAAGCCTGGTTCAGGGGCTACTGAGGGAGTCCTGGACTAAGGGGTCCTCGGGCGTCCGGCCTGTTGGACATGTGCCGGACTAGTGGGTCGTGAAGATACAAGACCGAAGACTCTCTCCTATGTCCGAATGGGACTCTCCTTGGCGTGGAAGGCAAGCTTGGCGTCCAAATATGAAGATTCCTTTCCCTGTAACCGACTTTGTACAACCCTAGTCCCCTCTGGTGTCTATATAAACCGGAGGGCTTAGTCTGAAGGTCAGATATAGTCAGACAGGCTAGACTCCTAGGGTTTTAGCCATTACGATCTCGTGGTAGATCAACTCTTGTAATACTCATATTCATCAAGATCAATCAACCAGTAAGTAGGGTATTACCTCCTTAGAGAGGGCCCGAACCTGGGTAAACATTGTGTCCCCTTTCTCCTGTTACCATCAACCTTAGACGCAGTTCGGGACCCCCTACCCGAGATCCGCCGGTTTTGACACCGACAACATGTATTACGGTGGGTGAACAAATTACTGCCGAGCAATTGATAGAAAAGTGCATAGTTATGATGATATCTAAGGCAATGATCATGAATATAGGCATCACGTCCGTGTCAAGTAGACCGAAATGATTCTGCATCTACTACTATTAGTCCACACATCGACCGCTATCCAGCATGCATCTACAGTATTAAGTTCAAAAGAACGGAGTAACGCATTAGGCAAGATGACATGATGTAGAGGGATAAACTCAAGCAATATGATATAAACCCCATCTTTTTATCCTCGATGGCAACAATACAATACGTGTCGGTTCCTTTACATCGCGGGATCGAGCACCGCAAGATTGAACCCAAAGCTAAGCACTTCTCCCATTGCAAGAAAGATCAATCTAGTAGGCCAAACTAAACCGATAATTGAAGAGACTTGCAAAGATATCAAATCATGCATATAATAATTCAGAGAAGAACCAAATAATATTCATAGATAATCAAGTTCATAAACCCACAATTCATCGGATCTCGGCAAACACACCGCAAAAGAGTATTACATCGAATAGATCTCCAAGAACATCGACGATTACTTTGTATTGAGAACCAAAGAGAGAGAAGAAGCCATCTAGCTAATAACTATGGACCCGAAGGTCTGTGGTAAACTACTCACACATCATCGGAGAGGCTATGGTGTTGATGTAGAAGCCCTCCATGATCGAATCCTCCTCCGGCAGATCGTCGGAAAAGGCCCCAAGATGGGATCTCACGGGTACGGAAGGTTGCGGTGATGGAAAAGTGGTTTCGTGGCTCCCCTCAATGTTTTTAGGGTATAAGAGTATATATAGGCGAAAGAAGTAGGCCGGTGGAGCTACGACGGGCCCACGAGGGTGGGGACGCGCCTACCCACCTAGCCGCACCCTCCTGCCTCGTGGCTGCTTCGTTGCGTCTCTGACTTCCACTCCAAGTCTCCTGGATTGCGTTTGTTCCAAGAAAGATTGATACGTCTCCAACGTATCTATAATTTTTTATTGCTCCATGCTACTTTATCTACTATTTTGGACTATATTGGGCTTTATTTTCCACTTTTACATTATTTTTGGGACTAACCTATTAACCGGAGGCCTAGCCCAGAATTGATGTTTTTTGCCTATTTCAGTGTTTCGAAGAAACGGAATATCAAACAGAGTCCAAACGGAATGAAACCTTCGGGAACGTGATTTTCTCACCGAGCGTGATCTACGGGACTTGGACCCTAATCCATGGAACAAAAGAGGTGGTCACGAGGGTGGGGGGGGTGCGCCCCCTGCCTCGTGGGCCCCCTGTTGCTCCACCGACGTACTCCTTCCTCCTATATATACCCACGCACTTCAAACGATCGAACAGGAGCCAAAACCTAATTCCACCGCCGCAACTTCCTGTATCCACGAGATCCCATCTTGGTGCCTGTTCCGGAGCTCCGCCGGAGGGGGCATCCACCACGGAGAGCTTCTACATCATCACCATAGCCCCTCCAATGAAGTGTGAGTAGTTTACTTCAGACCTTGGGTCCATAGCTAGTAGCTAGATGGCTTATTCTCTTTTGGATCTCAATACAATGTTCTCCCCCTCTCGTGGAGATCTATTCGATGTAATCTTCTTTTTGCGGTGTGTTTGTTGAGACCGATGAATTGTGGGTTTATGATCCAGATTATCTATGAATAATATTTGAATCTTCTTCGAATTCTTTTATGTATGATTGGTTATCTTTGCAAGTCTCTATGAATTATCCGTTTGGTTTGGCCAACTAGATTGGTAGTTCTTGCAATGAGAGAAGTGTTTAGCTTTGGGTTCAATCTTGCGGTGTCCTTACCAAAGGATGTAAAGGGTTGCAAGGCATGTATTGTATTGTTGCCATCGAGGATAACAAGATGGGGTATTTATCATATTGCATGAATTTATTCCTCTACATCATGTCATCTTGCTTAGGCGTTACTCTGTTTTTAACTTAATACTCTAGATGCATCTTTGGATAGCGGTCGATGAGTGGAGTAATAGTAGTAGATGCAGGTGAGTCGCTCTACTTGTCTTGGACGTGATGCCTATATACATGATCATACCTAGATATACTCATAATTATGCTCAATTCTATCAATTGCTCAACAGTAATTTGTTCACCCACTGTAGAATACTTATGCTCTTGAGAGAAGCCACTAGTGAATCCTATGGCCCCCGGGTCTATTCTCATCATATCAGTCTCCATCACTTTATTACTTGCTTTGTTTTTACTTTGCCTTTTACTTTTCACTTTGCATCTCTATACCAAAATACCAAAATATTATTTATCATCTCTATCGATCTCACTCGTAAGTGATGTGAAGGATTGACAACCCCTAATCGCGTTGGTTGCGAGGAGCTATTGTTTTGTGCGGTATGAGGGACTTGTCGTGGCCTCCTCTTTGGATTGATACCTTGGTTCTCAAAAACTGAGGGAAATACTTACGCTACTTTGCTGCATCATCATCTCCTCTTCGGAGAAATCCAACGCAGTGCTCAAGAGGTAGCAAAGATCCTCGCGAAGGTTTCGTTCCGTTTGGATTCCGTTTGATATTCCTTTTCTGCGGAACACTGAAATAGGCAAAAAAAAACAGCAATTTGCACTGGGCCTTCGGTTAATAGGTTAGTCCCAAAATAATATAAAATAGCACATTAAAGCCCATTAAACATCCAAAATAGATAATATAATAGAATGGAACAATCAAAAATTATAGATACGTTGGAGACGTATCACACCACCGGCTCCGCAAATTGCGGACCGGTGGACTCCGAAGCCCAACTGCGGGACGCCTCCTCCTCTTGCGCCTTGGCAGCCGTGTCCGCCTACTCCCTGGCCACCGCGTCGGCAGCCTCCGCCTCCGCTCGGACCGCGGCGTCTTGCTCCTCCCACACCACCCGCGCATTCCTCTCCGTCGCCTCCTGAAGGGCGGCAATAGGGTCCACACGGTGGGTGTTGGTGGAGCCGTCTGTCGCCCCAATCACCGAGCCAAATCGGGCCCACGACAGAGAAAGCGGGCCCTATGAAGATACGGCAGGAAGAAGCCAATAAGAGGATTGAAACAAAAGAAGAAA
This sequence comes from Aegilops longissima, assembly GCA_021605205.1. Taxonomy (NCBI): domain Eukaryota; kingdom Viridiplantae; phylum Streptophyta; class Magnoliopsida; order Poales; family Poaceae; genus Aegilops; species Aegilops longissima. Next base: position 166,795,757 of record CM038681.1, on the reverse strand, counting down.
AGCAAACGCAAAACAAAATGCGAGAAAGATCAGGACGCTTACCAGGACACCGGCGGGCGCTGCTTTGGTCCCTTCTGGAAGAGGGCCACTTTTGCAGCCTCCTACCGCTTGGTCGCGGCGGCCGAGGTCTTGTTCTTCTTGGGCCGACTGCCGAACAACCCGGCGTCGGCCCGACACTTCGGCGCGCCGGCTGCTGTAGTCAGCGCGGCCGAGGAGTCGGCGCCCGCCCTGTTGGCGCCAAGGGTGCGGCACGGCTCGTCATCATCCTCCTCCTCGTCCAGCCAATCCACGAGGCCGCCTGCCGTGGAGCTGCCTGCTCCCTCGCCACCGCCTCCTGCGGCGTCCTCCTCCTCCATGGCGGCCGGCCCCAGCTCGGGGTCGTCCACGTCGCTCTCCGCTCGGGTCGCCAGGTACTGATGACCAGGGGCCAGTGCGTTAGTTGCCGTCTGGCCCGGGAAGCGCTGCATCACGGCCGGTTGGTCAGGCGACAAGAAGAAATCCGGGCAAACAAAGAAAAAGAGAACTAGAAGGCTTACTGCAGGTGGCGGGTTAGCGCGGCTGTACGACTCCTTGCCGAACTGCCAGTCCATCTCCGAGAGCTTGCAGTCCGAGAAGAAGTTCACTAGCCGGACCACCTCCACGCCCGGCAGCACCTTGGTGCACATCCGGCACGGGTCCCAGTGCCACCTCATGTTGCTGATTATGTGGGGTCGGGCTTGAAGAGGCAGCACTCGGCGCTCTACGAAGGTGGCCAACAGATCTGAGGCCCTGAGGTCTCCGACTCCATCATCTCCTAGAGCCGGGTGATAGTGGTGGAGGAGGCAGCCAAACGAATCTTTGGCCGGAACTTCCAGTTTGTGCGGGGCTTAGCAGGCGGGCCGACTACATAAGCTGGCAGGTTGGCATAGTTCCACGTCAAGTCAATGTTCTCGATGTAGAAATATGATTTTTGCCACAACTTGGCTGACTACAGCAGGGCGAGAGCCGAGAAGCGGACTCTAGAGCACGAACGCCACACCGCGACGCAAGCCCCGCACTGGGCCGCCTAGTCCTTGGCGGCGGTGCCAAGCTTGAGGTAGAAAAGCTCCCCCCACAACTCGAGCTAGGGGAGCATGCCAAGATACCCCTCGCAGAGGGTGACGTAGGCGGGGAGCAGCACCAGCGTGTTCGATGTGAGATGGTGGTGCTGCACTCCGTAGAAGTTGAGGAACGAGCGGAGGAACCCGCTCGCCGGCAAGCCGAAGCCGCGGAGGAAGTGCGACCGGAAGACGATGTGCTCGCCGTCTGCCGGCGCCGACGGGATCACCGCCTCGAGAGGAACACGCACCTTCACGTGCGATGCACAGGGAAGCCGTCATGTCTGACGGAGGAACTCCAGATGGTCGACGTGGACGTTGGAGCTGTCCAAGTGAGCGGCCACCGTGCACCATGGGCTTGGTTGCTTGGTGGTGGCGCGAGGTGGCTGCGTGAGGACGAAACCGCGGCAATGCGGAGAAGTCCGGCGACGGCGGGCTGCGGCTGTGCTCTGGCGGCGAGAGAGGGCACGGCGGCAGCAAGAGAGAAGAAGAAGAAGAAAAGGATGAAGGGCAAGGTGGGCGCGCGTGCGTTCTGTCGCCCCCTCCTCCCCCTACTTATAGACCACCGAGGAGGAGCCGAGGGGGAAAGCGTGGGGGGACATGGGATTAACTGCACCCACGCCCCGCACGACCCCGTGTATCTCGCGCCTTTACGGTGCGCAGTTAATGAGCCCCGGAAGGGCAACCGTCTTCCTTGGCCGCAGCGGATCCGCATGCACGCCGATGCCCTATAGTGGCGGGCCCGTGCCTACGTCGATGCCCGTCTCGCGTGTGGGCTGGGAGGCCGGCCTGGTCTGCTGGTGCCGCGTGGCAAATGAGCAACGGGCGGCAAGGCTATCACCCGGCTGGCGCGCCACTCGGCCTCTACCTCGACGTTTTGAATTCACCAGTCGGCCGGCCGCACCATGGCTGTCTCCTGGCAATCGACGTCTCTAGAAGACGGAGAGAGCAAGATTACCAGACCACTCGGAGTAGGAAGCTACTGAGGCTCCTCGATTTCGACCGTGGCGCCCCACCAGCTTCGGGGACCACTGTCGGAGTAAATGATCAAGGGTAGCCTCATCAGCACCCCATGGTATTTCAAGACATCGGGGCTAGCTGCGCCCCTCACACCTCCCGGACGAGCGGCTGGCTTCCTGGCCCAGTTGGTCTAAGAGGCCGGCGGCTGGAAGACGGCAAGACGTCAGAAGGCGGCCACGAGCGAGCCGACTCCTAGCGGGCGGCCCCTTGTCCCCTAAAAGTTCGCACCCACTTAACCCCGAAGAGACGGGGCATGGCTACAGTGCGGCCTGCCACCCCCAAATCCAGGGCGGAACATGGCCCCAGTGCGGGTGTACCAAGCGGACACCCCTCGCCCGGCGCAGCACTGTAGCCACTCGACCCATGACATCACCTACGTCAGAGGGAGCCATGCTCCCACGATGGGTGGTCGATATGGCCCGTGGGAGGCGTGCCCTACCTATCCGTGAGCCTCCAGAAGGCGGTGAACCCCAAGCAGGCGGCAACAAGGGTGGGCCGACTCTTAGCAGGCGGCCTCCCTCCCCTCAAAGTCTGTGCGCCATTAACCAGATGAGACGGGGTGTGGCTACAGTGAACGCCCACCAGGCGGCGGGACTGTAGCCACGCTCCCACCAACAAAGCCTCCGTCATCAGGAGCAAGGCAACTGTATGAAGCAGTCGACATGGCCCGCAGGCGGTGGGCCCTACCTGTCAGCCGAGTCCCCGGCAGTCGACGGGACCCACCAAGAGGCTGGCCCCAGAAGCCGGCGCCCAGAGATACTGATGGCCGGGTCCTACACACCCATTGTACCCCTGGGGGGTAGGCCTATATAAACCCCCCAGGGTTCCCCATGCAAGGGGTTCAGAACCTTGGCCATCACACACACACCCATAGAAGGAGAAGTTAGGGCTAGCCTTGCTCTTCTTCCTCCTCTAGCCGAAACAGCTCAAGGAGCCATCTTGTAGCTACTCTATTGATGATAGTCATCATGTGGAGACCCCATAGAGCAGGACTAGGGGTGCTATCTCCACGGAGAGCCCCGAACCTGGGTAAGATTTGCAGGCGTATGCGGTCTCGCTCACTCCCGCTTCTAGAACCCGGCGAAGTACTCTTGTCCCCATCCATGATAAGCCACCCCCTGGCATATGTCACTTGATATCCCCGACACTATATATACAATGGAGTAAAAGAATATCTCCATAGCAGTGGTTTTAAATAGAATACGCGCGTTCCCGGAAAAAAGAAATGAAAATTGGCGGACAATTTTTTTAACGTACCAAGAAATAAAACTCTATCAAAAACACGCCCCCGCTTCCAGGTTGTGAGAGTCGTCACGCACACACACATAGACATAGACATGCATATCCGTGTTTACATAAAATTCCATCTCCATCTCCAATCATATTGGTCCAACTGGCACATTATTTATGTTGTTAATTATATATGCGGCAATATTAACGTACATCATCTCTTGTTTTCGGGCGTCCGGACTGCTGCCACGCCCGCTCCTGACCAACCCGAACCCTCTTCATCACCCACGCGTGCTTCCTGCCCGAAACAGCCAGTGCCACATTCATGCCCGGCCAGAGCGGACGCGGCCTCTCACTAGCGCCGGCATTGAAGCAGCGCGGCGGCCGAGAGAGCGTCGCCCGCGCCGCTTCCCGGTGCACGCGATTGCTCCGAGTTCAAAGGTCGCAATAGCTGACCACAACATGCATGTAAAAAGCTCTTAGGAGTCTGTGCTACAGCTAGCTGTCCACCCCCCAACTCGTCAATCTCTTTCAGTAGTGCTAGTACTCCATGGCGCGATCCATCGACAAGCAGGCGGGAAAGTTATCGTATACTCGGTTTGCGGTGAGTGGCATGCCGAGCGACCGTGTGGGGTGGATCCATGGAGGAGGGTGAGACACGAATGCAATAGACGTGATTTAAACATTGGTTTTGCTCGGCGGCGCGATCCAACGAAACGAAAGGTTGGTTTCTCTCCGTTTCCATTTTTTCTCCGGAAAAACGGAAACTTTCCACTCCATTTTTATTCCTACTCCAAGGTTGCCCCGTTACAACATTTCATCAAATACAAAGGAAAACTAACACGCATGCTGATGCATCTCAATGATTCACAGATCATAGCCAATATTTACTTCACAACTAAAGACAAAAGTTGTGAGAGTGTGTACAAAAGAAAAACTACTGATGGGGTCACTACGACTTAAACCCTAAACCCTAAACATGATTTAATTTCCTGGCTAGGTAGAACCTATCAAAGGAAAGACGGCTGGCACCCTTGGATCATACGATGCTTTTGTGCAGTTCCACTAAAATCGAGCTGAGCATCCCTGATGGCAAAGATATTAAAGAAGTGTGATTAGAATAATAGTACTGGCACTAGTTCATGAGACATAAACTCATCACAAATAGAAGCCAGTAGAAGTAGAGAAAGATCGACATGGAGATGGAGCTACGTGGGGAGCTGCGGTAGTGGAGCAGGCCGGCTCCAAAAGGAAGATGTACCTGGGACGTCGGGCTGTAGCTAGAAGGGCGGTTGGGAGGTGGCATCAGCCCATACCGCAGGAACCCCCGATTGGGACGCACCGACTGTGGGTGTTCTCCCTCCCTGATGTCGACCGCGTCTACGCAAAACATCGTTCCCTACTACCTCTTGAGCACTGCGTTAGTTTTCCCTTGAAGAGGAAAGGGTGATGCAGTAAAGCAGCGTAAGTATTTCCCTCAGTTTTTGAGAACCAAGGTATCAATCCAGTAGGAGGCCACGCACGAGTCCCTCGCACCTACACAAACAAATAAAATCCTCGCAACCAACACGATAAAGGGGTTGTCAATCCCTTCACGGTCACTTATGAAAGTGAGATCTGATAGATATGATAAGATAATATTTTGGTATTTTTATGATAAAGATGCAAAGTAAAGAAAGCAAAATAAATGGCAAAAGAAATAGCTAAGTGTTGGAAGATTAATATGATGGAAAATAGACCCGGGGGCCATAGGTTTCACTAGTGGCTTCTCTCGAGAGCATAAGTATTACGGCGGGTAAACAAATTACTGTTGAGCAATTGACAGAATTGAGCATAGTTATGAGAGTATCTAGGTACGATCATGTATATAGGCATCACATCCATGACAAGTAGAGCGACTCCTGCCTGCATCTACTACTATTACTCCACACATCGACCGCTATCCAGCATGCATCTAGAGTATTAAGTTCAAAAGAACAGAGTAACGCTTTAAGTAATATGACATGATGTAGAGGGATAAACTCATGCAATATGATATAAACCCCATCTTGTTATCCTCGATGGCAACAATACAATAAGTGCCTTGTTGCCCCTACTATCACTGGGAAAGGACACCGCAAGATTGAACCCAAAGCTAAACACTTCTCCCATTGCAAGAAAGATCAATCTAGTAGGCCAAACCAAACTGATAATTCGAAGAGATTTGCAAAGATAACCAATCATACATAAAATAATTCAGAGAAGATTGGAATATTGTTCATAGATAAACTTGATCATAAACCCACAATTCATCGGTCTCGACAAACACACTGTAAAAGAAGATTACATCGAATAGATCTCCACAAGAGAGGGGGAGAACATTGTATTGAGATCCAAAAAGAGAGAAGAATCCATCTAGCTAATAACTATGGACCCGAAGGTCTGAGGTAAACTACTCACACATCATCGGAGAGGCTATGGTGTTGATGTAGAAGCCCTCCGTGATCGATGCCACCTCCGACAAAGCTCCGGAAAAGGCCCCAAGATGGGATCTCACGGGTACAGAAGGTTGTGGCGGTGGAATTAGGTTTTTGGCTCCGTATCTGGTAGTTTGGGGGTACGTAGGTATATATAGGAGGAAGAAGTACATCGGTGGAGCAACGTGGGGCCCATGAGGGTTGAGGGCGCGCCTGGGGGGGTAGGCGCGCCCCCTACCTCGTTCCTTCCTGGTTGCTTTCTTGACATAGGGTCCAAGTCCTCTGGATCACGTTCGTTCCAAAAATCACGTTCCCGAAGGTTTCATTCCGTTTGGACTCCATTTGATATTCTTTTTCTGCGTAACTCTGAAATAGGCAAAAAAACAGCAATTCTGGGTTGGGCCTCCGGTTAATAGGTTAGTCCCAAAAATAATATAAAAGTGTATAATAAAGCCCAATAATGTTCAAAACAGAATATAATATAGCATGGAACAATAAAAAATTATAGATACGTTGGAGACGTATCAAGCATCCCCAAGCTTAATTCCTGCTCGTCCTCGAGTAGGTAAATGATAAAAACAGAATTTTTGATGTGGAATGCTACTTGGCATAATTTCAATGTAATTCTTCTTATTGTGGCACGAATGTTCAGATTTAGTATGATTCAAGATAAAAGTTTAATGTTGACACAAAAACAATAATACTTCAATTATGCTAACCAAGCAATTATGTCTTATCAAAATAACATAGCCAAAGCAAGTTATCCCTACAAAATCATATAGTCTGGCTATGTTCCATCTTCCCCACACAAAATATTCATATCATGTACAACCCCGGTTTTAGCCAAGCAATTGGTTCATACTTCTTAACGTGCTTCAGCCTTTTCAACTCTTACGCAATACATGAGTGCAAGCCATGGATATAGCACTATGGTGGAATAACGTATAATGGTAGGGGTCATGTGGGAAGAAAAAAAGGGAGAAAGTCTCACATCAACGAGGCTAATCAACGAGCTATGGAGATTCCCATTAATTGATGTCAATACAAGGAGTAGGGATTGCCATGCAACGGATGCACTAGAGCTATAAGTGTATGAAAGCTCAAACAAAAGAAACTGAGTGGGTGTGCATCCAACTTGCTTGCTCACGAAGACCTCGGGCATTTGAGGAAGCCCATCATTGGAATATACAAGCCAAGTTCTCTAATGAAATTTCCCACTAGTATATGAAAGCGACAAAATGAGAGACTCTCTATCATGAAGATCACGGTGCTACTTTGAAGCAAAAGTGTGGTAAAAGGATAGTAACATTGTCCCTTCTCTCTTTTTCTCTCAATTTTTTTTATTTGGGCCTTTTCTCTTTTTTATGGCCTTTTTTTAGTCCGGAGTCTCATCCCGACTTGTGGGGGAATCATAGTCTCCATCATCCTTTCCTCACTTGGGACAATGCTCTAATAATGATGATCATCACACTTATATTTACTTACAACTCATCAATTACAACTCAATACTTAGAACAAAATATGACTCTATGTGGATGCCTCCCGCGGTATACCGGGATATGCAATGATTCAAGAGTGACATGTATGAAAGAATTATGAACGGTGGCTTTGCCACAAATATAATGTCAACTACATGATCATGCAAAGCAATATGACAATGATGGAGCGTGTCATAATGAACGGAACGGTGGTAAGTTGCATGGCAATATATCTCGGAATGACTCTGGAAATGCCATGATAGGTAGGTATGGTGGCTGTTTTGAGGAAGATATAAGGAGGTTTATGTGTGATAGAGTGTATCATATCACGGGGTTTGGATGCACCGGCAAAGTTTGCACCAACTCTCAGGTGAGAAAGGGCAATGCACGGTACCGAAGAGGCTAGAAAATTGCGGAAAGGTAAGTGTGCGTATAATCCATGGACTTACATTAGTCATAAAGAACTCATATACTTATTGCAAAAAATTATTAGCCCTCGAAGCAAAGTACTACTATGCATGCTCCTAGGGGAAGGGTTGGTAGGAGTTAACCATCGCGCAATCCCGACCGCCACACAAAGGATGACAATCAATAAATACCTCATGCCCTGACTTCGTTACATAACGGTTCACCATACATGCATGCCACGGGAATCACAAACTCCAACATAAGTATTTTTCAATTCCACAATTACTCAACTAGCACAACTATGATATTATCACCTTTATATCTCAAAAAATTTATCAAGCATCAAATTTCTCATGAAATTATAATTAAAGAAAATTGCCACGCTATTTTAAGGCTCTCAAAATAATATAAGTGAAGCATGAGAGATCAATAGTTTCTACAAAACAAATCCACCGCCGTGCTCTAAAAGATATAAGTGAAGCACTAGAGCAAAATTATATAGCTCAAAAAATATAAGTGAAGCACATAGAGTATTCTAATAATTTCCGAATCATGTGTGTCTCTCTCAAAAGGTGTGTACAGCAAGGATGATTGTGGTAAACTAAAAAACAAAGACTCAAATAATACAAGACACTCCAAGCAAAACACATATCATGTGGTGAATAAAAATATAGCTCCAAGTAAAGTTACCGATGGAAGTAGACGAAAGAGGGGATGCCTTCCGGGGCATCCCCAAGCTTTGGCTTTTAGGTGTCCTTAGATTATCTTGGGGTGCCATGGGAATCCCCAAGATTAGGCTCTTTCCACTCCTTGTACCATAATCCATCAAATCTTTACCCAAAATTTGAAAACTTCACAACACAAAACTTAACAGAAAATCTCGTGAGCTCCGTTAGCAAAAGAAAACAAAACACCACTTCAAGGTACTGTAATGAAATCATTATTTATTTATATTGGTGTTAAACCTACTGTATTCCAACTTCTATATGATTTATAAACTACTTTATTAGCCATAGATTCATCAAAATAAGCAAACAACACACGAAAAACAGAATCTGTCAAAAACAGAACAGTCTGTAGTAATCTGTAACTAACGCAAACTTATGGAACTCCAAAACTTCAGCCAAAATAGGAAGACCTAGAAAATTTGTTTAGTGATCATAAGAAATTGGAATTAATATTTTATCACGTTCTGGTGATTTTTAACAATTATTTTCGTGAACAGAAAGTTTCTGGAATTTTCAGCAAGATCAAATAACTATCATCCAAGAAGATCCTATATGTTAAACTTGGCACAAACACTAATTAAAACATAAAAACACATCTAACCAGTGGCTAGATCAAATATTTATTCCTAAACAGAAGCAAAAGGCAAAAACCTAAAAATAAAATTGGGTTGCCTCCCAACAAGCGCTATCGTTTAACGCCCCTAGCTAGGCATAATAGCAAGGATAGATCTAGGTATTTCCATCTTTGGTTTTAGGGAAAAAGAGCAAACTTGTTATCTATGGAATTAATCTTTCTATTTTGATAAAGCACGTGGCTATTAATGGTAGAAGAAATATTAGGTATGTTGTGGAAATTGGTATATAGGCTAGCTTTTATTTCTTTGATAGATTCGTTTTGGTAAGAGAGCAAAAGAGATGTGGTTTCAACTTTCTCATTAATGGGACACCCAAATATAGTTTTCATATTTTCATAGGTATCTATGGGGTCCCCTTCAAGAAAACCCTCTTCAAAAATAGAATCTAAAACTTGTTTGAACGAAGCGGGCAACCCAACATAAAAGATTTTTAGGTAAACCTCTATTTGATATTGGGGTACATAGCTAGCCCGGATCTTTAACACCCTATCCCAAGCATCTTTCAAAGATTCATCAAGTAAATAACGAAAAATTCCGGAATCATCTTCATCAAAATTATTAAGACTCTCATTGAAATCTCTGGCAAGTTTTTCCATAGCTTTATTTATGAGTTTAGATAGAATAGAAGGATCGTCCAAGCTCGGGAGAGAACCCCCAACTCTTTTTGGTTCCGACATGGCGAGGGAAAAGCGAACGAAAAGAGGCAAACGGAAAAGAGAGAGGGCGAATAAAACGGCAAGGGTGAAGTGGGGGAGAGGAAAATGAGAGGCAAATGGCAAATAATGTAATGCGGGAGATAAGGGTTTGTGATGGCTACTTGGTATGTTGACTTTTGCGTAGACTCCCCGGCAACGACGCCAGAAATGGCTCGTTGACGGGAGCTCAAATCTTGACTTGACTTGGCGTAAGCCTCCCCGGCAATGGCGCCAGAAATCCTTTTTGCTACCTCTTGAGCACTGCGTTGGTTTTCCCTTGAAGAGGAAAGGGTGATGCAGTAAAGCAGTGTAAGTATTTCCCTCTGTTTTTGAGAACCAAGGTATCAATCCAGTAGGAGGCCACGCACGAGTCCCTCGCACCTACACAAACAAATAAAATCCTCGCAACCAACGCGATAAAGGGGTCGTCAATCCCTTCACGGTCACTTACGAAACTGAGATCTGATAGATATGATAAGATAATACTTTTGGTATTTTTATGATAAAGATGCAAAGTAAAGAAAGCAAAATAAACGGCAAAAGAAATAGCTAAGTGTTGGAAGATTAATATGATGGAAAATAGACCCGGGGGCCATAGGTTTCACTAGTGGCTTCTCTCGAGAGCATAAGTATTACGGTGGGTAAACAAATTACTGTTGAGCCATTGACAGAATTGAGCATAGTTATGAGAGTATCTAGGTATGATCATGTATATAGGCATCACGTCCGTGACAAGTAGACCGACTCCTTCCTGCATCTACTACTATTACTCCACACATCGACCGCTATCCAGCATGCATCTAGAGTATTAAGTTCAAAAGAACAGAGTAACGCTTTAAGTAAGATGACATGATGTAGAGGGATAAACTCATGCAATATGATATAAACCCCATCTTGTTATCCTCTATGGCAACAATACAATACGTGCCTTGCTGCCCCTACTCTCACTGGGAAAGGACACCGCAAGATTTAACCCACAGCTAAACACTTCTCCCATTGCAAGAAAGATCAATCTAGTAGGCCAAACCAAATTGATAATTCGAAGAGACTTGCAAAGATAACCAATCATACATAAAAGAATTCAGAGAAGATTCAAATATTGTTCATAGATAAACTTGATCATAAACACACAATTCATCGGTCTCAACAAACACACCGTAAAAGAAGATTACATCGAATAGATCTCCACAAGAGAGCGGGAGAACATTGTATTGAGATCCAAAAAGAGAGAAGAAGCCATCTAGCTAATAACAATGGACCCGAAGGTCCGCGCTAAACTACTCACACATCATTGGAGAGGCTATGGTGTTGATGTAGAAGCCCTCCGTGATCGACGCCCCCTCCGGCGAAGCTCCAAAAAAGGCCCCAATATGGGATCTCACGGGTACATAAGGTTGCGGCGGTGGAATTAGGTTTTTGGCTCCATATCTGGTAGTTTGGGGGTACGTAGGTATATATAGGAGGAAAAAGTACGTCGGTGGAGCAACGTGGGGCCCACGAGGGTGGAGGGCGCGCCTGGGGAGGTAGGCGCGCCCCCCTACCTCGTGTCTTCCTGGTTGCTTTCTTGACGTAGGGTCCAAGTCCTCTGGATCACGTTCGTTCCAAAAATCACGTTCCTGAAGGTTTCATTCCGTTTGGACTCCGTTTGATATTCTTTTTCTGCGAAACTCTGAAATAGGCAAAAAACAACAATTCTGGGCTGGGCCTCCGGTTAATAGGTTAGTCCAAAAATAATATAAAAGTGTATAATAAAGCCTAATAATGTCCAAAACTGAATATAATATAGCATGGAACAATAAAAAATTATAGATACGTTGGAGACGTATCATTCCCTTCCCCTAGCGGCGGGATCAGGGTGGATTTGTGACCAGCGGTGTGGCCACTGTCGTTCTATGCTTGTGAAGAGAGCAACCCAAGCAAGCAGGCTTGTAGCTTAGGCTCTTGCTAGTGTATATATAGTGGTTTTCTTTTTCTCTCCATATCAAGCATTTTATATTACGTACGTGTCATTCAAGAGTGAAAAGATGGTTGCTTCTTCTGACTAACTTACTGTGTGATTTGACTGCTCCTTCGTGGCCCCTACATGTACTCCACCTACATGTCTGACCGTTCTTGAGTCTCACATGGACGCAAAAACGCGCGCGACGCTCTAATGCATGCATGTCCGAGCACACGAAGGAACACACACAGTCACACTCAAGTGCTCAACCTACACGTGCATGCACACACATACTCAGCCAGGGTGAGCTAGTGACCATATAAACACCGGAAAATGTATATATTGAGCGCAATGAGCGTATTATGAAGTCCATTGACCGTATTTTTACGAATATACAGTGACAAACAGTGTATTTATCTCGTTTGAAATTAAGCCATATTAACCGGAAAGGAGGCAGTATGGACTAGCATTACTTTGATGTGTCCCGTAAACTTGCAGAACGAGGAGAAGCTTGTAGGATGGGAAAAACTTGCGCGCGGTGGCTCGCAGGACAAGGAGAAACTTTTGACAAATGCAAGCTCTCCCTCGCTCAGGCGGTGGACGTGCAACAGTTAATTCGCTGTAGGATTGCCAGAAGCATACACTGTACTAGTACCATTATTGTTCGACTTACCGAAGAGGCGAACAGCCCAGCGCAAAGCTTACTAGTACTAGTACTACTACTATAGAGGTATGTACTACTACTAGGAACCGGATGGAGGAGCGTCTGCACTCTTATTTTATTTCAAAATGTGATAAAGCAATCTTCAACACATTTGGTTCTCTTCGAGGGTTCTCGCATGTGATAATGGAAGTTGATTGCATGGAACACTCGCCACAATTCTCGCTTAATTCTGGCTCATATCATGTTACAAATAGGAGCGCTCGTTAATATTTTCTCTTTTTTTGTTATTCAGCATGTAAACAGGTCAGCAAACCTTGCGGCGCATCTTTGTGCGAATCGTGCTTGCTGCACTTTGAATGTGACCGAGAGCTGGTTTGATGAAACACCTTGCTTCCTTCTTCTTCTTTTGCGGGGTACCTCGCTTCCTAGTAACCAGTCTCTTGCTTGATCGTCCTAAGAATGCTTATATATGAATAAAGCTCTCTCATTTACCCACAAAAAAGATTAAGCCATATTAACTGAAAAGGAGGGAGTATGGACTAGCACAACTTTTTGATGTGTCCCATCAACTCGCAGAACGAGGAAAAACTTGTAGGACAAGCTGAAGCTCGCTTACGCCCACTCCGTCTACCTCAAGCTTGGTGGCTCGCAGGACGAAGAGAAGCTTTTGACTAATGCAACCTACCCTCGCCCAGGCGGTGGACATGCAGCAGTTCATACGGTGTCAGATTGCCAGAGGCATACACTGTAGTACCCGACATGCGGAGTACCATCATTGTTCGACTTCACAAAGAGGTGAAGAGCCAAGCGCAAGGTTTAGTAGTACGATTAGTACTACTACTAGAATCGCATGATGGAGCATTTGTACTCTTACTTTATTTTAATCTCTGATAAAGTACACATTTATTCAGGAGAAGTGCGGAAAATGGCAGCCCAATACTAGTATTAAAAAACATCGAACATGTAACAATGATATCGATCAACCATGCTTGAATATATCTTGGCCTTCGTGCGAGCCCAACTATGTGTTCTCGCTCCTCGTCTCTCTCAAGGAACGGCAGGTTGGCCATTTTGCTTTCAATTGAGATCGGTTTGCTCACACTCCGGTCCCACATGTCAGTGATATGTCAAGAGGAAGTGTGTTGACCGACTAGCCATACGCCTACTTGGTTTTGCACCTTCATACTACTCCTCCCTCCGTCACAGTTTACAGGGCGCGCTTCATTCTGATGCATTTCTATCCATGCATTTCCACCACCAGAGAGACTTTAGACACGTTTGGTTTAATGCTCATTTAATTAGGGCATGGTAACCGCAATCAAGTCCACAATTTTCTCTCGATGTACTACGTGTGTACGCGGAGTGGAGTAAGTGCATGCATGTGTGTACCCGGGTGGAAGCACTACATGCATGTGTGTACGCATTATTTTCTCTAGTAATAGACGTCGTGCTATAACTACCAATGCTATTTTTCAGGCCGATCGCTAGTCGTCTTGGTCCCAGAGATTGTATTTTTAAGCGTGCTCTATAAATTGTGACGGAGGGAGTAGTATGAGCGGATTCAAAGAAGAGCGTATTGATGGTTGCTTCTTTCGAGCAACTTACAGTGGGAAAGGTGGGGCTTATGATTTGACTATTCATTACTCACTATTAGTGCGGCGCAATGACCTGGTTGAGTCTCCCATGCGGTTGTGCACTACTCCCTCTGTTCTTAGATATACTACGAAGTATTTGTCTTTCTAGAGATTTCAACGAGTGACTACATACAAAGCAAAATGAGTGAATCTACACTCTAAAATATATCCATTTGAAATTTGTAAAAATATAAATATTTAGGAATGGAGGAAGTATAATTTTGTGCATGGCACATGAACCCGGATGCTGAAGAGGCTTCTGGCAATGCTATCAAGCTTCCAGCATTTGTTTACATAATTTACGTACTATACAAATAATTTTCCGACGACATGAAATTGTACAATGCTCTGAGCTTTCAGCTTTTGTTTTGTGTGTCTTGCCATCCATACTCTTCCGGAAACAATAAAAAAAACTAACTTCCTTGTTAATGCATCTCAATGATTAGCAGATCAAAGCTAATATTTACATCACAACAGAAGACAAAGTTGTGAGAAGGTGTTAAATTAAAATTGATCCATGCTTTCATTGGCAACAACGTCCCCCCAGCTCTGTCTAAATCAACAAGGCATGTTGGGAAAAAAAGTAGCTATCTGGAGCATGCAACATTCCGATCATTTTGTGCAGTTCCATTAAAATAGAGCTGACCATCCTTGTTTCAAAGATATTAAATGTGATTACAATAATAGAGGATTGTTGATGAAACAATAAACACAGAAATAGAAGTCGGTCACCTTTGTAGTGTCTCTTAAGACTAACTAGTTGGAGAAGATTAAGCAAATAGTTGAAGAAGATTAGGCTCGGAGTTGGATGAGGAGGATAGAGCAAAACCAATCTCCCTTTGTGCAGTCGCACTGAAATATAGAGACGTTGCCCGTGTGACTTTTTTTTGCGCAAACGTGTGACATTTTAGTACAACTGCAGAAAACACTTTTAAGAAAAAAGTGATTTGTGCAGTTCACCAAAAGGTCGCAATAGCAACGAGGTGAAATGGATAGCCCTGTTTGCAAAAAAGGGTAGAAAGCAAACAATTACTGGCCAATAACAGTTGATGACACATACAATGATAAAAAAGAAGCATATTCCTTGTCCTAAGGGAAGATAACAACACGGTTGTGTTTGTCTAAAACAGTGTGAGGACGAGATTGCAATATGGAAAGTATGCCGGACGAGCTACGGCAAACATTAAGGGAGGATCACTACTAAATTCTTAGTCATCCTCCTTGCTGAAATTTGGTAAAGATGTTTTGAGGACAATTATGGTGAAGTGTATCTACTATCTATCTACTACCACTATAAAAGCACGAAAGGGCGGAGAACCAAATCATCTCATTCATTGAAGCATATGATCTGATGGTCTAAATCACTCCAACATATCAAACGTGTTTTACACTTTAATTACCCACCCTGCCACTCCTAAACTCCTCTGCCTCTTCTAAGAAAAACTGCCTAGACTGATCGCACGCATGTCTCAATTGCGTTTACCACATAACTTATCCCGCGTGCCGCGCACCACTTCCTCCTCGCACGTTCGCACGCATAGGAGCGCTCCATCCCCAACCTCCCTCCTCTCCCGCTCGGCGCCGCCCCCTCGCCCGCCCCTCGCCTCGACCCGCCGCAGCTTCAGCGAAACCACCACCATTGCCTCGGCCCACCGCAGCTTCATCGACGCCGTCCCTCACATCTCCGTGTCGCCCCCAGCCATCGCCTCGCCAGGCCTCGGCCGCCGGGGACGCCGCCTAGACCGCCTGGCCGGCCTTCGGGGACGCCGCCCGGTGATTTCTGGCTAACCCATCATCGTATCTCCCCGTCCTCAACATGCACTAGTAGAAAAGGGGGCAATGGTCCAGGCCGGGTCAGCCCATTAGTCCTGGTTCTGCCATGAACCGGGACCAATGGAGGTATTTGTCCTAGTTCATGATCCCAGGGAGCCGGCCGGGGCCTCGTGGGCATTGGTCCCGATTCGTCTGGCCCTATTGGTCCCGGTTGGTGGGACGAACCGGGACCAGTGGCCTCGCTCCTGGCCCACAACCATTGGTCCCGGTTGGTGGCTTGAACCGGGACCAAAGGCTCCCTTTAGTCCCGGTTCATGCCACCAACCGGGACCAATGAGGTGCCTATATATACCCCTCGCGTAAGGGCAGAGCACACCGCTTCTGCTTTTTTACGGCCGCCGAGGGGAGAGGGCTTGGTGGTGCTCTAGCTCACCTCCTATGCACACAAGGTGTTCGATGGAATGCCCGAGCCACACTACTTAAGCTTTCTCCTCTCCAAGCTCGACCTCCAAGCTCCATTTTCCTCAATATTTGTCTAGGTTTAGCGGTCCGTCACACCCCGTCCCCGTCTACACCGTAAATCGATCACCAGCGCCGATCTCATCACGGCACCACCGTGGTGAGCCTCTTGTTCTTATCTTCTTTCGAAAGGAAAAATATTCTTACTTGTATGTTTAGATAGATACTTGTATTATTTTCTTACTTTTATTATTGCATCTTATATAGTGCGATGGTTTTGGTATCCGCCCGTCGGCCCTCGCCCACATCTATGATTCGGATGTGGTATATATTATCTTTTCATAACTATTGGTTCATTTAATGTTTATGAAAATTATGCCGACCAACGTGACATAGATTTTATTTATCTAGGAGGTTGTTGAACCGGAAATTGCAACCGACCCTATTGTTGAGAGGTTAAATTTAGTTGAAGAAGAAAACAATTTCTTGAAGGAAAAAATAAAAAAAATTGAGGAGGAGAAGATGATATTGGAGTTGCATGTTGCGGATGTTGTCGATGATCACAAGATCAAGATGGATGCAATGTGCTTGAAGATTAGAAAGATTAGAAAATATGCCATTCATACCGAGGCTTGGTATCATTATGCCGTTGGATCAGTTGTTACCTTGGTTGCGATTATGATCGCATTTGTTTTCGCATTATATGTTTTACATAGTTTCAATGTATGGTTTAATTAATTTAGATGCTCTGCAGAGCTTTATGTTGTTAGATGAGAACTATGTATGTACTTTGGTTTTGATGTGATGATGAACTTCTATTAATTTGGTCAGTTAATTATCTATTCATGATGTTCTGTAATGATTTTTGACACACTTAATTATATATAATGCACGCAGATGAACCAGCAATGGATGTACGGTGACAGACACACCTCCGAGTACATTAAGGCGTGCATGCTTTTCTCAAGTGGCTGAGGCAAACAAGCAGAATGGTTTTATGTGTTGTCCATGCCCTATATGTGGGAATCTGAAGTCTTACTCTAACGGAAAATCCTTCACACCCACCTACTTTACAAGGGTTTCATGCCACACTATAATGTTTGGACAAGGCACGGAGAAATAGGGGTTATGATGGAAGACGGCGAAGAAGAAGAGTACGATGACAACTATGTGCCCCTGAATACGGTGATGCTCTTGAACATCAAGAGGAACTAGACGATGTGCACGATGATCTTTATGTGGTGAAGCTGCTGAAGATCAAGAGGAACCAGACGATGTGCCCGATGATGATGATCTCCGCGGGTCATTGTCGATGCAAGGACGCAATGCGAAAGTCAAAAGGAGAAGCTGAAGTTCGATCGCATGTTAGAGGATCACAAAAAGGGTTGTACCCCAATTGCGAAGATGGCAACACAAAGCTCGGTACCGTCATGGAATTGCTGCGATGGAAGGCGAGAGAATCTTGTGCTCGATAAAGGATTTGAGAAGCTCTGAAAATATTGAAGAAGAAGCTTCCAAAGGATAACGAATTGCCCGACGGTACATATGCAGCAAAGAAGGTCGATGCCCTCTAGGATTGGAGGTGCGGAAGATACATGCATGCCCTAATGATCTGCATCCTCTACGCGGTGCATACAAGGATCTGAACGCATGCCCGGTATGCGGTGCATTGCGTATAAGATCGGACAAGATGACCCCAGTGATGTTGTGGCGAGCCTCCGGGAAGAGGGTTCTGCGAAGGTGATGTGGTATGCTCCTATAATACCACGGTTGAAACGTCTGTTCGTAAACGGAGAGCATGCCAAGTTGATGCAATGGCACGATGAGGACCGTAAGAAAGGCGGGAAGTTGAGAGCACCCACGACGGGTCGCGATGGAGAAAAATCAAGAGAAAGTTGGGATGAGTTTGCAAAGGACCCAAGGGCGTATGGTTTGCTTTAAGCGCGGATGGCATTAATCCTTTCGGGAGCGAGCAGCAATCACAGCACTGCCCGTGACTCTATGTATGTATAACCTTCCTCCTTGGATGCGCATGAAGCGGAAGTTCATTATGATGCCGTTCTCATCCAAGGCCCTAAGCAACCAGGCAACGACATTGATGTGTACCTAAGGCCATTAGTTGAAGAACTTTTACAGCTGGGGAATGGAAACGGTGTACGTACGTGGGATGAACACAAAAAGGAGGAATTTGACCTAAAGGCGTTGTTGTTCGTGACCATCAACGATTGGCCCTCTCTCAAGAACCTTCGAGACGGACAAACAAGGGAACCACGCATGCACGCATTGTTTACTTGACACCGATAGTATATACAGGAAGCTGCGGGAAGAATGTGTACCAGGCCATCGTCGATTTCTTCCGACCAACCATCAATGTCGAAAGAAAGGCAAGCATTTCAAAGGCGAGGCAGATCATCGGAAGAAGCCCGCCATGCGCATCGGTGATCACGCACTTGTTATGGTTAATGATTTACACGTAATCTTTGGAAAGGGTCGGCGGACTAGCTGTTCAATGACGCCGAGAAACACGCACCCATGTGGAAGAAGAAATCTATATTTTGGGACCTACCCTCTTGGAAAGACCTAGAGGTCCGCTCTTCGATCGACGTGATGCACGTGACGAAGAACCTTTGCGTGAACCTACTAGGCTTCTTGGGCGTGTATGGGAAGACAAAAGATACACACGAGGCACGGAGGACCTACAACGCTTTCACGAAAAAGAGAGCATGCCTCGCAAGTATGAAGGTCCTGCCAGCTACGCTCTTACGAAAGAAGAGAAAGAAATCTTCTTTGAATGCCTGCTCGATATGAAGGTCGGCGGCTTCTCATCGAATATAAAGCAAATAAGAAATATGCTAGAGAAAAGTTCCGAACCAAAAGTCTCATGATCGCCACGTGATTATGACGCAAGCGCTTCCGGTTGCATTGAGGGGCTTCTACGGAAAATGTCCGATTAGCCATTGTGAAGCTATGTGCATTCCTCAATGCAATATCTCGAAGGTGATCGATCCAGAAATCGTACCAACGCTAAGGAGTGATGTGGCGCAATGTCTTGTCGGATTTCGAGCTGGTGTTCCCACCATCCTTCTTCAATATCATGGCGCACGTCCTAGTTCATCTAGTCGACGAGATTGTCATTCTGGGGCCCGTATTTCTACACAATATGTTCCCCTTTGAGAGGTTCATGGGAGTCCTAAAGAAATATGTCTGTAACCGCGCTAGGCCAGAAGGAAGCATCTCCATGGGCCATCAAACAGAGGATGTCATCGGGTTTTGTGTTGACTTCATTTCTGGCCTTAAGAAGATAGGTCTCCCTAAATCGCGGCATGAGGGGAGACTGACTGGAAAAGGCACGCTTGAAAGGGACTCAATAATATGCAGGGACGGATATTCTTGGTCTCAAGCACACTACACAGTTCTACAAAACTCTACCTTAGTGACCCCATATGTCGATGAACACAAGAACAATCTACGCTCCAAACACCCGGAGCAGTGCGACGACTGGATTACATGTGAACACATCAGGACTTTCAGCAGTTGGTTGGAAACACGTCTCAAAGGTGACAACACTGTTTGTGATGAGCTGTACTTGTTCTCCAGGGGACCATCTTCGACTGTAATGATTTGGAAAGGATACGAGATAAATGGGAATACATTTTACGATTGACCAAGATCAAAAGAGCACCAACCAAAACAGCGGTGTCCGCTTTGATGCAGCAACCGAGAGGGAAAGGACACATATTATGGTTACATAGTGGACATATGGGAACTTGACTACGGAGTAGATTTTAAGGTCCCTTTGTTTAAGTGCAAATGGGTCAATCTGTCAGAGGAGGGGTATGCAGGTAGACCCACGAGACGGAATGACAACAGTGGATCTGAAAAATCTTGGGTACACCGACGAACCGTTTGTCCTAGCCAATGATGTGGCACAGGTTATCTATGTGAAGGACATGTCTACGGATCGAGAAAAAGAAAAGATAAGAAAGCGAATACATCATACGATGAGCCAAAGCGGCACATAGTTCTTTCGGTAAAAAGGGACATCCCGGGAGTGGAGGGCAAGAGCGGACATGTGCGAAGAGTATGAAAAGTTTCATGAAATTCCTCCTTCAAAGTCAAGGCTGACCCAAGCATCCCGATAAGCGATGAAGATTATCCATGGTTCTGGCGCAATAAGCAAATGACACAAGCGAAGAAAAAGTGAAGACTTTCTCCGCAACTATTATGATGATACCATGCCAACTTTGTAATGTATTTAGTATGATACCATTGTCCGCTTTGTACATACACATGCTATGCCAACTTTTTCGTGAGTTCATTTTAAAACTATGAATTTAGGTGAATTTTCTCTATAGGTGCATCTATGTTCAATTTTTGAAAACTAATGGCGTAATAGAAAGTTTATAATTTTGTTGTAAGTAGAAACAAAACAAAAGAATTAAAAACTAGAAAACAATTAAAAGTTTATAATTTTGACCTAAAAGCAAAAAGAATTAAAAATAAAGCAAAAAGCAGAAGAAAATAAATAATCTGAGAAAACAAAACAAAAAATGGAAAATAAATAAAAATAGCAACAATAAGTTTTTTGTTGTAAGTAGAAACAAAATAAAATAAATAAAGCAACAAAGAAAAAAACTAAAAAGTGTTTTCAAATTTGAAAACTAATGGCACTAACAGAAAGTTTATAATTTTGTGACCTAAAAGAAAAAAGAAATCACTAAAAACTATAAGTATTTAGTTCTAAGTAGAAATGAAAAATAAATAGCAAAAAGGAAAAAAATGCCACCCATTTGGCCAAGACGGCTGAATACGACTAGAAACCCAACCATGGGCCAGATTCAGGCCCGCAGCAGCCCACAGCATTGCAGTGTCCGATTAGGCCCGTAAGCTGCAGATTGGAGGAGTTCGAAAGGAACACAGAGCAGGGCTTATAAACAAAAGGGAGCTCTTGACTAGCGAGGTGGGACTAAAATCCCACCACCGCGCCCGGTATAAAACCTTTAGTACGGTTGGTGCCACCAACCGGGACCAAAACCTCTTTTCAAAGAGCCCAAAAGGCGGAAGCGGCGACCTTTGGTCCCGGTTGGTGGCACCAACCGGGACTAAAGGGGGCATTGGTCCCGGTTTGTGCCACGAACCGGGACCAATGCTCGTTCTATATATACAACACTTGTGAAAATTTTGGTTCAGTTTCTTGATCCGCCCGATGGCGCCGCCAGCTGCCCTCGCCGTCGCCGTTGTTGCCCCTGCCCTCCCCGAGCCCACACCGACGCCGCCCGCGCCCCGAAGCTGCCTGCCTGCTGTCGTCGCTGCCGCCGCGCCGCCGCCGCCCGAAAGCACCCTCGCGCCCCGAGCCCCGTCCGCCGCCCGCGCGCCCTACCTTGTTGTCGTCGCTGGTCGCCCGTCCGCCGCCCCGAGCACCTCGCGCCCCGAGCCCGTCCGCCGCCCAGCGCGCGCCCCCGTCGCCCTCGCCCTCGCCGACCCCGAGCCGTCTTCGTCGCCGTCGACCCTGACGTCGGCCGCCCGCGTCTCCTCCCCGATCCCGCCGGGAGAGGTAGCTACCGCCCCATCCTCCCCCCTTCCTTCCTTCCCCTGCTCTTGCAAAGTGTATGTATGTATGTATGTATGAGTTGGGGAGAAAGTTTATAATTTTTGTTCATATATACTGTAGATGTATGTATGATGAATTTTGATATTTTTTTATTCATACATAATGTAGATGTCTATGTATGTATGGAATGATATCGATGGATCTATGTATATAGAACATTCGTACAAAATATGACGAATCCGATATGACCAATGTACCCCTCCGGTTAACTCGGGAACATTAACTCTCTCGGAGAAAAAAATGTTATCGGGGTCGAGGGTCGTCGAACATGAGAGGAAGAAGAGGATAAAAAAAGAAGAGGAAGAAGAAAAAAAAGAGGAGAAGAAAGAATAGAGGAGTAAACTTTCTTCTCCTCTTTTACTCCTCTATTCTTTCTTCTCCTCTTTTTTTCTTCTTCTTCCTCTTTTTTTATCGGGAACGAGGGTCGTCGAGGGTCGCCGAGCGGTAGAGGAAACCCTAATTAAATAGCAAGTATCGTCGGTGTGAGATACATGTGGCCGTCGGTGTCGGACACTACATCCACGTCCCACAAGTGACGCGGGCATCGATGCCCACGTCACTTGTGGGACATCGATGTAGTGTTCAACGCCGACGCCGACGTCTCATTCTTTTTTTATAAAATTTCTATTTGAACATTATTTAAAAAAAACAAGCAATACTACTTCATGTATTTTTAAGAAGGAAAAACAAGCATATTATTTTCCCATGTACGTATGTCGTGGGTTGTCGATATACCCTCCCGATAGCTTCAACACGTGGGGGTCGATATTACCTCCTCCTTGAAGCGTTCTCGAGGCCACCCCTAACCCTTGAAGCGTTGTCGAGGCCACCCGAAACCCTAGAGAAGCAGCGTCGAGGCCACTAATTAATATGATTCCTTATTGTGATTAGCTAGTTAGTTCTACGTTTGCCACTCATATATCCATCTGTCATGTTTGAATAATAATTGCCATGTTGTAAATATTTGTAGAAACTATGGACACCCCGAGACGAAGCACAAGAAGCGTTGTTGAGGGACATAATCGCAGAAGGAAGTGATGTAAATCGCTTTCGTTGATGTTTCTCAACGACACCGATGGTCCGGAAGGAGAGGGTGAAGAAGCGGTGGCTATGATTATGATGGCTCCGATGACCCAATGCGGTGCAAGAAGTAGACCATGAGGGCGGCTCCGTGACCGAACCGAGTCCGCCGGTATATATATTAGTTAAGACTGTGCTGACTAGCTAATTGATGCATTCATTATTTTGGTATGTACACATATTAATTAACTCTCGTCTTTGTTCTTTTTTCTAGCCCTCCGGATCGAGCACAACTTCGGTAAAGAGACGATGCCCGAAGAAAAAGTTGATCTCGGATGAAAGGTTTCAGATCATAGCAATCGCGTGCGACGGCCAACCGATTGAACCCATCCGGACAAAGAAGGCATTTGTTGCTCAGTGCGGGGTTCTGGTTAGGGACAAGATCCCGATCAGCATCCAGCAATGGTATAAGCCTAAGAACAAAGACCCTGAGGTGTCTTATGTCAATGATATGCGAAAAATGATCTTTGGTGAGCTGAAGTCAAATTTCACCCTACCGCCAGAGGATGATCCGGAGAAGCCAGTTAAAGAGCAATTAATCAAGTCTTTTGCTCT
Organism: Aegilops longissima; assembly: GCA_021605205.1. Taxonomy (NCBI): domain Eukaryota; kingdom Viridiplantae; phylum Streptophyta; class Magnoliopsida; order Poales; family Poaceae; genus Aegilops; species Aegilops longissima. Next base: position 166,772,316 of record CM038681.1, on the reverse strand, counting down.
TAAGAAGATGGCAGACCTATTCAAGAATTGGAAGAAAGACCTGAATAGGTTTGTCGATAAAAAAGAGACACCAGAATTCAAGGGCAAATATGAGAAGATCGGAGATGGTGGTCCGCATTTGTGGCCCACAAGACATCGGAAAAGAGTAAAAAGATGTCGGCGACAAACAAGCAAAATGCTGCGAAGAAGAAGCTTCACCATCGCACGGGATCGGTGGCTACCTCATAGCCCGCCTAAGTGGGCCAAGGCTGAGAATGATCTCGCTTGATAAAGGGATCAAACTAGAGACAATGAACTGGCAGACCGTTGCGGACTTGGTTCTTGAGGCTGGCGGAACCTTGGACCTGTATCGTGGAAGTGCATTTGGACGGACGATCAATTGGACATACTGAGTCAAGAGGCTTGACAATATATCAAGCAACCTGAGCAAGGGACGTTCGTTCCACACGAGAGAACGACGAGCTCACAATGGCCCTCGGGAATCTGGCGCCTTGGACGGACACGAGGCACGCCAGCTCCGCTTCATGGAAGGCTGGGTTTTCGGACGCAGCGGTTACAAATGCCGGAGAGGAGGAAGAAAGTGCAGCAGACCGAACTGCAGGTGCTGCATGCAAGGGTACAAGCGATAGAGGAACGAGAAGCAAATCGCAGCAAACGACCTACCGAAGCTTCCCCCAAAGCTACCCCGCCATCTCAGCGAAGAAGCAGCGTGGCTTCCACCGAGCTGCTTCAGCCGGAGCATGCCTTGACGGCTCCTGCCAGCTATCCCGTGGATGCTATCACGGAGGCTCAAAATTGCCACCTTATGGCGCAATGGATGAATTTGAAGGTCAAGGCGGCTGTTGGCTCTGTTTATCCTACTGAATCCGGCGCAACTTTTCACTGTCGGCCGATTCTAGAAGGATATGCTAGGGTGATGGTGGATGAAATAACGGAGGGATTTGAGGACCTCCGGCTTGACCACCCTACCGGTGAAGGGGAGACTCGGTTGGGTTCTGCTCTGAAGACTCCATGCCTATGGTGGAAGGATCTCATCAACCTTCCGAACTGGACGCCTCCGCCTCCTCCTCCTCCTCTGGCGAGTCAGGGCACTCCGCCTCCTTCACCGCCTCCTCCTCCAGAGAGTGACGATCAGGGCACTCGGTCGGCTCCTCCGGCGTGTGGCGGCACTCCGCCTCCTTCTCCGCCCGCGCCGGCGCGCCCGAGCAGCCAGCCTCCTCCTTCTCCGCCTCGTCAGCAAGGGCGGAAGAGACCCGCCGCCGCTCCGGCTGCTCCGGCACGTCGTAGTCCTTCTCCTCCGCCTCGTAAGCAAGGAAAGAAGACATCCGCTCCGTCTGCTCTGCCGGCGTCTAGCAAGATCTGACCAAAGGCGGAGGACATCTGATTCGGTCCTTCTCTGAAAACTCCAGAGAAGTTACCATACGAGATGACCCCGGAGGAGAACGCGAAGATCGCGCGAACCAAAGTGAAGGACTGGTTTCAAGGGTTGAAAGCACAGAGACATCCACCTCCGGAGGAGAAGGTAGATCCGGTGAAAGCGAAGCGCACTCTGGCTGCCCTGACAAAACCATCCAAGTCTCCGCCGAAAGGCAACTATGAGCGCATTATTGCACTACAAGAAATATGTCAACTTATGACCTTCTGTCAGTGACCCTCGAAGAATTGGTCATAAATTTATGACCATTTCAGACCAATTGGTCAAAAGCTGTTCGGGGGGGCTCCAAACCCTAAACCATTGTGACCATTTTGGTCAGAAAGGTCGTAATTTCCTCACACGAAAAGGTCATAAAGCAAATAGCGCTAGTCCGCTGCCTTATTTCTAGTTGTTAACGACCAATATAGATGGTTATAGCCTTGTAAATTGTGGTGGGTTGCTATGACTAGGCGCCGCCTCATCAGTTTTGCCTATGTGTCATGTCCATGTGGCAGTTTTTGCCCTAGGTTGTGAAGCAACCTATATTTCTGTCATTCCCAAAATTCCCAAAATAATCTCATAAATTCTTTGGGTCATATCTTCGTCAAATATGTAAAAACCTTCCTTGCCTAGTTCAAAAATAATTCAAAAATATTCATTTTCCTATTCTGTTCAGAGTAACAGTTTGTGAAGGAAGTACCACTTTGGCATGTCCAAATAGTATCCATTTTCTACAGTGCTTTCCTATGCCCAAATAACCATCCTCCACCAAATGCCAGCTCAATCCATTCATTATTTTGAGCCAAGCTTCAACATTTGTATTTATGTCCAGTGTGGTGGTTTGCAAAGCAAGTACCACCTAGGCTCCTCCTTTTGAGCTGAAAAATTGTGAAGACGGTCTTCTTAGTAACTAATCATCCTCAGCCAAAACTCACGCCCATTAGCCATGTACATTTCCCGTACCGCTAATCAAACACTTGGATGCTTATTCATGTTTGAGCATCGATCGGTCTCCTCGTGAGAATATTATGTTGTGATTTTCTTCCTAGCACCTACCTGGGGAGTGCCCAACCCACTAGACATGCCTAGGCCGCCCAGAACACATGGCAACGCTACGGTCACGCGGTGACCACGTGGCGGGCATGCGAGCTTACGCGCTCTAGAGTTGGGGCCCTCGGCCACCGTCCAAACCTTGATGCCTCGCCATCAAACCATGTATTTATGATTAAATAGATACTTATTTACCTAGAAATGATTTTTGGAAAAAATAAAGAGCAAACTATGAGGTAGCTGCAGTTCAAATTTGACCCGTTTCCATCTGAATCGGCGGCAATTTGTCTTTTTCACCAGAGGTGGATCAAAACTTTTTTCACCCAACCATTTTGTCAATTGTGCATTATATATGGCCTAGTATTTTATAAAATTGATTTGGTCCATTTTTGCAACAATTATTTGGTAGTTCCTTCACAAAAAAACCTCCTTTTGGGCACTCGAAAAATGGAAAATGGTTTTTTCGTCCAAAGAAAATGAAAACTTCCTTAGGCAACATTGTTTGGAATTCCAATATGTACCCTTGTGCACAATATGAGATCATTTGAACAAACTATGCCATGAATGTGGCCATAAGATTGATCATTTGGCTTGAAAGCCATTGATCTCCACACGTGATAGCTCGTTTTTGAGAACACTTTTTAAAAATAATTGTCGTATTACAAGTTTGTTATTTTTCCTAGGAACTTGGCCACATATAATGACACAATGCGAAGGTTTCCCAATTTTTGATTTTGTTGAATTTTTATGCCTGTTTCAAAATGCGGTCAAAGCGGCGGGCTTGACTGTTCCTAGCTAGTGGTTGAATCTTGGAATTTTTTGGCGTTTCTCTGATTAAATAGGTACTTATGTACCTAGAAATGATTTTGGAAAAATAAATAGCAAACTATGAGGCACCTACAGTTCAAATTTGACCCGCTTCAATTGAATCGGCGAGAATTTGTCTTTTAACCAGAGGTGGATCAAAACTTTTGACACCCAACCATTTTGTCAATTGTGCATTAAATATGGCCTAGTATTTTAGAAAAATGATTTGGTCAATTTTGCAACAATTATTTGGGAGGTCCTTCACAAAAAACCTCCTTTCGGGCACTCAAAAATGAAAATGGTTTTTTCGTCTAAAGAAAATGAAAACTTCCTTAGGCAACATTGTTTGCCATTCCAATATGCACCCTTGTGCACAGTATGAGATCATTTGAACAAACTATGCCATGAATGTGGCCATAAGATTGATCATTTGGCTTGAAAGCCATTGATCTCCACACATGATAGCTCGTTTTTTAGAACACTTTTTAAAAATAATTGCCGTATTACAAGTTTGTTATTTTTCCTAGGAACTTGGCCACATATAATGACACAATGCGAAGGTTTCCCAATTTTTGATTTTGTTGAATTTTTATGCCTGTTTCAAAATGCGGTCAAAGCGGCGGGCTTGACCGTTCCTAGCTAGTAGTTGAATCTTGGAATTTTTTTGGCGTTTCTCTGATTAAATAGGTACTTATGTACCTAGAAATGATTTTTGGAAAAAATAAATAGCAAACTATGAGGCACCTACAGTTCAAATTTGACCCGCTTCCACCTGAATCGGCAGGAATTTGTCTTTTTAACCAGAGGTGGATCAAAACTTTTGACACCCAACCATTTTGTCAATTGTGCATTAAATATGGCCTAGTATTTTAGAAAAATGATTTGTTCCAATTTTGTAACAATTATTTGGGAGGTCCTTCACAAAAAAACCTCCTTTCGGGCACTCGAAAAATGAAAAATGGTTTTTTCGTCCAAAGAAAATGAAAACTTCCTTAGGCAACATTGTTTGCCATTCCAATATGCACTCTTGTGCACAATATGAGATCATTTGAACAAACTATGCCATGAATGTGGCCATAAGATTGATCATTTGGCTTGAAAACCATTGATCTCCACACATGATAGCTCGTTTCTGAGAACACTTTTTTATAATAATTGACGTATTACAAGTTTGTTATTTTTCCTAGGAACTTGGCCACATATGATGACACAATGCGAAGGTTTCCCAATTTTTTGATTTTTTTTGAATTTTTTATGCCCGTTTCAAAATGCGGTCAAAACGGCGGGAATGACCGTTCCTAGCTAGTGGTTGAATCTTGGAATTTTTTTGTTGTTTCTCTGATTAAATAGGTACTTATGTACCTAGAAATGATTTTTGGAAAAAATAAATAGCAAACTATGAGGCACCTACAGTTCAAATTTGACCCGCTTCCAGCTGAATCGGCAGAATTTTGTCTTTTTCACGAGAGGTGGATAAAAGATTTTGACACCCTTCCATTTGGTTAATTGTGAATTAAATATGGTCTACTATTTTAGAAAATTGTTTTGGTCCAGTTTTGCAACAATTATTTGGTAGGTTCTTCACAAAAAAACCGCATTTTGGGCATTCGAAAAATGGAAAATGATTTTTTCGTGCAAAGAAAATGAAAAATTCCTTACTCAACATTTTTGGTCATTCAAGATACAAACTTGTTCACAATGTGAGACCATTTTTTTAATTTTTCATTAGAAGAAAAACAAAATAAAATGCACAAATCACATGTACTTCATTCCCATTGGTGGAGTTGGTTTGACACAGATTGATGACATGGCGCCCATCCATCCATCCATCATCCCACATCCATCCATCCATTTATCTATAGAGAACAAAAAAGAAAAAAGAAGATGAAAAGGGGAAACCCCACAGACCCACCCACCCCGATCCCATCCCTCCCACACCCCCTCTCGTCTCCCACCCACCCCCGATCCCATCCCTCCCAAACCCTAACCCACACTCCTCCTTCCCCGGCTCCTCGCCGCCGCCACCTCCTCCCCGTCCCGCAGCGGCGCCCACCCAGATCCGTGTTCTCCCTCCCAGATCCAATCCGGCCTCCCGCCCTCCCGCCCTCCATCTCCATTCCTGCGCCCATCCACCTTGCCCTCCCACCCCGGCCATCTCCATTCATGCGCGCGTCAGCCACCTCCCTCCGGCGGAGTTCGACCCCCCTCTCCCGCGCCCATCCACAGGCCTCGCGATGGATGTTGCTCTGCAGACGCCAAGGCCACCACCGCGTGCTCGCCCGCAAGCAATTCGTGCTCGAGGTCATCCACCCGAGCACCAAATCCTAACCACCCGTGCTCGAGGTCAAACACGTGGTACTGCTCTGCAAGGTTCGTCGAGCGTATCTCCGCCAGGAGGGAGGCGCCTCGCCGTCTCCTCGCCCCGACCACTCGGCCGCCGGTAAGTAGTCCCTCCCGATCCGCCCCGCTCGCGTCCTAGCAGCCCGCGTCTCCGCGCTTGGGCCGGTCAGATCGCGGCCTGCTTGGCGCGCCTCCTGATTTGGATCTGCCCGATCCCTCGGCGCGGCTCGCCGGGCGCCTCCTTGCACGGGGCCCATCCCCGTCGGATTCGGCCGCCGGCCTGCCTACCTGCCCTGCTGCGTGCACGCCTGGCTGGCGACGGTTTAGTCAAGCCTAGGTGCCTGTCTTCGTCGGAGTCGCTGCGCTGTCGGTGCTCCAGCCCAGTCCTGCCTCCGCGTGCTGCTGGGTGGCCGAGCTCCAGATCTCGTAGCCGGCGTGTCCCTGCCCAAAAGGGGAGGGCTGGGGATATATTTTTTTAATGCGTCGAGTAGATTCGCGTTGCTACTTCTGCAGTTCTGCTAGTCGCTCTCATTCATTCCTTGTTTGAGCTTCCGCATGCGCAACTGCTTGCTTATTGCTGACACGAATTTATGGAGAAATCCGGCTCTAATCCTGTACATGTAGATAGATTTGTCAGGGATTCGATCCTATCTTGAGAAGATAGCACCACATCTGGCTAGTCTTACTTTTAAGGCCCGTTTTTCCTTTGAGATACGCTGCAATTTACTACTTACAAGTTGTTGGTTGCTCTGCCTTGTCGAGTTGCTGATGACCATAACCATTTGCAGCTCGTCGTTGGTGGTTCCTGGCAAGCAAGTGAAGCCCAGCTGGCATGGCGGCCAACCTGCCCTTCCTGCCGAACGCGTGCAGCTCTCTAGTTCTCTCATGTCTGCTGCACGCACGCACGCTACTGCCCTCTGGTGACTTGCTACGCACACACTGCAACAACAGGTAGAGATGCCTTTCATCTCCCTTTGTACTGTTGGTCATGGGGTGGTGCTGCTCCTCTCCCTTTCTCGGATCAGTAGCTGCATTATTCCCAAATAAATCTGTGCTTCTATTTATATTCTGCCCATAACATGTTTGATGTTATGCTTATGAGGAGTTGAACTTCATTTTTTCCAGGTTCTTCTTTGGTGTATCAGGCCTGGTGTAATTTGTTTTCAAAAGTGAGCTTGTTGTACAGTCCAATTCATCTGGAAAAATTAACTTAATGGAGAGTTCTTCGTGATGTTGCTTGCATATATTTCTTTTGTCTAACAAACTGGATGCTTAAATTTTGGATATAAACATTGAGTAGGTGCTAAAATGTTTTGCTAATAATAGTTTCCAACTTGCTTTTAGCAGAACTACATAACTATAAAAACACATCAAAACTATTATAGCTCAATCAATTTGCATATTTTAATTATGTGTACTCAAAATTGAAACTGTTATCAGAATTGTGATATTGTGCATTGGCTTGTTGAACCCTTGCTGAACCCTTGTGCTGGCTAGAAATGCAGAATTGTGATATTGTGCTGGGAGCACTCTTGCTACAGTCATTATCTCATAAGCATCAGACCATATGTTTTCTTATAAGCAAACTATATTGATGGTTGCAAGATAAGTTAAAATATACTAGTGCTACCTTGAAATGTCAAATACATGTTCGCTCTCAGCTGGGATATTGGATTGTACTTAGTTATGTGACTCGTTCATGTTCGCGCTGCTTGTTAAGTGATTACCTTTATGTACTTGCTACAAGTAAGATGGTCAATACATGCTTGTTTTGTATCTATTCCAGAACAGTTTGCTTGGTCGCCTGATGCTTGATGCATGTATAATGTGACTCACACATCATGAAATCTGAATAACTTTGACATAGTTGCTCTGTTATCTTGCACTGGGTTGATACTTGTCATTTTCCCTTCCCAAATATATCTTAGTTTTGCTGTTATGAGAATGTTATATGCATAGTTTCTTATTAGATCTCAAATTCTGCAGCTATTTTTCATTGTTAGGAGAATGTTGCATGCACGGCTTCACTTGATTATATTGCTAACTTTTCTGATATATAACTCGCAGATTTTGGCCTTAATTCGTCAAAAGTTGCTGTACAAGGAACTGCAGGAGAAGAATCCTAAAGAAAACTTGCACCCAACAATGTGTTTTAGCTCCCTGGAGCAGGACATGTTAATATTTAGCTGTATTTTATATTTCAATACCTGATTTGTACCGCTGTGATTGTAAAGTACCTGCCATGATTTGGCTGCCGTTTGAAAATTTATGTGTTATTGGCTCTGTTTGAATCAAGTTATTGGTTGTTGCACAAATTGAGAATTGACGTGTGGCACCTAAACAACACACCTGGTCCCATTTCACTAGTGGATCCTTTAAAATAGGAAAGAAACAAAAGAAAACTGACATGTGGGACCTAATTGGATGACCTGGACCTGGTTGAAAATGGATTGTAAAAAGGCCCAAATAAGAAATGGAAGCAAAAAGGCCGAACGCCTAGAAAATAAAAAGGCCACAATATTGGGCTTGGCCCATGAACCCAACCAAAAATTGGCAGACAGAAAAAAAACACAAATAGGCCGAATTGTTGGGCTAGGCCCATGTAGAAAATCGAATTGGACCGGGCTGAATCTTGTGCCACATCAGCTTGCCACGCTGGATGCCTCGTGGCTGGGGAGGTTGCTAGTGACCAAAAGCGCCACAGTAGGAATATTTTGGTCGTAGCGTCTTTGACCATTCGGAAGAAAGGTGGCTATAGTCGGTTCTGACGGCCAGCTTTTGACCTTCATTTTTGTCACAAAAGGTCGTAAATGGAAATTTGTGACCTTTCGGTGACCAATAGTGGTGGTCACAAGTTGACATATTTCTTGTAGTGTTGGAAAGGCATTTGCGAAGCGAGAGAGGTCGGGAAATCTTGTCGGTGATCAAAGGATGAAAGAACGGCGAGCTGGGAAACAAATTGCCCAGCTCGGCGAACAAGCAAGCAATCGTGCCCCCGCTCAAGGTGCACGCTAGCGACATCGTCGATCCGAGGATGGTGCCGGTTATAGCAATCTTGGAGATTACCTGTCCGATGATGTACATTATGATTTCTTGGAGGTGCAGATACAAAGATACGAGTGCGGAAGCCTCTCGTCAAAGATGAAAGATCTCTATCAGCGATGATCACGAAGATTGCATGATTGGTACATGAAAACCTGCAGAGAGAGTCGAGGGAGGAGTACTTTGTGCGTGAGAGTTAAAAGGAGCATAACCTCGTTGGAATTGAACTGTTGCCTGTTCCATTTGAGGAGTTCTTTCAGTTTTTCAATCAATTGCCCCTCGATAAAGCAACGGTCACCTGCTGCTGTCTGGAAGTACTACTACTTCTGTCAAGTCTCTCTATATAACTCAGCTCTTTCATTGCATGTATTTATAATTATCCTCACTATATTATGCAGATTGAAGATCGCCGAATTGAAAAAAAGACAAGTGGGTGATATTGGGTTCATTAACACATATCTCATAGATGAAACTGAGGCTAAATATCATGTCGAAAATACCAAGGCCAACTTGCTACGATCGTTGGTAATAAATGAACACAAAGATATAATACTCTTTCCTTACAACTTCAAGTGAGTGTTACTGTCTTGTGGCATATTCGGTTTCCCTTATTAGTCCAGGTTATAGTAATGTAATTGATGAGTTATGCATGCGTGCGCAGCTTCCACTATATTCTCCTAGAGATTAAGCTTGAGCAGGGAGAAGTAATTGTCTTAGACTCGAGACGAAAAGATCGCAAGGAGTATGCGGACATGACTCAAATGCTCGAGAAGTAAGTTAAATCGATCATTATCCACCATACCAAAAAAGCTCCGGGACTGCCGAAGAAGCTGCAATTTAGACACCCGAAAGTAAGTACTATAGTAGCATATTCCACGCATCTCCTAGTGATTCAAGCGCTAGTTTCATCAATACCATTTAGCATGCTTGCTAATTATCAGTTTGATTGACCTCTATTTCTTGTAAAGTGGTTGTGGCAGGAACAAGGGAATGATTACTGTGGATACTGCATTTGCGAGTCCATCTGCCACACGACCTGTGAGCGGGGCTACTCTGACAAACAATATGAAGTGCGTAAATAACAATATTCATAATTTTATTTTATTACCATCATTTGTGTTGAGTTTCATTCATTCATATATATATATATATGTGTATTGACCCCCTTCTTAAAATTAGATGTTTCGGATGCAGGATGAACTCCTAGCACCAGATCGCATGCGAGTAATTCAAGAGGAATTGGTGGCATTCTTTCTTGACCACGTGATCGCTGAAGACGGAGAATACTATGTGGACCACGCGTCCGTATGTTAGGAGATTATATTTGTAAAAGATAATTATTGTATATATGTAGCCGGTAGTGTCGGATAGATATACGAGAACTTGTTGTTCGACCAATCTCTCGGAGAAGGAGAGGTGGTCGATGTCACTTCTCTCTGTATGCATATATGTTCATGACGATCTTTTGTTTCCTTCGTTTGCTTACTATCTGGCTAGCGTGTCTAGCTAGTCCTCTTTATATGTATGTATAGTACGCAGCGTCGACCAAGCACGGACAAAAGAGATGACACTTCTTTCTATTAATTAGCTAGCTAACACAATATATGAAACACCTAAATTAACCCCCCAAAACCCCCAAACCCCCCCCCCCCCCCCCTCCTTAAAAAAAACAAAAACCCAAGCCACAGAAATGCTGACGCGTGGATGCCAATTGGTCCCGATTGGTGCCACCAACCGGGACCAAAGACCCTCCTGCCTGATCTCGGCGCACAGGCCACGTGGAGGCCCATCTGTCCCGGTTTTGGACTGAACCGGGACTAAAGGACCAGGGCATTAGTACCGATCCTTTAATCCCGGTTCAGGAACCGGGACTAAAGGCCCTTACCAACTGGGACAATATGCCCTTTTTCTACCAGTGATGCGTGCAAACGCGGCACCACGGGTCTGCCGTCTCCAGGCCTTCCTGACGCGGTGGCCCTTGGGGCGAGGGACGAAGAAGCCTCGCCATGCCTTCCTCCTTTTGTTCGTCCTCTCATCCTGCACCATCATGTGTTCGCCAGCGACGAAGGACCAGCCGCGGTTGATCCTGCACCATCCTGTGGCCGTCACGTATGTAGCCGCCGTCCACCACACCGGCACCGCCATCTAATGTGCAGGTACGGCGAACAACCCCATATCCCTCCTAATCCTTTTTTTTTTTGCCCTCACATGGATGCGCAGAGGTAGAGATTAGAGAGCGTGCACTTGCAAACTTTTTGTCTAGAAAATGTCTCAGAATCAACTGATTCATGGTGTTACTGTCTATTTAGACATCTCGATATTACTGTCTCACTGAAACTTACACTCCTATTCAATGCCGCACCCAGGAGCTGCCGCCTCCACCGGGGACATGGACACACACAGGGCGACCGCTGGCGAACGATGCCGTACATGCCATCGCGCCTCTGCGCTGCTGCACCGCGGGCGCACAGGGGATGTCCATATCAGTTGTACAGTCGTGTCGAACTATGAGTTGTACTGAATTTTTCTATATCCAAACTGAATTGGTCATTAACCGCCTTCCTATCACTCGCTATTGCGGGTGAGAGCAGAGCGGATGCAACCGTGGGTCAAGTCAATTGATCTTTGGTGGTGCGGGAAGACGCCGGGGCGCTGGACTCGGCGGGCACGGCCACTCCCGCATACCCGGTTGTGGGCTAGGACGCGGACTCGGCTGCCGCTCCCGACGATGAGGGATATACCGCCGCTGGCTGGGCGATGTGGTTTTTTTCCTGGGTCCTAGGGATTTTACAAGAAGTTGTTTGTCCATGCTGATTTCCGTCGGATGCACATATTTCAGAGGACAGTACTCTTCTTATGGTTCTACTTGCAGGGATCCCCGTGCATTGAGGGCACCGAGTCAGTGGAGTTGTGTGCGGCCACGACAACGACACGCATAAGGTTTTCTAGGCAAGTTTAAGAGGGGTTCCTTGAAGGTACTGAAACGATCTGAACATCAAACTCTTTTTGTGCTTGCTTGGTAGTATAATCTACACTACTTAACAAATCTTCTCATTTCTTCAGTTATAGGCACATCTTTTAAGAAATCTTGTCAGAGGAAGAGATGACAGTCTTTAGAGAATTTGAATCATAGGATATTGATAAATAGAGGGATAATTAATCTTGAGGTACTAAGGGCTGGATTATAGAAATTTGGTACCAAATTTACCCAATTAGAAATAACAGTTGATGGAGCTGGTTGCTGGTATGTTAATCTGATAGCCCAGACGTTAAACAATATCTTCTTTTGTCCTGTATATGCACACTTACATTCTTCTTCTTGCAATTGTATTTATTAACTATCTTATTGCCTTCACATATACACTCATGGATGATTTTTATTTAAGAGCATAACTTCATGAAAGGAAGAGGTTATAAAGTTTACTCACATATTCTGGTTTCGAAAACAAAATAAGAAAGGCCAATCTGCAGGATCTTGTTGTCCATAGCGGGGGTGATATAGTCAAAGGCTCTTTTCGCTTGCTCATTTCTCAATGGCTATGAAGTAATGTGGTGCACACTATACTCTGTTAAATGCGAATTTACTCGTAATCTACATTTACATGCTGCTTCAGCAATTATCAGTGTGATAGTGTGCGCTTAGCGACGCCAGAGAAGTGAGAAAGGCCGCCGTTTGGTGTGGGCCAGAATACTCACGCATCTCTCTACGCTTATTTCACTTGTTGTGTTGTCTCCAATTGTTGCAATACTGTCATCTCATTCAATTTTGTTTTTCAGAGTTGAGAAATGATGGATAAATAACAGAATTATGTTCATATTTTCATTAGTTTGTGCAATTCATTTGGAGAAAAAAGTTGTTACGCTTAATTCATTAGTTTGTTATAGTGATATTTTGAGCAGAATGGAAAATATTTGGTGCGGATCTGAATGTGCTGATGAAATTACGGTCCAATAGAGGAACCAATGTGCTTCTGGTCTGTTCCATAATTGTGAAGATCTTTTTTGGGTGGTTATTCATATGCTGGACTTCACCTTCAGGTCAATGGTCTTCTTTCTAGCATGAAGCAGAGGATTATAACTACCGGGAAGCATAGGATGTTGTTCATGAATTCGACAGTAATTTTGGTGAGGATGTGAAATCCCTCCTTCTGCTCATTCCAATCTTTCAAAATGATTTATTCATTGTTGTACCTTTCCTTGATCTTCTCTTCATTCCGATTAAATTTCTAACCGCTTCTCCTAATGGTCCAGCCAATTAATAAGAGAAAAGAGGGAGAAGAAAAATGTATGACACAAGAAGAGATACCTCTACAAGAAGTGGAAATAGGTATTCCTTATATTCTAGAGATCATGCATGATCATGAAAAATCTTGAAACATGTACTGACAAGAGAAAGGAGGAAGTGCAGAAAAACTCTTCACATGACATCATGATAAGCTCTGTTCTGTTATTTATCATCAAGCATTTAAAGTGTTATTAAGAGTAAAATGACATTCTCTATGTGCTCTAGGTAAACTTTCAATGGATACACAATTCTTGTTTTTTTGTATTTGGTCAAGCAAAATCATGTATGAGAAAATAAAGCTCTTTCCTGTATTCGTGTTATATCTGGGAAGATTATTACTGGTTTTGCTACCATAACATGCAAAATTTGGTGTGTGTGTGTGTGTGTGTGTGTGTGTGTGTGTGTGTGTGTGTGAGAGAGAGAGAGAGAGGCCATGGGGTTGCCATATCAGATGTTAAAGAATATGGCATCTAAGACGTATGACTACTTAATAGGTGAGCTCCAACCAAAGAATTGGTACTTCAACATGGAATTTATCACCTTCACAAAAAGAAGACATAATGTCATTTTTTAGCTTTTTTTGCTTTTATGTGTATATTGGATTATTTGCAAGCTATGGTATTATTATTTTCAAATAATGAATTCCATGCAAAGCTCTGTACCCGCACTTGAGTAGGAGAAAGTTAAGAAGAACATAGTATGTGATTTTCGAATGACGAATAAATTTAAGTTGACAATGTTATTGATGGTTGGCACTGCTAGCCCCAATGCCCTTGCTCTTAGAAGATCATCACTCAATCTTATTTTTGGTTGCAGCTAGAAAGAGGATGTTGATTGGTGAAGGAGTTCTTGCAACTAGCAAGGTATTCTGCTTATAACCTGATTGTGAACTTTCTTCAAAGATCATCACTCAAAGTGAAGCATATTCAACAAGTCTTCTAGGAAGTTCTCTTCTGTTCCTTTCATATTTTATATCTACTGGTAGCATGGCGGTTATAGCTCTCATGTGTATGGACTACTATTGATGGCTATCCTTGCTTTTCTTCATGGTTTCGTATTAAAATTGTTGTGTAACTATTTCATCTTTCATTACAAACATTGCCTTTTTCAAATCCAGCGAGCATTCATGTAAAACAGTGGCCACTCACATCAGTGGAGTAAATTATGTAAGATAAGCTACATTGTCTACAACCTACTTTCATTTCAGACGAAACATGTCCTTTTTGACATCTCAATTATTGTGTTGAAAACAAATATTTCCCTACCCTACATGTGAAATATTTCCAAACATCACCCTGAAAGGAAAAAAATCTTGCTCTTCGCTCCATTGACTGAATAAACAAGAGCATCACAGTACGTAGTTCAATGATACTCCCTCTGTATATTACTTTACAGAGGAATATTTAGGTACTGGTAATTATTTTTTGGCATAGTGTTTGTCTGCATTTGTCATATATGAGCCCATTAATGACTTCTTAAAATGTCGAGACCATTTTTCTGTGGAGTTTGATGCTCTTGATGTTATCTAGCCTAACATGATTTGACAGTTTGACGGAATTTAGGTTGATCCTTTGCTTTCAGATTTGTTAGCAAGTAATTCATATCCTGTTTGTTTCTTGTCAGTTAGAGAGAACACTGAACAAGCGTACTCCAGTTGCTTATGTTTGTAAAACAACTACTCCCCTGTTCCTAAATATTTGTCTTTTTAGAGATTTCAAATGGACTACCACATACAGATATAGACATATTTTAGAGTGTAGATTCACTCATTTTACTCCGTATGAGTCACTTGTTGAAATCTCTAGAAAGAAAAATATTTAGGAACGGGGGGAGTAGAATGTAATTAAGCGCTGTGTAGTACTAGCATATGATAGATTACTAATCACAGATCACGGTGAAAGGCATTAGGAACACCAATTTACAACAGTGAGTAATCTCTTTTGAATACAGTGTCATTCATTACATGGGTGCATACTCACTATAGTTTGGCACATTTGAATACAATGCCCCTCCCCCTCTCAGGCGCAAAAAATGACAATATCCAAAATGCATATACTTTTATCTATCACGACAATTTGTACCATCACTGTAGATGATATTACTATGCAACTACAGCTTCTAATTATCAAGTTCTTTTAGAATGATGGATCTACTTAATGTGACGCCCGGGTAATTAAGCTACAGTAACCCTCTGCTAATGATGCCATGTCACCTCGGTTACAGTTGATAAACTCACGCCGGTTTGAAAACCAGTTCAAATTTCAAATTTAAAATAATGTCAAACGACAAAAGTTTTCAAATATTAAAACTAAAATGTTCGGAGTGAGCCAAATAATGCATAGGTAATTATGATGGAGAAACCACACTTTTATAAAATGTTTAAATACTCTAAAACAAATATAACAATAGAAAATACAATTATTTAAATGCTTTAAAAATAATAAACATTTTCAAAAGTAAATTGTTATGAGTATTAAACTATTGTGGCAGTGGCATAATTGGTAAAATCTATTTAGGTGCCACTTTGGTAGTTTACTAAAACAAAAAAATAAACTGCAACTAAAATAAAACAGAAAAGAATAAAAAGAAAACAACAACAAAAGAAAATAAAGCCCCCCCTCCTACTGGGCCAACCGGCCCAGCTGGCCAACCAACTGACCAGGCCGGCCCATGCCTCTGGCCTACTTAGGCCTCTCCCACTCCCCCAAACCCTAACCGCAATCCCCCCCCCCCCGACTCCCCACTCCCTCGTCTCACCCTCTCGCTCGATCCAATCGGGATCGGGCGCCCATCGCCGCCGCCTGGAGTGCCTCGCCTCCCGATGTCTCCGGCCGCCCGATGGGACGCCCGCCCAGACGCTTGCGCCCTACCGACGCCAGACGGAGCCGCGTCGCTCACGTCCTCGCCGGGGCTGGCCTGCCGACCTCGACCTCGCCGTGGCCTCCTCGTCCCCCTCCCCGGCTCGCCGGACCGATCCGCCGCCGCCCGGAGCTCCACACGCCTCCTCCCCGTCGCCCGGTTGTCCCCGACCTCCCCGAGCACACTGCCCCGCTCCCTGCTCCGCGATGTGAGCTTCCCCTCCCCTGCACGTCCTCACGCGCCTTTTCGCGCTGCCACGTCGGCGCCGTGCCTCCCCCACCCCTCCGTCGTCGCCCGCCGCCCGGTTCTCCTCCTGCGCCGCCGCCGCGCCGGCGCCGGGCTTCGCTCCGACGAGCCCTTGACCATCACCGCGATCGATGTGCCGCCGCCGGCGGTTGCCCCTCCGCCCGGTCCCTGCATCACCATGAACCGCACCAGCGCCCTCCCGCAACTCGAGGCGCCCCTTTTCGCCGTCACCGCCGCGGTCGTTCCCTTCGGCGCGTGTGCGCTTCGCGCACCCTCTCGTCGGCTCGTGCCCGCTGCCGCCCCTTCCGCGGCGTTCCACTCGGTGACCGCCGGCGGCTGCGCCCGTGACCACGCGCCGACGCCGGCGCCCTCTGCGCGCTTCGGCCCTCTCTGGGTCGGGCGCCTAGCGCCCACTGCGGCGCCCGCACTCTGGCGCCCTTTTCTTGGCGCCCGTAGCAACCGCTAGGAACCCCGACCACCGACTAGGGGCCCCACCCTAATTTATTTAGAAAAATAAAAATAAAATGGTTTAACAAATTAATTAATAATTAATTAATTAAGTAATTAATTAAGTTAATTAATCCGGGTTAATTAATTTAATTAACTAATTAAGTTAATTAAACTATAGTTAATTTAACCTAAATCCTAATTAACTTAATTAGAGGATGACAGGTGGGTCCCCCTGGACCCACAGGTCAGGTTGACCAAGTCAACGGTCAACGCTGACTGCTGACGTCAGCATGACCTCATGCTGACGTCATAAATCCATTTTTCGAATTAATTAATTAATTAATTAAAATTCCAGAAATTAATAAAATCTTTAAAAAAATCATATCTTTTAATCCGTAACTCGGATTAAAATAATTTCAACATGAAAGTTGCTCGAGAAAGGCGTGGCGAATCCGGATACGCGTCCGTTCGTCCGCCACACACCCCTAACCTATCGAACCTGCAAACTTTCCTCTCCGGTTCATCTCGTCGACAGACGTCAAAACCGGAAAACTTTCCGGATGTTTCCCCTTCGCCAAGATGTCGCCTAGCGCTGCGTTAAAACACGTCTAGCTCATGCATTGTCTGTTATGCACTTGCTCGCTATGTATTTATCTGTTTCTTCCCCTCTTCTCTCCGGTAGACTACGAGACCGAGCGTTGTCGCCTTGCCCGGTTCGACTACGGTGTCGACGACCCTCTCTCTTGCCGAGCAACCAGGCAAGCCCTCCCCTTGATCACGAGATATCGCCTACTCTTATCTACACTGCTTGCATTAGAGTCGTGTAACTTATTCTTGCTTTCAGATATCCTATCTTCTTGCATAGCTTTGTCCTTGCTACTCTTGTTGTTACCTTTATCGCTATCCTCTTGCTTAGTATAGGATGCTAGTGTTCCATCGGTGGCCCTACATTCTTGTCCGTCGCCATGCTATACTACGGGTTGTGATCACTTCGGAGGTGATCACGGGTATATACTATATACTTTACACTATTACATTTACGTGGTCTTTGTTGGAGATGAAATTTGAAAGGACGGGTGGCTCCATCCCGGTAGAGGTGGGCCTGGGTTCCCGACGCCCCGACCGATACTTTGTGGCGGAGCGACATGGCGGTTGAGACTACTGGGTGAGAGGTGGGCTGGCCTGTTCGGCGTTCGCGGTTACTTAACACGCTTAACGAGGTCTTGGTATTTGATCCGAGTTGGCTCTGAGCTTATCGCACTAACCATCTACGCGGGAGTAGTTATGGGTATCCGGCGTCGTGGTATCGGCAGAAATACTTGAGACGTCACGACGAGCGGCGGTAGCGCGGATTGGACTGGACGCGCTGCTTTGGGCTAGGTGCGCTTCGGCCCGCGACATAACGTCTTGGTGTGCTTTCGAGGCGATGGGCCTGCACCCTGCGGCGCTTAGGTTTAGACCGGCGTGTTGGCTCTCTGTTGTGCCTAGGTGGGGCTGCGGCGTGTTGATCTTCCGCGGCGGGCATGACCCAGAAAGTGTGTCCGCCAAATGGGATCAAGCGTCTTTGGGTAAGATGGTGCACCCTGCAGGAAGTTAATCTATTCGGATAGCCGTGATCTTGATAACAGGGCGACTTGGAGTTGTACCTTGAGCTTATGACAACTAGAACCGGATACTTGATAAAACACACCCTTCCAAGTGCGGATACAACCGGTGTTCGCTCTCTCTCGGGGATATGAGGAGGGATCGCGGGTAGGATTATTGCTATGTGATGTTACTTGGAGGACTTGGTTTGCCCTCCTCTACATTGCAAGACGGTGACCGAAGCGTAGTCTTCGTTAAGACTAGCTATCCCCTCTTATTCGGCATTCTGCAGTTCAGTCCATCGATATGGCCCTTTACACATATATCCATGCATATGTAGTGTAGCTCCTTGCTTGCAGTACTTTGGATGAGTACTCACGGTTGCCTTGTTCCCCTTTTCCCCTACCTCTACTCGATTGCTGCAACAGACGATGGAGCCGGGGCAGGCGCCACCGTCGATGGCGACTACTACTGCGGAGGTGCCTACTACTACGTGCAGCCCGTTGGCGGCGACCGGAGTAGTTAGGAGGATCGAGGCAGGAGGCATGCGCCTCTTCGATCTGTATCCCAGTTTGTGCTAGCCATCTTATGGCAACTTGTTTAACTTATGTCGTACTCAGATATTGTTGCTTCCGTGACTTCGTCTATGATCGAGCACTTGTATTCGAGCCCTCGAGGCCCTGGCTTGTATTATGATGCTTGTATGACTTATTTTATTTGTAGAGTTGTGTTGTGATATCTTCCCGTGAGTCCCTGATCTTGATCGTACACATTTGCGTGCATGATTAGTGTACGATTAAATCGGGGGCGTCACACTTAATGAGTTCAGCTTCTAAGAAATGTATTTATATGCCTATTTGACAATTTTCTTTTGAGTCTGAATGAATCATAGGAAATGGAGAGTTTTAGTGAGAGTATGCGGAAAATCTACATGCTATTGTCTGGAAAAGTGGTAACAATCTATAGTATAGGATATCGAAGAGTGTAAATAGTAGTTATATTTTGCTCTTCAAACATATCTTTCTCAGGATAATACATGTCGTGTAGTGAATCATGTTGTATTACGTATCACACTGGAATTAGCTTGTCGAATGACTCAATATATTTTACAATGGCGATTCAGAGGATCAATTACTAGATTTAATGTTGTAAATTTACAACATATCAGAGACCGAATGAATGAAAGAATATATTATTATCTCTATGCAGCAACATGGCAATGACATCCCACCTTTGAAAATATAACTTGAGCAACATCACGAATATTGTGTATCTATTCAATTCATATATATCAGGAATTATTATTTTTATATTGGCGTGCATCTCATTTGGTTAAGATTTGAGACGTGCGTTGCACGTGCATGCTTACTAGTAGTACTAAGGGAATAATAACATACATACTATCAAAATATCAAACATATATCAAGTTCACATGATTACTTGCAACATGATTTCTTCTGTGACCTCAAGAACAAAAGTAACTACCCATACATGATAAACATGTTCGTGATCAGAAGGGTATTAAATAGCATAATGGATCTGAACATATAATCTTCCACCAAATACATAGTTTGAGGGAACTTTTCCTTCAATTTTCATTCAAATAAGTCTTGATTTGAAATGGGACCTTACGCCGCAACGGATAATCTAGTCCATGTAGTTACCAGTAGAATGGATCACACGTCGCGACGTTTTTATTGTCCTCCTCTGCCATGCTGCAGTCTCCGGCTCAAAGTTGAGCTCCCAAGTTGGCCAGTAGTGAAGGTCCTGTTTGAGAGCAAGGACGCAAGATTTTCCATTCAACTTCACGGTCCTCACCCTACAAAATTCACCATCTTCCAATCCCTGATAAAAAGGTCAATTCAGACAAATGGCATATGCACTTCGCTATATAGTTTAAAAACGAGATGCTGGAACATGACGAAAGAAGAACAATGTTCACTATTGGCAATGCATACCTTCACCATGTCTATGAAGGATTCCAGATCTGGAGTTGGTTGCCCGTTAACCTCAACTATCCACTGGAGAGGGTAGAGACCATATCTATGGATGGGACTTCCAGCATAACCTCTGCATAAAGTCTTTGCTGCTCATTCCCCATTCAAAACTGGTATTTAAAAGGGCTATTTAAAATGTACTTTAGGGCCGCGAATCCAATATACACATAAACTTGCCTTCTTCATTAAATCGTTTTTTTTCATTAAACTGTTTGAGTACGCAGCAAGTAGAAAATGGTGTCAAATGGCCACATTTCTTTCTCTCTCCTTCTCGAGGATACTTATTACTTTGTTTACATATTTTCCTAACAAAATTCTAGTTCTTACATGGTGCACTCTTGAATTCATTGCTGCTTCACGGCAGCCAGTGCACAAAACTTGTAAACAGAGCTAGCATATCAGATCAACTAAAAGCAACATTATGTCTTTAGCGAATTCTCATTGCCCGTTCAAATCTGACAAATCTAAACCTTTGTTAGACTGTGAATAGTGTTCCAGTTAAAAGATTAAAGTTAACCGGTGATTCGTTTACCACTCTTGATCCTCTCTCTCCCTCCCCCCCCCCCCCCCCCCCCCGGCCACCCTCTAGCCCTCCCAGCACAAGATCCCCCCTCCTGCCGCTGCATCGTGGGCGTCGCATGCAAAGCCTGTGTGCCGCAACGGCGTTTCTCCTCGGCCGTCGTTCAGGTCAAGGTGGCGGTGATTCGCTCCGGCCGGATCATAGGCAGTGGCACAGGGCGGCGGTGGCGAACGACAAGATTTTTGGCGGTGGCTAGGGCGCTCGATTTGGGCCCATATGGGCTTCAACAGGCCGCAACCTGCTGCTGTCCTGCATTTCCTTTGATCCGTCGACGAAAGCGGTTTCTGGGCTAGACCCGCCATACGAGGACTCTGGGGGCTCCGGCCCTGGGCTCGGTAGTGGTGGCCACCTCCTTCGCCGGAGGTGGTTTACCGGCTAGTTGTGGCATCACACATCCAGTCCCGACGGCGAGTGGGGATGCAATGCTGCCGGTGAAAACCATGCTATGGCTCTGGTCATGGCGGGCGATAGCGGTGTGTCGCGTTGTTATCTTGTTGAAGACATCGCCACTGCAGCTACCGTCAACTAACTTCCGCTGCTCCGTGTGAGATCCTAGACCCGAGTTTTCTTGATCGGACGATGGCGGCGCTTTAGTTGTCACTCTCCCTCATGGGGGCATCATTTTTGGAGCAGCTGCTGGATGGAACAGACAAGTGGTGGAGCGGTGTTCATCTACCTCGTCCACGATGACGAGTCTTGGCGGGATGGTGTAGCGGGGTCCCGGCGTTGGACGTGGATAAATAGACTCGCACAGGGTGGAAGTGTTGTCTAGTGTCGTGGTGGCATCGACGGCAGGCCTGGCATGGTCGATGCGTCGGTACCTACTCTAAAGATGGATCAGTGGAAGACGGTGGCAACAACCTCTACAGCATGCGCATGCGGTGCACGTCGGAGTGAGCAAGACCGGTGTGTGACCCAGACCCGACAATTCAGCTGGGTTGGGGCCGCCGGCTTTACTGTTGGGATTTGTTGCGTGGTCTAGGTATGCGGCATCGACAATCTACACCCGTTCATTAAGGGGATAGGAGTAGCGACATATTTTGCCAAGTTGGTGGCTTCAGACTTGGTGATGTATTACTTTCTAAGGTCTTCATGAATAATTAATAAAATGGTTGCACGCATTGTCCTGAAGCAGAGTCCAGGGGACATCCTCCTTTTCGAAAAAGGAAAAAAAACTGGTGATTTTTTGTTGCTGGTTTTTGACCAACACAAGATAGGGAGTGCCTGCCCGATGGGGATAAGGATCATCTTAGGGTTTGGGGGACTTGCCCAAAGTTTCGATGCCGTAGGCCCCCAAAATGTGACAATGATGCCTTGTGTGCTGCTCATCGTGAGAAGCAAGCTGCCCAAACCGCCACGCCACAAGACACACAAAGAGGTGGACACGAGGATGTTTTCGGCACTGTGAGGTACCTATATCCTAGCCCCTCTTGCTCACCACCATGGGAGCCTCGCTCAAATGCATGGGACAACAAAAGAGATGCTTCATAGAAGATGTCTCCAAGATAACAAGCTTGGTGATACCCCTCTCTT
This sequence comes from Aegilops longissima, assembly GCA_021605205.1. Classification (NCBI taxonomy): domain Eukaryota; kingdom Viridiplantae; phylum Streptophyta; class Magnoliopsida; order Poales; family Poaceae; genus Aegilops; species Aegilops longissima. Next base: position 166,750,129 of record CM038681.1, on the reverse strand, counting down.
CCGCTCTTGATGTTCTGACCATTTGGTTGTCATTTTTATGTCTTCTCTTCTCTTTTCTTTGGGTTTCCTTGTGTTGTGGCCCCAGCAGATTATGTGTGTCGGTATGACAAATTATTGGACTGGTTGGTTTCTTTATATAAAGCAGGACGAAATCCTGTTTCAAGAATCTCCTTTGCAAGGAACAACATCCCCATTACCCTAGATCTCAAGTGTTCCTCACAAGAGACAAGCTTAAAGGGAGATTATCACCTTGGTATACAAATGGGATATGCTAGCTTGAAGGGCTAACCATGCTCTTCTCTAGATCTTAGATCTAAGAGCAAAAGATGGCTGAGAGATTTTTTTTAAGCTGCTATGACCGGCAAAAGCCAGCTTGAACCATTTTCATTTTCATAAAATAGAGTGACATACAATACAACGGCTACATCAGCCACACACAAAAAGGAACGGGAAAAAACAGAAGAAGAACCATAAGCGAGCTACAATAACACCAAGAACTTAGCACTGATCACCACTAGGCAGACTAAGTAGAGCGGGAGCTAACTTTGTTCAATCAGTCGAAAGAAGGCACATGAATGAGAGGGAAATGGTAGCTCCGCAATGAAGCCTTCATAAAGGGAAGCGGTGCCCGAAGATGTCACCGTCATCATTATCGATGAGGTCGGCACAAGGCTTTCGCCTGAAGCATCCCATCCTGGTCATCCCATGGACGCTGGTAGCTGAGCTGCATCTGTGCGAGACCTCACCACCCTCCGTCAGTCTGCGGCGAGTGTCCCTGCTAAGTCTAGCAAGAGGATCCGATGACATAAACGCTTACCTTGAGCACCCGCACAGACGAAGTCAAATCGATCTCGAGTGCCACCCACACCCAAGGCCCAGCCGCGAGCCACAACCCACCATCAGCACAATCGGACCCCGTCGACAACATCCACCACCACCCCCTGGCCATGGCCGCAGAACCGCTGGCCGGGCGAGCCACCGTCAAAAAGGAAGCTAGATCTGGGAGGCAGTGAGCACCACAGACCAGGCACCATTGTTCACAGGCACCAAGTCGACGCTTGTGCCACCACATCACGCCGCCCGGCACCATCGACCCGTTCCACCCTCCTCCGTCGCGGCCATGAGGACCACCACTCGAGCGAGCTACCGCCCCAGGGGAGCCAGATCTAGGCGAGGACCTCCCCTAGACCAAGCGACGACGGCTCTCCATGGCCACCACGCCTCGTTGCCACTCGCTCCACGGCACTGCGCCACCCCCACCGATGCACCTGTTGTGGCTCGTGAGTCCCCGCCACTAGTGGAGCACCCTACAACGTGCCACCCAGGCATGATGAGGAAAATCCCCGTCACCAGTGGACCCACGTGGGATTTGCCCAATGACGCCCTTCGGCGGCTGTGGGAGGAAGAGGGAGGGAAGGGAAGGTGTCGGCAGCGGCTAGGGTTCCTCTCGGGCCTCCCATGGGAGCGACACGAGAGGGGTCAATACCAAGGTATGAAATGCAGAGATTGGCTAATGCTCCATGCTGGGCATCAGATGGATGAGAGATGAACAAGTCCCTATATCCACAAGAGAGAAGAACTTTGGTATGATGCTAGGGGGTGGCGCGCCATTTGACTCTGGAGGAGCTTGAAAGGGGAGGAGAGGGTTCATCCAAGCCTCAAGAATGAGGGAGTGAGAAGAGGTTCAGTTTGAGAGAAGGGGATTCCCTTCATTTTATAGTGGCTAGGAGGTGGTTAATGACCTTCCTCTTGTCCTAGGATCTATATGAATAGTGTGGACTAGGTGCGCCACTTGCATTTGTCTTAGTCCATGGGCTATGGTGGAACATGGTTTGTACTCTCACAAGGATGGATGGGCTTCTTTCCCAAGGGCCTTCATATGAGAGACACCAATCATTTTCTCCTTTGTAATACCCTTTTGAAACTAGGGTGTGTGTCAACAGGAAAATAGAGCTTTGGAGACATACTTTGGAATCCAAAGTGTTTAGACTTAGTAGGACCAAGATCGAGTATATGAGGTGCGAATTCATTTGTGCCATTTACGAGAGGGAGAGGTTAGCATAGAAGGACAAATAGGGCCTACGAAGGGCACCTTCCATTATTTAGGATCAATTCTTGCAAATACATGGTGGTATAGATGAGGATGTTAGCCACACGATAATAAGAGGGTGGCTGAAGTGGCGGCAAGCATCTGGCATCCACTACGCAAGGTCCCACAAAATCTAAAAGGTAAGTCCTATATAGGACGACAATAAGACATGTGATGCTTTATGGAGCAAAATATCGGCCCACTAAAAGACAACACATCCAACAAATGAGTGTCACAGAGATGCGCTTGGATGTGTGACCAAACAAGAAAGGACAAGATGATAAGTGATAAGGTAGGGGTGATACCAATTAAAGAGAAGCTTGTCCTCCAACCCTGACAAAGGTGGTTTCGGCATATCCAACAAAGGCTTCCAAAAGCACCAGTTAATACTGGGATTTTAAAGGGTGGCAAAAATAATAAGATGGGTAGGGATGACAAAGGTGACATGGGAGAAGGCCATAAAAAGGGACTTGAAGGAATGGACTGCATTTAGAGATATGGCTCTTGATTGGACAGCATGGAAATCAACAATCCATGTGCCGGGACATTAATTTTACTTTTTTATAGTTTTGTTACTTTTCTTTTCTCTCTTGACTCTTTGGATTCCACGTGTTTTCTATTGGACTTTATATGTGGCCCACACCAACTTGTTTAGGACAAAAGGCTTGGTTGTTGTTGTTTGACTACCCTTTTGACTTTTTGGTCTAAGGCTTCCTCTTGATTTCTCTTGACTTCCCTTGACCATGGCTTGCTACCTTGACTTCCTTGGACCAAGGCTTGGCACCTAGGCCTCCTTTCACCAAGTTGGACCAGGGGCTGACCATGTTGACTGCAGTTGACTTTAGTTGATTACTGTGTCCCTGTGGACATCCCCTAGTTAAGGTTTTGGCTATTGTATTGTATCAACAGTTTCTAATATTTGAGCATACAAATTAGTGAAGGAATATGATACACACCTAGAAACATAAACTCCATGGCCTTCCTTTGGCAAGAAGCCAAGTGCACGTACAGCCGAATGAGGATTCTGAACTATGCATCCACACCAGTTCACCATACGTGTTGTACCATTACCGTCTCTTACATCTGTTCCAACCATAAGGTCTATTTCTTTTCCCTGCTCGAATGTTGAAGCAATTATACTACTGATAAATACCTAATTCAACCGTACTTCGTCAAAGAAAAAGTTATTTTTTCCTTATAGACCATCCTCACCTGGCGAAATATTGTCATGTTAAGCATTCCATCTGAACCAACCGAATGGTCCAGCTTTTGGCAAGCATTCTCAATGTCAAGGAAGCATGTAATAGGCTTCTTATCGATAGCAAGAATCATATCCCCTTCACAAAGAGTTTCCGCTTTTGATCCAGCAAAGCAACCTATAACTTGCAATACTTGTCTTCGCTCAGGGTCCTTCTCAGCTAGAGCCTGCAACATTAATCAGATAGAACAGTAAATATTTAATGCACGCACGCAACACACACAGAGGAGAAATTAACTAGTCAAAAAAGGGACAAAATGGCAATCATGCGAGGTGTTCTCCTCACGAACACCCCTGCAGTTATCTATTATGAATGCCTCAGATGAATGTCATTAATACTTGACTGCATTAAAAAATTGTTGCACTGATAAGCACATCAAGATTCAGGCTCAGAAGCCACTAAGCAACAGTATTACCTAGCCGCAGAAAAAGGTGACAGTATTACCTATGATGTTTGTCAGATTAGATAGCAATTTCAGACAAGATTAAAAGATAAACAGATCTAATTACCTGCACCCATCTATCGCTCAATCCATAATTACTTGCCTCTGTTAGCAAAGTTGGATAAATCTCCACCTCCAGAAGTCTGACAAATGGCATTGGTCTCCTAATTCCATTGATAAGACGAAATGGTCCAGGAGCACCAGAGATTATCTTCTCAAGGACTTGACTTATCAGGTATATTGGTATACCTACAACAAACCGATGGTCCCCTTCTTTGCCACAACCGAAGAGCTGTACAAAATAATTGATTGAGTTATACCTCAATTAGTACGCTGGAATCACAACATCAGATGTAGAGGTTATGACTCATTATGACATGTAAAAAACAAAACAATTCATCCTCTTTAGTTCAAGTACTCATAACATATTTCAGCAATTTAAGGTCTTTACATGCGGTGAATAGGTTTCTCTTCTATTCCCCATTTACTTTATGTTGGAGACATCATGCGGCTAATGCATCAATTCTTGGACAACAGACTAATGTGAACACTCCAATGAAAGCTAACCTGGCTGGAAATACTTGCCCATAGTGCTTGAACTCTCCCTTGCTCGTCGGTCAATACACCCGAAAGTTCGATATCAGAATCTGTAATAAACATTTCCCTACATAGTTAATATGAAAAATTGAGACACAAGAACTCAGTTTTGTTGAAATGTTTGTAGAACGTACCAGTATCGAGCTCAATGACCTCCGTATTCATTGCATGATCCCGTGGGAAGTCACTTGAGCAAATATTAATAGCTTGCCAATTGGTTACGATTGATTTCCTTGATTTAGCATGTAAACTATCAATTAGACGAACTAGGTACACAGAATCTCCTCGGCGCAAGGCAGGTTCTACACATATAAAAAATTAAGGAATTTCTTAAAACATGAAAACAGATTGCGTGGTCCAAATTAGTTTCTGCCAGAAGGAAATAGAAATTTCACTACCGGGTAGGTCATTTTAGTGATAGCACGATTGCGATTATTAATAAAAAATGAAATATAAAAAAAGTATATCCAATAACTTTTGTGTAATTCATCTCAGGATTTCAATATACATTAAGGGTAAGCAGTGGTGGAGCTAGACGAAGATGTCAGGGGGGATAAAGAGAAAATATTAATGTTTGGGAAGGCTAATGACTACACTTTCTTCTATTTAAGACCCTAAAATATATTTTTTTTCCTTCAGTGATTGTATCAAGGCTGGGGGGGCACTGCCCCGCCAATGACAAATAAAAACTGGAAAAGAATCAGAAGAGAACAAATGAATGTGTCCAGTGCTAACCCATTAAAAAAAATATTAACTAGTAGCTTTATTATTTGGACAGTTCACTTTCTTTTCACCAACTAGTTTAGTTATGAGAAATATATGAAAAAAATCTTAAAGAAAGTAAACCAGAGACTAGCCACATTACTTGACAGTTCTGCAATTTATTCTTTCTTTGACTGTCCAATTTAGTTTGAGTAATGCATGAAAGCACTCTACAGAAAACAAACCAGTAAGAAGTTTAGAAGCCCGGATAACGGATGCTCCAACTCCTAGTGTCGAAGGATCATATGCAACCAATGCAAAGTTGTGAAAAGGATGCAGAAAAATAACCTGAAAGCCAAACAGTGGAAGCTACTATTTAATGGAAATTATGTATAGCTTCAAATTACAATTAGGAAAGGGGGGATAAGCTCATACCTGTCCAGGTATTTCAATGGGATATGCAGCAAAAGAAACCATTATATCAGAGATAGATATAGCAACTGTATTCCTATCAACAGCAATCAGACCAAGAGAGTCAGAATGATGTATTACCACACCAGCTCCAGTGAAATGTTTAGCATGCACTCCATCAATCATGCATATTGGTGGCACGTGCACCTATATACAGAAAAGTAGAAAAGTAGAGATATACGAGTGAGGTGGTTTTCAACAAGAAACACAAAAGCTACAGCTCAAAACTAACAAGTGCATGGTACATTGTGCTATAATACACACAACTGTTGGTTTTAAAGCACTAAATTAAATCACCCAGCAGGACTATACATGAATGCAAGCTAGCACACAAACAGGTTGATTGATTCTGTAACCACACACGTGCATGTTTTGCCATGTAGGCGTACGATCATTGACAATAATTGGTTGAGGGGAGGGGGGGCGTGGCCCCCTTTGGCCCTCACTAAGCTCCGCCACTGGACAACACTAAGGAGAAAACATGGCATTTATTGGACACAATTGACATATAGGAGTGCCAGTCATTCACTATCAATCGCCATCTTTGCTGAATCTAACATTCTTAAGAAGTTGCTCCCCACTTCTACCAATTCTCTTAACATGCACACTGTCCACATCATCATCATGCCACATCATCATTCAGTTTGCAAATTCTCTAAACATGCTGCTACTCAACTCAGCCGTGCAGCCACATCATCCAAGCGTTTCCAGTCACCCTCTCCCTCCATCAAATAAAAAAAAACGCTCAAGCCTCTCTTAAGTTTTTCCACGGCCTCGCCACATTAATTTATTCTCAACGCTTAGGTCTTTTTTTCCCAGCTTATCGCACAGCTGGCTAGCTTTGTCCCCGAAGCTGAAGGTTTCACAATGCATCGCTTCCTTCTTCATGCTACCAGCCATTATGGCTGCCATTTCAATCTTCCACTATCCCACACGTACAAGATTAACTAACGAGGTAATCAAGCGACCGGCCGGCAGTTCATTACCCTTCCCCGTCCCGTACTTTATAGATGTAGGTCCCCTCACGTCTTCCTCCACTTCCCAGTCTGCGTCGGCAAATATCTACTCTAGACGACGGTGTCAATCTGCATCATCGTTGTGTGGTTGCAATGCTGGCCGGAGAATTCACCCGCAACTCCGCGGGTGCAGCAGCTGCAGGCGCCACTGTTGCTCCCCATCAACCTCAAAGGTTTGCCTCATGATTTGTTTGTTTTCTCCATCCATTATTCATTTGATTGTTGAGAGTATGCAGAATAGCAAAACACGTGCTTGCTTCTGGTGTTGATGAGCATATTCTCTCGGTTCTCATGCGCAGCAGCTTAAGGTTCTTTAACAAAGGCAATAATATTTCTTGTATTGATTAAGAAGACAATTCATTACAAAGGAAGTATAAAATGGAAGATTGGAGGCATGAAAGAATATTTACAAATTAGAAGAGTGGATGAAAGAAATTATGTATGTAATGCCATATGCTTTAAGTTGCAGAGGCCAGCCATCCACATCTATGTGGAACTAAAGATCCTTCCGTTTCTTTTCATTCCTCAGGTGGCACCAAAGTAATAACCAAAGCAGGGAAATCTTTTTTGCGAGGTGGCTAAAATGGCAATCGGCTCCTCAGTCCTCCATGTTGTTAGTCAGCAGAGAAGGAGCGAGATCAGCTGGGAAACTACAAAAGCGCAAGGCGAAATCCCAAACTGCAGAAGGAACCGAGCAATGGTAGAAGAAAATCACACCTTTTTTAGTTATTCATTCAGTTACCTCTGTCTCTGTACATTCTTATCAAAAACTGTGAGTGGAACACTTATCAGTATTGAACAAATATAATTCCATGGATTCGAGATAAGCTCTACATACTTTGCTAGATCTATGAATATTTGGCCGACCATAGTAGGCAGACGCCGAGACGCGTACCATCATATTTGCATGTTCTTTTAGAAAATTAATACTTTCAGGTATCATGAATACCAAATATGTTATGAATTTCCAGGGCACTGATGTACAGTCATTGTCATATGAAACTGGACCTTAATATTCTTCAACCATCATATCTCAAACAAGTCATCGGAAAATCCCGCAGCAACGCGCGGGGCATCGTCTAGTTTCTAAAGAGATGAAGCCCATTTTTCTGACTATTGACGCCATTAGATGCCACAAGGATCAAGGGAATGAAACCATAAGTAACCTCAGAGATGATAAATGAACTACCAAATGTAGATCTCACATGTCTCACGAAAATAACCATAACTTTAGTCCCCTATTTGATGACACTAGTTCTTTATTTTCTCATGAAACAAAATTGCAAAAAGAACTGATGCCGCAAGAAACCAATAGTCTGTAGTCGTGTTAAGTCTGGGTGTAGTTAAAGATAGAATCTGATTCTAATCTGATTGGGTAACTATATATTGGCCCTGAGCCGAGAGGATAGGACATAAGTTGATTTCCCTCATAACATGGTATCATGGCACCAGTTGGAGTTGCTGCCACCATAATCCCCTTTGTCATTGGGGGAGACTCTGTGTCTGGTGATGTGTCTCTAGATTGTCTGGATTCTAAACTTAGCAAACAGATGCAGTTGTCGTATCGTACCCTACAAGTGAGTCAGTTTTGTCAGAACACTAGCTCTAGCTCTCACCCGGGAGTCTCTCTAACATGATTGTGCCACTCCCTCAGTTCCAAAGTAAGTGTCGAGGTTTTAGTTCAAATTTATTGGCCTTTATATTGGCCTTGAGTCCATGGGAATTCCATATATCCCACCACCTTTATATTGGCCTTGAGTCCATGGGAATTCACAAGTTTCCTTTCTCTCAACAGGCTTCCACAAAAGTAAGAAAACTTGTTCTTTCTAACAATGCATGAAGACAAGCTTTTGTGTTTTTCTCAAAGAAAAAGTGTAGACAACTACCAGCGCTTGTCTAATGTATTGTGCCATTCTGGAAGTCGAACTTCTTTCCTCAGAATGTTAGAAAATTTTAGCCTGTTGTTGGCGGACGCAGATTATTATTAATTTAGTCATGAAAAAAATTTAGAGGACCGTATTACTGTATTCACCAAAGGTCCAATGTGTGAATTTTGTTTTATCATTGGCAGAACTGTTTTTACAACATTATTTGTGTGGAGTTGTGGGTAAGCTTCTACCACATTAACCATTTTAGTTAGGGTAGGCTGCGGAACAGGTATAGTGTCATGACAAGATCTAAAAATATTAATCTGATGCACCATGACTACATGATTCCTTCCAAAATCAAAGTATAGATGTTTCTCACCTCAAACTTCACAAGGGCTGGTTTAATTACTTGTTCTTCCAATGAAGTGTTACCAGATATTGTTCTAGCAAGGTCAGAGCCTTCCATGCTAGAAGAATGCCGTGAAACACCTTTAATGTCATCTAAATCTCTAGAAGATGACACGGTTCCTTCAACAGCTATATTCTCATCGACATTTGAGTTCACATCCCTATGACCTCGTTGATGAATGGAAACTACACATGGAGATTCCAGTAGCATAGCTAATTTTGCAATCCACAATCCAGTTGCATCATTTCGAGTATATAACTGAGGAGTTGCATACCATCCATGCTGATCAATTGTAACTATTGTACACTGGACACACCAATAAGACAAAATTTCAGTTGTATTCTAACAAATAGATAAAGAAGATTTTTCATGATAAAGCCGCCAGGGAATATTTTCCTACCTTGTTCCGATGTCGGGCAGTGTATGTTACATATTCAAGAGGCACTCGTTCTCCCCTAGACAGTTCTGAAATAACCGCAATAAAGTCACCTAAATCTGCAATATCCTTTCTTGCAAACTTTTTGATAATGGAATATCGTGGAACCAATGCCCGGGAGAGCATGTACCTGCGTCGCACCATGTTGAATAAGACAGAAATCTCAGGAAATGGAACATGAATTGTCAGATGTCTTACCCAGGTTCAGCAACATATACAAGACCACATTTGAACCCGAAGTTTCTAGCCTGAAACATCATTACATACAAGATTAGTTTTTTCGACGGAAAATACAAGATGAGTTTAAGTTATGTACAATGATGCTTTCATAGACTACATAAACATAAATATAGTCTCTCTTTTTACAACTAAAAGGTACTCACTCTGTAAAGAAATATAAGAGCGTTTAGATCACTTCTTTCGTGACCTAAATGCTATTATATTTCTTTACAGAGGGAGATGCTTTCATAGACTATTTAAACGTAAATAGTCTCCCTTTTTACAACTAAAAGGTACTCAGTGATCTAAGTGCTGTTATATTTCTTTACGGAGGGGAGTATTTCATTAAAGCTTATAGTACATACTCCCACGGTCCCACCGTCCCAAATTAGTTGAAGTTTTAGTGTTGTCCTAGGTCAAACTACTTTAAGTTTGACCAAGTATATAGAAAAACATGCTAATACCTACAACATCAAATACACAGGTTATGAAAAATATATTCTATGATGAGTCCAATGAAATTAATTTGGTGCTATAAATGCTAATATATTGTTCATAGATTTGTTCAAACTTAAAGTAGTTTGACATAGGACAGTTTTGAAACATGGTGCAATGCAGTGGCCGACCTAGAATTGCAAGCTTGGGGGTGCCACACTTCAAAGCTTACACTAAACATCATCATAATGTCAATAAATAGTCCGAAAATAACAACAACTTAATTGATATTTAATGTTAACTATATAGTAAATTTTATTTTACAACTTTGGAGGGGGTGTCGGGGCACCCACGTCACCCCCACCAGATCCGCCACTGGTACAATGCACATATATGAAGAAATCTAAAGATACTACATAACAAAGATGAGGAAGGCTACAGAAGGAGTCTGATGGCAGATCAGGCAAGAATACCATCGCACAACCATGACTGGAGTCTTCGGGGGCCCTAAGTAGTCTAAGTAACTATCCTCGCCTCTGCTGGTGGTCTAATTGGCAGTGACCTAAGGCTTGAATGTTCTGACGTGTACATAACAGATAAGCTTCACGGAGCTCAGACTTCAAATGCCTTGTCCACTAAATCTGGGGACAAACATCTCTCTCACCTGCCGTCGTGGAACGTCTGAAACAAAGAAACTCTAACATCCTTGGTGTGAGTACCTTCAAGGCATTCTTCCAACATATGGCATCAAAGACCATGGTTATCTTGTTTAGCCAAACAACCTCCAGATATGGAGTAGATCGGAGAAGGATCCAGATCCAAGCGTGGTAGAACCACGGGTCCTACCGGACCTGCTCCGGAGGTTGTAGGGGAAGGATGGAGCGGGGCGAGCGCGCAGGGGGGAGATGGCGACGGCGGCTAGGGTTGGAGGCGGCTAGGGTTCCGGCTCCTCTGGGAGCCGGGCAATAGGGATAATAATATTCTTATTGCTTAATCTGAAAAAGAGTCTTACACCATATATTTATAACCTAGATAACTTGCATACGAATTAACCTAAGATAACTTGTGGGCTAAGATTCTCCGGTGGGTCTTCTACGGCCATAAGCCAGGCCGGTCATAACATTTTTCCCCGCCTGCACAAACAGCTCGTCCTCGAGCTGTAAGGTGGGGAAGCGCTCTTGAACTCCTCGAGGTGATCAACCAGCATCAAACACTGCTGCGTCATTTGGGTGGCTGGTCGGCGGGCGACGGCGTCCTCCGAATGTAGTCTGCAACCTCCGTAGAAGAGTCGTGGATGACGTGGCGGGCGTAAGGCTCGTCGGAGTTGAAGCACAACCCTTGGCGGCGACGCTCGAGTAGCTCGGCCGAGGTGAGCCGGCGGAACGGGCGTGCCGGAGTCGCGGTGAGGGGTGCCGCAGAAGCCTGAGCAAGCCGACCCTACGCGGAAACATCCGGCCAGGGTAGTGACCCAGCGGCCCGGGACGGTGATTCCTGTTGGATGGCCACCATGCGGCGCTCGAACGCGCGGGCATAGTACATGGCCGTCTGGAGATCCTGGGGTCCCCGAAGCTCCACGTCCACGCGGATGTGATCCGGAAGTCCACCGACGAAGAGGTCAGCCCGTTGCTACGCCGTCACGCCCGACGCGTGGCATGCCAGGGCCTGGAAACAGTCGGCGAAGTCCTGAACCGTGGAGGTGAAGAGAAGGCGGCCTAGCTCTGCCAGGCGGCTCCCGCGGATTGGTGGCCCAAAACGAAGGAGGAAGAGCTCGCGGAAGCGCTCCCAAGGGGGCATGCTGCCCTCGTCCTGCTCGAGGGCGTAGTACCATGTCTGTGCCGCTCCGCAGAGGTGGTAGGAGGCGAGCCAGGTACGCTCCGATGTGAGGGTGCGCTGCCCGCGAAAGAACTGGTCGCACTGGTTGAGCCAGTTGAGGGGGTCCTCCGTGCCGTCATAAGTGGCGAAGTCAATTTTGGCGAACCGCGGCGGTGTCTGGGTCGGAGCGCCGTGTCGGACTGGCTCGGAGGTGCGGAGCAGCGAAATGGCGGCGCTGGTCGAGTACCGGTAGGGGCCCGCAGAGTCGGATGGCCCGCCGAACTGCAGGGACGGAGTCGGCTGTTCCGGAGCCGTGTAGACCGGTGGTGGCGAAGACCCGGCCGCCCAAGCTGGTAGTGGTGACGGGGAGGGCGGGAATCGGACCTGGTGTATCGGCAGGCCGGCTGGTGACGGCAATCCGGAGCTGGGAAGAGGTGGCGCCTGGAGTTGCAGCGACTGCTGTGGAGAGTGGGCGGACGCGGCGGTAGCTGCGGTGGCAGTAGGTGGCCACTACGGCCAGAGGGGAGTCGCGGCTGGGGGCGGCTGCAGGTGCAGCAGCGGCGGTGGCAACCCGCTGTGGTGCCTCGCCTGGAACGGCAGCAACGGTGGCCCGCCAATTGCAGGCGCGCCCTGGAACGGCCACGGCAGCCAGAGCTGGGCCGCGACTGGGGGCGGCTGTAGGTGCAGCAGCGATGGGGGCCCGCTGGTGTGTCCCGCCTGGAACGGCAGCAGGGGCGTCTAGCTCGGGCCAGACGCGTTCTGGAACGGCCAGTGCAGCGCCGGATGGCTGTAGGCGGGGGGCGCAGCCGGCAGGGTGGCGTGCGGGCCGGGTTGCTTAATCTGAAAAAGAGTCTTACAACATATATTTATAACCTAGATAACTTGCATACGAGTTAACCTAAAATAACTTGTGGGCTAAGATTACCCGGTGGGCCTTCTACGGCCATGAGCCAGGCTGGTCATAACAAAGCGCCTCCTCGTCAGGAGAGAGGGTCCTGGCATGAGCTTTGGCTGAGGCAACGATCCACATCCGAGAAAGGGTCATCGACACCAAGCCCAGACTAGATCCACGCGCCTCCAACAAAAGGAGAATCAGTAACCCTACTATACACACAACAAAGGCCAGAGCTCCCGGTGGCAGAGAATGATAGGATGTGTACTCTTAAAATAGGCTTTCACCCCACTATATAAATAAAGCCAACACCACGTCTATACAAGAGTGTCAAGTTCAACGAAATAGAAGATCCTACTGGGGCATCGGCACAAACATGCCTAAGAAAAGCATAAAAGGAATAGAGAGAAAAGACCACCAAGTGGCCGCAGAGTGAGTGGACTTGTTGCGGGGCCAGGAGGCTAGCGTCATCATGCATTGCGTTCATCATTAGTCCAAACCTCTTTCGGTCGCGCTACTTAGACAACGGGTGCCAGTGCTGCAAAAACGCCAGGAATTTAAAGATCAAGTCAAAGCCCGTTGAAGAAAGATGCTCTCAGTACCATCTTACTACGCGCCGTCCATAGAGTGCAAGCTAACACTGCGAACACAAACCAGAAGAGGCATCTCCTCCTACCGGTCTGGTTGACACTGGTTTGAATGATTCCAGCCAAGTCCAGGGCCTCCCAATCATGCCCTAGAGCCTCACAAAAAAAAAGACCTCAAAGAAGCCTCACCGCGGTGCAACAAAAGAGGATGTGGATCCCCGAGACAGGGACCGCATAGAGGGCAGAGGTCATTCCCCGGGCCGTGTCTCTTGATCATCTCCGTCTCAGATGGGAGGCGATCCCTCAACAATTGCCAAAGAATTTTTTTGATCTTCAAGGGCAAGGGCGCTTTCCAAGTGGCGATGCCCAAGCAATAGTCAGCCTACAACACCAAGCATGCATGATATGCCGAGCCGATAGAGAAAACACCCGAAATGGCGAGACGCCAAGAAATAATGTCCGAATATTCTGAGAGCACCGGCGAGGAGGGCAGTCCGCAAATTAGCTCACTCTACTGACTCCAGCTGCCCCAATGACCACCGGAGCAAGATGTTCCATTGACCATTTAGGGCAGCTGAAGACACCAACATCATCAGATCCGCGCAAATGGCAAACAGGTTAGGGAACCCCATACGTTACGGAGTTCCACCGAGCCAAGGGTGGAGCCAAAATAGGGTCCCCTCTCCATTGCCGATGGAGAAGGTAACCCCTAGGTAGATCTCCTGCTTGATCCGTTAGATGGATCAAGTAGGGAGAGGCTCACCCGCAAATATTTAGTCTGAAGAAGCTGCAACGACAAACTCCCCTCCCCTCGCATAATCCGCTAGACCCAACGGAGCATGAGGGCCATGTTCATGCGACGGGAAGCTAGGATGCCTATCCCCTCCAGGTCCTTCGGCAAACAGATGTCAACCCACTTTATCATATGGTATTTCTAACGATCTTTCTCACCTGCCAGAAGAAACAAGAAAGATCTTTATCAAACGAGTTGCGAACCCGCTCCGGCAAGATATACAATCCCATCATATATATGGGAAGGCTAGAGAGATTGGTGTCAATCAGGGCCGTCTTACTACCTTTGGAAGCAACACGTCTGCGACAGGGTTCTGTCTGAGACGCGACCCACCCCATGAGTGGGCCAAACTTGACCAGCATAACCCTTGAGTCTCATAGCTAGGGGCATCCCCAAATAAGATATGGGAAAGGAGGACAACCTGCAATTCAGGTTGTCGCTAATCCATTGTTGTTCGACCTTAGAGTATCCTAATATCACCACCTCACTCTTGTCGAAGTTGATCTTAGGACCAGACATGGCCTCAAAGCAAAGAAGAGGAACTTAAGGTTAACAATGTCAAGATCCGAGCCTTTGAGCATAATCATGGTGTCATTTGATTACTGCAGATGCATGACACCACCCCAGGGATCAGGTGCACAACCACCCTAACTAGGTGGCCGACCATCGTAGCTTTGTCCATGATGGCCCAGTGGCGGAGACAGGGGGGGCCAGCAGGGGCCCTGGCCCCCCCTAATGTCACTGGTTTAGGCCTAATACTAGTGTAAACATTGACTTTTTTGCTGTTAAAACAATGCATTTTAATGATCTGGCCCTCCCAAACAAGGTTTAGCAACGTTTGGCCCTCCCAATTTGATTTTCCTGGCTCCGCCACTGTGATGGCCGCAAGGGCATCGAATGCGAGGTTGAAGAAGAGCGGAGAAATAGGATCTCCCAGCCTCACCCTCGGGACGACCTAAAGAAGGGGCCTACCTCCCCAATGATATTAATCGCCGTGCTACCACTCCGTACTAACTGCATGATCCAAGAGCACCACCTGTCATTGAACCCCCTACACTCAAGCACCAAACGCAAGAAGGACTAGTCGAGGTAGTCATAAGATTTTTGGAAATCAAGCTTAAGGAAGAAGGCCCTATGGCATCATCTCCTAACCTCATGGACAATCATGAAGGGCGAAGATCCCATCATGGATGCGAGCGACCCTTCAGGAACACAGACTGGAATGGGTGTGCGGGGTGCTCTGCAATAGGAGATAGTCGTGTCGCACAAACCTTTGCAAAATCCTCTTGAGAACATTAATTACCGTAATCGGCCTAAAGTGTCGGCGTCGCCCAACTATTTTGGGGATCAGGGTAATGACACCAAAGTTCAGGCGTGCCATGTCCAGCGTCCCAATATAAAATTCATGAAACATCGACATGATCATCGGTTGAAGCTGCGGCCAAAACTTTTGAAAGAAGGCTACGGAGCGGTGCTAACCCCCCCTTCTGGCACGAATGGGAGTGTCAGCTCCCCATTGTCAAGGTCGGAAACCTGGGCCGTCACTGGCCAAAAGTCAACCACCAAGGAAACCCCGTCGCAGGGTTCCGCCGTCAAGAGCTCCTTATAGAAGGAGTGAATGTGGGTTCTTATCTCTCCCAGCTGCTCAAGAAGGACCTCGCCTTCCCACAAGCAAGGGATGGAACACTTCCGCCGCCGCCCATTAGCAATCGCCTGAAAATAGGCGGTATTAGCATCCCCTTCCAGAAGGCAATTCTCACCCTCTCGACGCAACCAGAAGAGCTCTTCACCCTTGAAGATTTCCACAAAGGAGGCTTCCAAGGTGTAGTGCATAAGCCACTCGTCGGCCGAGAGTCCAGCACCGTCAGCAATCACATCCAACGACTTAATTGGTCAAGCAAGGCCCCTATACATGCCATAAGCTCGGCACCCAGATTAGCCCTCCACCCCGCATTACAAAATCAGGTGTTTTCCTACTAGTTAGCAAAGCCTTGATCCTCTCTAAGGACAGGATGCTGTAGCCGAGGAAAGGAGGAAGACAGACACCAAGGAATAGTGTTACAAACTAACGCACTGTCCAAATTTTATTTGCATTAAAATGTTCTTCAAGGCAGAATACTACAGAAACAAATACATATGGTTTCCCTGGGAACGACACTGAGACTCTGAGAGCATAGGCTATTCGGCTCAGAAAAGAATAATGAAAGCAGGGTAGCTTACCTGCTGGTATGAAAGTGGATGGATGACAGCACCACTAACTTCCAGGAAATGATTTGGAGTTATGGAGTGCAAATCCCCTACCTGAAGAGTCAAATAAGTATGATGTGGCAAACTGAGGTTACAATAGAAAAATGAAGTCGGGCACGTTGTATTATACAGGAGTAATACATCATATATACTGCTCTCGCGTATACATATTAGATAAGATGTGTCAAGCTCGCAAACTACCTTCAGCTTTACTGTTAAAGGAGTTCCACCTCTTTCGACCTGCAAATTTATCTCCCTGCCAACGCTCTCATCAAGTAAGGACTCCATAGTGAGAAATTGTGTTACGATCTGTAAATAGTTAAGAACATCGTTCACTAAGAAATTAATGTGGTATGACAATTAACATAACATGAAAAATGCATCAGCGAAAAGAAATATAGTGAACAACAAGCAGCCGAGTTTTATAGTTAGGTACAAGAAACATGAAATAACTTTCAGAGAACCAACACACAGAATTACAAATACTGATGGCCTGGTAAATACACAATCTAAAAATGCCTAGGGAAAACACTGCTATGCATGGTGGACGACTTGGAAGGAAAGAAATGCGAGGATCATCAAAAATAAACAAACAACACCAGCCCAGGCTCTCTCAAGGACGTTAGCTGGGAGTAATAGGATCACCTGCTTGATCCACAGGCCATTAGAACCTGATTAGGCTTTTCAGGCATGGTTTAGTTTTTCGGTGTGCGCCATCTCGGCACTTGGGCAAAGCCCTGGTTGTAGCTGTATCTGACTGCTCTGCTCTTGTATTTCTACCCCTACTATTTCAACGAAAAGCTGCTTAATAGTAGGGGCAGGGGTAGGATCACCTACTATTTCGGTGTGCGCCAGATGGGGTAGGTTAGGATTGTCCAAGGCATAGCCTCACCTCATGCCTGAACGCTTAATAGTTGGGGCAGGGGTAGGGTGCCTCGCCTCTTCTTTACTGCCTTAAAAACCATGGTCAATTGGGTGTGTGCATTGTTTAGTAAGTTTCCTGATCTTACATTTGATGATACAGCAAAACAGAGGGAATCAGGGATATTCGGAAACAGTCGTCCGCAATGGACGGGCGTTCCAATTCAAGTCACTGCTAATGGAGCGAGAACAATTTGAAGAATACACACTGATAAACTAGTATACTAAATCTTCATAACTTTCCGAAGGAAAGTCTTTTGGCATTCGATAACCTAGAGAACAGTCCATATACAACAGCAACCAAGCATAATATTTTCTGAAAAATCAAGTACAAGCTCTGAAATATTAACAACTTAAGTTTCCAAAATCAAATTTATATCAGGTGCAACTAATATAAATGAACGAGTAAATTGCAAAAAACCACCACAATTCGATTTTTTTTAAAGACCACCAACATTGGGGTGACAGTTTTCAGAAAACGCTGATTGAACGATTAGAGATGTTTGAGACAAAACCTTTTTTTTTTCGAGAAAACGCAAAAGACCTTGTGTTTCTTTTCATTGAACAGGTAGGGAGTCAGTTACAATCGTCCTAGGACGAATAAATCGAGGATAAGATACAAGGCTCAGTGCACGTCCCATGTAGGGGGGAGGACTACTCTAAGGCCTGCCGCTCCGGCCTTGGCCCAGGAGCCGGCTTCCTCCTTGATTCGGTCGACGAGCGTGCCGAGGGAAGGCGTCGCGTTATCGAAAACGCAGCTGTTCCTATGCTTCCAGACGAGCCACGGTACTAGGAGCGCTACAGATTGCAGGGCCTTGCGTTGTGCTTGTGGCGTGTCGTGCTTGGCGTGTTGCCACCAGTCCATGAGGGTGGGCTCCTGATTAGGGATCGGCGCTGGGATGCGCAGCCACACCAGGGTCTCGTGCCATACCTGCCTCGAGAAGGGGCAGTCAAGCAAGAGGTGCCGCATTGTTTCAGGTGCCTGATCGCACAGAAGGCAGCGCGGATAATGCTGCAGGCCATGGCGGGCTAGACGGTCGGCGGTCCAGCAGCGATCCAGGTTAGCGAGCCAATGGAAAAACTTGACCCTCGGGGGAGCCCATGCCTTCCAAATCAGCTTCCAGGAGTAGGAGTGCGTGGATCCTTGGAAGGTGGCCAGGTAGCAAGTCTGTGCAAAATAGATGCCGCTCGTGGTCCACTTCTAGATCAGTTGATCGGGGGCATCGCGAAGTGTGGCCTGCTGCGCGAGGTGCCAGAGCTGCAGGTACTGACCGATCTCGTGGAGGCCGAGAACGCCCTGGATGTCACGGGCCCATGCGTTGCCGTTGAGGCCTTCGGCCACCGTTCTCACCTTGCGCCGTCGTTTGGGAACGCAGTTGTAGAGCAGGGGCATGAGCTCGCCGACGGAGCGCCCGTTGAGCCATCGATCCTCCCAGAACAAGGCTTTCATGCCGTTCCCAATGGTCATGACAGTGGAAGCAAAGAACATGGAGCGCTCATGGTAGGAGAATTGAAGATCCAGCCCTTGCCAGGCGCGTCCCTCGTCAGTTCGCGAGAGCCAAAGCCACCGCAGTCTGAGCGCAAGCCCGGTGCGCTCGAGGTCGCGAACCCCGAGACCCCCAAGCTCGAGGGGGCGGGAGACAAGGCGCCAGTTCACATGGCAGTGACCACCGTTGGCGACGGCTCGCCCAGCCCATAAGAATCCCCGTTGAATCTTCTCGAGCTGCCGCAGAGTTTTCTTCGTGGGGGCAAAAGCAAGCAGCTGGTGCACCGGGATCGCGCAGAGGACCGACTTGACGAGGGCAAGCCTGCCGGCTCTATTCATAAGCCATACCTTCCAGGTAGGCAAGCGCCCGGCGACCCTGTCGACCAAGGGCTGCAACTGACCGGCGGACGGGCGGCGCGTCATCAATGGTATGCCGAGGTAGGTGACTGGGAGCGCAGCGGTCGAACAGCCCAGGCCGGTGATGATCTCAGTGGCAGCCTGCTCCCCATGCAGGATCGTGGCCGAGCTCTTCGCGTAATTTACTTTGAGGCCGGACGCTCCGCCAAACAGGTCAAGGATTTCCTTGACCGCAGTTATGTCGCTCTCCGTGGCAGGTCCACGCGGCGGTGAAAGACAGACGGCGCTACAGTTCCCCGTCTCCCTCTGACCTTTCCCCGCACGGAACCGTCGGGTGAGGGGAGCCTCGCGCCTCTGAACACAACCCCGGCAAACTCGACCGCCGGCCGACGAGCCTCCCAGCACCACCATGCTCCGCGTAGGCGAGCTGCGATGGCGTCGATGGCGCCGGTGAGGCTGCGTGCCTAGGGTTGTACATCAGTACACACTGCAACCGCCGCCTAGTGCCCATGGCCATGTCTCGGCAGCCGTGGAGGATGGCATCGGAGGACGGCGTGGTCGGGATGGTGCGTGGCACCCTTATCGCCGGCGAGCCATGCCTCTCTCTCTCTCTCTCTCTCTCTCTCTCTCTCTCTCTCTCTCTCTCTCTGTCCGGCATGCGCGGCGACGGCGCCCTTATCCCCGGTGAGCCGTGCCTTTCTTTCTGTCTCGCATGCGCGGCGGCGGTGCCTTTATCCCCGGCAAGCCGAGCCATCCGTTTGTCCCTTGCGAGTACGCCTCCAGCAGCTCGAACTCTGGGCACGCCTCGTCGGCCACGTGCGCCGCTGACATGGAGACCTTGACCTGATGGACTCAGGCGCCGCAACCTGAGAGCAGATAAAGAAGGAGGGCGAGGACGACTCTGGCCGTCCGGCGACCTCCGCGGCCAGCTTCGCTGCGCCAGGAGCCCGTGCAGGAGGCGCCTCGCCGACCACATGCGCCACCGGCATGGCGAACTCGACTAGACTGCGGACGGACTTGAGCGCTCCTCACCCGGACCGAGCCGCGTGCGACGGACTCCGGCCGCGCTTCCCCGCCGAGCTACTGCCATCACCGTCGGCGACGCTCTAGCCGTCATCCTCCCCGTCGGCGTAGCCCCACGCGGCCACAGTGCCCGGAGATGCTCGTCAGGTAACGCACAGAAACTGTTTGATGGAATGCCTATAAGAGAAAAACAGACGGAGGAAGATGTATTTTTTATTAGAGGAGAGATCACAATGACATGCGGGGCCCATGTTTATTTTAACGGTTAACCAAACTCCAGTCAAACGCCATTAGTTTTGGTTGCCACGTCATCGCTTACAGTGGGACCTACCAGTCAGTTTTAGAGTCAGCAAGTGTTTATCTAAGCGATCTGTTTTTTAAAAACTGTCACCTCAATGTTGGTGGTTTTTAAAAAAAAATTGAATGGTGACGGTTTTATGAATTAGGGTTCCCAATTATGGCGTTTTTTTGCAATTTACTCGTAAATGAACTGTTGAAGGCCATGATGAACACCAACACAGACCTTACTGATGATAATAGAGGTATCAGCACTTCAACAGTACAATCAATGGAGTCACAAGACATCAGTGCAGGGTGAAAAGTTAAGTTGGAACATTATTAATAGGCCATTTGAAAACAATCTTACCTCCCCATTCATGCGAACCAGCACATCACCAGGTTTCCGATGTTTGTCTGCAGGTCCATCTGGCACCTGCAATAACAGAATTACTCAGTTTCCATATGAGATAGAAAGGTACTACCTCTGTAAAGAAATATAAAAGCGTTTAGATCGCTACTACAGAGGGAGTACAATGGAAGAAGTAACAAGCTGAGCGTAAAAGAAAACATGTTTAGAAATAACAAAACTAAGAAGCAAACATTACCAAAGAATCAACAACCAGCATTCCAGTCTCACTTGCTGGAGAAACAAGTCGTACCACCTGTATTAGCAGAAATTTCAAGGTGCAATTAATTATGTAGCACAGAGGCGTAAAAAGACAAGTATACATCTTTCTCCAAACTAGAAAAGGGAGCACAGGAGGATCATACCTGCTCGGCTTCATTCCTGAGTCCAAGACGTCGAGTTTCTTCGAAACATTTGTGTTGAAAAGTCACCTTTAAAAAGGATAGAATAAAAAATGGATCATGGATGATCTGAGTTCCCGAATAATAGATAAAACAATTACTCCCCCCATCCAAAAATGTAGGTTGCCACCTTCAGTAATTAGCTCTCCAAAACAGAAAACTAAAACGGTAGCATCTAATAGAACAAAAGGATCTTCAGACAGAATGCACACCTGAAGTGTACCACGAGGAATATACGCAGATTCTGGCTTGCTGCCAAATGGGTCCCGACAGCCACGTATCAGATTAAGTGCTCTAACTACCTGGAACAATTTTGGCAGATAATGTTAGCAAAGCTAAGAGAGCCACAAACAATTAATGGATTAAGTAGCAGATGATGATCTGGTTTCTATGATCCCAGAACATTTATGTTCTTCCTGTGCTTAGAGCATGAGGAAGTACTATATTAGTGTTGATACATAAACAACTTACACGGTCTAATGGAAGGTAGAAGGCTGAAGCACTGGAACTGGTGCTTCCTGCATTCAGTGCAACAGCTCTTCCTTGGCAATCAACAACAGGGGAACCACTAGAGCCACCTTTAGTACCAGATGCAGCCTAAAGAACAAAAAATATTTTAACTGATGAGCATTGGCAACCCGAATTTCCAGCCCCATAGATGCTGCTTCAGGTGCTAGAGGGATCTCCTCGTACTTAAGGTACTTTATGGCAGGTGGATCATAGCGAAAAAACCCGAAATCATGTACCTGCTTAGAGAAGAGTGGGGGAGCTTGGATTAAAATACGCCATGAGCAACGGAATAAGCAGAAACAAATGGAATCAAATAGTAGTAGAACAAAAGCACTCACAGGATCTCTGTAGATGGCGTACACGGGTATCTCCTCCCTGTTCACAAAGATCGCCTCCGCAACCACAGGCCCAGGCCCGACGACGTGGCGGTTGGTGAGGATGATGCCGCGGGACTTGTCGACGACGAAGCCCGTGCCATGGCTGGTTCCCGCGACCCCGGTGTCGAAGGCGCGCGGCGCGGTGGCGTGGAGGACTACGACGGCGGGCACCACGCGGGAGAGCGCGCGGCGCCAGTCCTCCGCCGTCTCCGAGAACACGGTCTCCATCGCCGGCTCGCCGCCGACCTCCGCTGTCACAGTCCTAGCATGGTTTTGAAAGAGGAAAAGGAATGGGATTCAACAATAATTTGGCTACAACGGAGAAGGGAGCTATTACGATCTCCTCTCCTCATACGCAAGCTGCACACTATTACGATCTCAGCTTTACAATTAGTACAATGCTCTGCTGTAATTAGATGACCTGCTGATCAGCAGCAGACGGGGGAAGGGGGCTCGACGACGGAGAAGACAACGGCTCCCCTCCGGCTGCCGCGGTGCGCGCCTCCAGCAGCCGTCGCCGCTCCCCTCTAGCCGGCCGCTTCCAGTCAGCCGCGTGCGTGGCCCGGGTCGTTGAGATGAATTTCTCATGTATGAGTATGAAGGGAAGTTAGGCACCGAGCAACAAGCAGATGCCGCGAAATTATTGACATAGATGCCCTGAATTGGTTGCATTTGGTGAATAGGATGAACCCTAGAGCCTAACTAGAGTAGCTAAAATGTTCTTCCTTAGCCTTTCGAGGATATAATAGCATCCACAGTGGGACTTAGCCAGTCCGGCCACCCTAATTCCTAAATGTATGTGGGCGCGTTCAGATGTGACCATGAACAACACAGGATGATCTTTCAAAAGTCCTGTCGGTCTACTCTTATCAAATTCTCAAATCCATGCAAATTATGCATATCAATCATATAGCATAAATCCATCACAATTTTGAGAATGGATTTTCAGCTGACGAGCTCCTTGGGTCTCGGTATCCTGGTGGTCTAACACCCTGTGGATCTGTGTCAGATATCAGTTTTAGTCATAATACCCAAATCAATACCAACGAAATACACAACAGGTGGGCCTACACAATTTAATGATGTGGTCCAGGACGGGCATACTAATTTCCCTGCGCTTTTTCTCTTTGAAAATGAAGGTGTCGTTTCCTAAGACTTTTTGTATTCTGAACTTATTTTAGAGATTAGATTGTGGTGTTCTGATCTGTTTTTTTTTTTTTTTTTTTGCAGGGACAAATCTAGGCAATTCAAAACTTTTCCATGATTGTGATTTGTGATTTTCCCCTTTAGAATTTGGGGTGAATTTTTTTCATTTAGGTTCAATGGTGAGCTATTCGAGGTAGTTAGATTACCCACATAATGAATGTGTTGATGGATCTATAATTGTAATTATTTTTTGATGCTTCCAAGAACAATGTAAAAAAGTTTTATCATAGTCGATATTGTAAATTTGCTAATGGATCTACATTTCCGGAATCTATTTGCGATGAACCATGTTTTTGAGCAATATGTTACGATGGTGAATCCTGGAAAATGAAATGTAACCAAGTATGTTTCATGTTATTTTTGTGAATCATGTATGACGGGGCAGGGAATTTTTTGTGCGTCGATGATTTGTAGACCTCTTAATCAGTGAAATATAGTCAAGTGGTTTATGTTCCTTTGTCCGCTAAAAAGATATATTCTTCTGATGAACAATGTTCAATATAGTGCGAAGTACAGTATCATTTTACTTCTGAACTTATTTCAGTTTGTCATACGGTACATCTAATTTGATGGCCGGTGTAAATCAATTTTGTACTCTTAATCATGACGAAGGGGGCAAAACAATTTTGAACATCTTTGTGTTATTTGATGAAAAACAATATTAACATGTCATAATCATAGGCAAAAGGCGAGAATTCAAAATTTGAACGTAGGGTAGGCGATGAACATCATTGAAGAATGCAGTTGTTTGGTGAACAGAGGCACGTGGGCTAGCTGGCCGTTGTGTCAGAGTTGTGTTTTTGGAAATTAGATGACACAATACAGGAGAAATACTACCACGGAGTACACCAACTTCTCCATTAAATGCACAGCAAGCCTCCATCAGGTGCATAGCAGACGGCCCAAGATACCGAGCTATGAGGTGCTCGTCCACCAAATGTACTTTTCGAGCTAAAATGTTCTTCCTTAGCCTTTCGAGGGTATAATAGCATCCACAGTGGGACTTAGCCAGTCCGGCCACCCTAATCCCTAAATGTATGTGGGCGCGTTCAGATGTGACCATGGACAGCACAGGATGACCTTTCAAAAGTTTTGTCGGTCTACTCTTATCAAATTCTCAAATCCATGCAAATCATGCATATCAATCATATAGCATAAATCCACCACAATTTAACAATGCAACAAAGCAAAATAGATCACAATTCAACAATTCGGACATGCCAAAATAAAATTCAATGCATTGGCCATGGCTAGGTAATGTGATGAATCACTCGCCGTATGACATCCATGCAGCATTCGCTGCTGCCACCGCTGCTCTTGCCCTGTCGTACTCCCTGCGCAGGTTGATCTCCTTCCCTTGAAGCCACGTTTTTCCTTCTGCATCCAGCTTGCGGCTGTTAACATTATCCTCAAGTCTTTCATGTCTCGAGCAAGTTGCAACCTCTCCTTATCAAGCTATATTCATCCGAAAGTCCATTCCTTCTCAAGCTCCCATTTGACAGACGCCTCTTGCTTCTCCAAGTCAATCTTCTCCCGCTCAATTTTTAACTTTTGTTCACCCTCTCCCAGTCCCAATCTATCATCTTTTTTTGCACATCCAACATAAGCTTGTATCATTTTTTGTGTGTGTGAGTTGGTGTTGACTATGTGCATCCTAGCTACGCAAAGGCCGGGTATATGCTCATTATGCTATGTATCTTCTTGATGCTCCATTTTGAGCTAATAAAATCCACCCTTTGTCGAAAAACCTCTCCTCTCCCTCCCCAGTTGGAAAAAATGTCCGTCCATGTGGTGGAAATTTTAGTTGTCGCGACATTACGGGCGGCCTTCCTTTCTCCCACTTGTTTTCCATTACTTGTCGGTTATTCATCGGCACGGTGACTCATTCATTCTCCCCTACAACTTCTTTCTTTTCGTCATCCAATCAAATGGATTGTTGGGTGCTTGAGCCATCATTTTCTTCAACCTGTTGTCATCGGTCTTGTGGTCATCTACAAGTTGTATACATGTTGGTTGGCCATTCAATTTCATCTAACAATGAGTAAAACTAAATGGCTTCTTGATATAGGGTCAAGCCCTTTTCTGCCTAATCATCACGAATTGGAGGTGGATTTGGGAAAAACACTAAGAACACAAGGGGGAAATCACAAGAGGAACACTCTATTGGACAATATCCACACACAAGACACTAAAATCACAAGAAAAATGATATATCTCAAGCATTCAAAAACAACAAGGGACAAGATACAAAGGTAGTTCATCCAAATATCTAGGAGAGATTGGGCTTGATGCTTGTGGGAAGTCTTTCTTCTCCATAAGTGGAGGCCTTGGAAATATTTTCCAATGGAGGTCTTATCTCCAAAGGAGAGGTGATAGGTCCCACAAACAAGGGATACATGAGCTAAGCTCTTTAGTTTAGTTATAATCTTAGCTAACCCTAGAAATGAGGAGGGGCGTATATTTATAGTGCTAGGGCGAAAGGGTAGGTGGGAGAGGGATACATGGGCTTGAGGCCCAAAACTGCATGCAAGCAGACACCGGATGTCCGGTGGGCATTGGATGTCCGATCCATCTGGGATGACCTTCAGGTGTCCTTTTGAGGGAATTTCGGTGTGCACCGGATGTCTAGTATGCACCAGATGTCCTCTTGTTGGAGCACGTTTGGACCTTGTCTACTCATGGTTGATCTCCTGTATGTGGTACCGGATGTCCGATGGGTATAACCTATAACAGCTTCACTTGATGCTTCTTTCATCGCCGCTTCCAGGCATCCTACGCGGATGGTGCAGTTGTTCTCTTGTGCTTGCACTCCTCCTCGCCATGTATGAAACCCTGCTCAAACCTATGGATGCATGATGGAGGGTAAAGTAGTATACCATTCTTGAAGGGGACAAGAAAACACACTTAAAGGAGAAGATTCACCTTTATATGTTTGAAGTATATGTTGCACATGTCTCTTAAAAAATGGCTCTTCACATGGTGATGTCCATCGAATGCTCCTCATCACCCCCACTGGTGCAGCGACGTCCTATACAAAGGGTTTTTACCCCCTTTATGCAAGCGTAGAGGCGCAAGGACCGTGACAGTCAAACTCAGTAAAGATTGGCCAAAACCACTATCCAAAGCAGGATGAGGGACTAGAGTTATCCGGTTTGAAAAGTTGATGGAGTAAGAGTTGTTGGTTTTGGAGTTGACAAACCATTCTAATACATCCAGAAAAGTCAAAAAAACCACGTCGGAGTTTTAAACTGTTGTCTTGTCTATATGTGCGATAGAGGGGGTCCACCCCACACGACCTGAAAACACCTGCGATAGCTCCTCCGGTCACACACGCTTAGCGAGTATGCTCGTGTGCAATTGGGGAGCTAACACAAACGATTTCGTTGGACAAGCCGTGTGAGATCGTCTTGCATCCCATGCAGTAATTATGGAACAAACGTTTGTGTTGGCAGACCGCATCACACACATCTTTCTGTATAGCCTTGTCAGTAATAGGTGGAGTGATCACACATGCTCTGCCTCAGTTAAGCGTTTGTGTTACTCAAGTACATCACACACACAATTTGGTGAAGAAAACTGTATGACATTGGGCTATCCATCACACACGCTTTTACTGCTAGAAAAGTTTGTAAAGTGCCATGACCCATTTAGCAGGTTTATTAGTTTACTCTTAATACTTGCAATATTAAGGAAATTCACATTTCATATCGAACAATTGTTTACCACTTTCATATCAAGCACAAAATCCTCTAGTATATATAGGTTGAGGGGAGAGGGAGGGGTGTCTGACCCTTGGGAGGGTTTCCACTCCCCTTGCGTCGACCTAGCGGGTGGTGGAGTCCAACTCCACCTCCCAATTCGGCCTCCCCTTGGGGCGCCTCCACTAATGGGCCTTAGGGCCCATTAGCTCTCCCCTAATCGGCCTTTTAGTATTTTCTTTAGCCCGTTGATATTAAATAAATTCTAAAAGCCTCCTAGTAAATATTAGAATCTTTTATCATTTATTTAAAGTCTACGGAAACATTTCCCCCTATATATCATTTCCTGGTAAACCCCGGAACTCTTCTGGTAACCCCGAAACGCTTCCTATTTTTCTCGAAACTATTTCTCGTGTTCCCGGAACAATTTCGAGAATATTTGATCATAATTCTTACTCTACTAACACTCAATAGATCATGATTCCCTTAAACTTGTGACCCTGTAGGTTCGGTAAAGCATAGACATGAAAAAAAACCTTTTCATTCAATGACCAATAGAGGAACTGTGGACATCCACATTGATGCCTGTGAATACACGAATGATATTCGAGTGAACCTTCGGTTATCATGTGCTATTCCCTTTACTTCGTGATACTTAACAAAACCTAAGGTGAGATATATCGGTATCCTCTTGAATAATTCTCATACTCACTATACTGGTCTCCTCATTACCAGTTTTGTACTTCTCTCTCGTAGACATGTTCTGGCATCCCTGTAAACTAGTCACCTGTGTCTAGCCAGACGATGATGGACGTCGTCACACCGAGAGGCCCCTACGAATAGCTCTCCATCGTCGGAGGAGCAAATCCCAATCTTGAGCTATCTAGCCCCTTGTCAAACTTTTCGATGAACCTGTAGGTTGTCATTATGATCACCGTGTTATAAATCACGTTTGAGCAACCCCAAAGTCCATCATACAGTAAGAAGTGACTACGATACTCTCATGGTATAAGGAACTAAAACATACATTAACTCTTCGTGTTATATCGATTGATTTGTGATGATAATTTCTCAAAGTATAACAAACAAGTTCGGTCAATTTAATATGATCGTTCTTCTAACATCATATTTTCAATGTTGTTTTGGATTATCGTTGCACTTAACGATATCCAAAGATCCGGAAAACATGATCACATACAACACTTGAGCTAGTCCTAGAGGCGAGAATAGGAATCAGGTTTTACCGTTTATCATTCCACACGGGCTTATAAGTATTCCACTAAATCGCATTTTCCAGAATTATAGTAGTTATATCATAGAATATAAACTCTTAATTATAAATGTGGAAATAAATAATACAATATTACTGCCTCTAGAGCATATTTCCAAAATAATGGTCACGAAGAATGCTAAATACGTGGTGCAGGTGACATGCGTAGGTGTAGATTGATGTGTAACTCGTGTTGTAGGTAATGGTCGTGATGGTATGCTTCCTTTCGGGCGACGGTGACATTGTTGTTGTCCGCTTTGGCGAGCCCTTTTTTGCTGTGAAAGAAGGCACTGGCGAGAAAGGTTATTTGGGAACCAAAAGTAACAAAGTATACATGATATATAAAATTTCTAACCAAAAAATTTGGATGCACATATGCATACCCATGACCAACTGTGAATCCGCCCCTGCTCTTGATCCATTTGGTTCGGTTCCGCCTCTTATGAATATGAGATTAGTCGCGGCTTGTTTTCGCGGGTTCGTTGTGGCTTGGCACCCTCCCCACGTTTGTAGAGATGGTGAGGAGCAAAAGCCTGATTCTTCGACGGGGATCAATGCCGCCGTTTGTGGGCGCCCTTCTCCTTCTCGGAGGTTGTCAAAGATCTCTTCCTCACCACTGGGTTGTGGTTATTCGGTGTTGGGAGTTGTGTTAGAGGCTGTTGGCTAGGCTGGACCATTCCCATGGTTCCGTGGAGTGGTTCTGTGCGGGTCTGGGCGAGAGCTTGTGGTCGATGGACCATTCCCTTTTTGAAGGGGTTTTCGAAGATCTTGCTTTAATCACTCCGGGAAGAGGTCATGTTAAGTGCAGGCACGCTGTTTTGGTTGTTATCGGTAGATGGTTTTCTCTTTTCTTCTTTTGCTTATTGTTATGGCTTTCGGTCTAGTTTTCTTTTAGATCTTTTCAAACGATAGAAGGAGAGCTGTTATATTCATTGATCAAAAGAAAAGGGTACAAGAGACCGCTCAGATTATTGAAGGGAAACCAGGCTAAAACCCTAACAAAAGGGCAAAACACTAGCTAAACTAGGTTAACAACACCGCAAGTCGCAGCCACCGGCCAACGGCCAGCTACAAGCTACTCCCCTGACAAACACACAAACTCAAGCTCCACCTACATCCACGCAGACCCTCGAAGGCCGTCGTTGAGATCTCCAAAGTGACGCCTCCAAGGAGGAAACAATGTCGCAGACACTACCGTCATCTGATCCGACATAGCCAAATCTTTGGTTTTCACCCGAAGACTACTAGACATGACATGTCGAGGTACATCAACATCCACAACAGCCCTTCAAGAAGGATAATGACATCCATAGATGTCGTTGCCACTGGCATCGACAATATTCAATGCAAGGCTTTCATCCGGAGCCGAGTCTTCCACCAGACCATCTCAACCTCCGACGTCACCCAAACGCCACCGAGCCAAAAGGAGGTCGAACATGGATCACAGAGACCAATCTGAATGCAAGAGCCGGGCAGATGCTCTGTAAGTGGCCGCCCGCACTGCCGCGGGCAAGAACTAGCTCGGACCTTGTCGGATCCGATCGACCTGCTACGCCGCATGCAGGCGCCGGGCAAAAAACGTCTGCACCGCCGCACGCTGGATCTAGCCGGGACCGCACCGAAATCTGACCGGCCCACGCCACCGCTTGTCGGAACTGGGCAGGAACGCACCAAGATAGCAGTCCCGCACTGCCACACTCAAGACCGGGACGGGGATGCGCTCAATCAGGCCGGATCTGGGTGGAACCGGAAAAAAACTGAAAGAAAATTACTTCCTTTTGTCCCGAAATATATTAGATGGTTTTTTTTTTGCACTTAACTAGATTAGATGTTTTTTTTGTGGGAAACTAGATTAGATGTTGCTTATGCATTTCCCATTTTACTGGTGAGATGAGAAGGTTGGCGTCTTCTTTCCCAGTGGAATTGGTTTGGTTGCCTGTCGTGTCATCATCGCTTTTGACCTTGGACGGTTGCATCCATGCATCATCTACAATGCATAGCCTCAAGGTGATGCCTCATATGTCATGTAGGATCGGATATGACGTAAAGTAGGTTCGGATAGGGAAGCGGGATCTTCGTAGGAGGCGGATGCTTAAAGAGAAAAAGTGTGGTCCGGTGACAAAAGCTGAAAAGGTTGGAGTAAAAAGTAGAGATGCATATGTATTAGAGTCTTTATTTTCCATTTCTTAATTAAGCCCACTAGTGGTAACTTGCATTGGAGAGAAAAAATAAATATAGATGCCTTAAATTACTTTTTATCATGAGGCATATGTATCCATTGTACATGCCCTCACATGACCACAGGATTTTGTTCTCGTGATGCAACGAAAGCAAGATGAGATTCCCTGCCCGCTGCAATGGAAACGTCTCCTCCCTGCCGACCTGACCTGGGTGCAAGTGCAAGGGGCTTTATATCTTTCGCAATGTCCAAAGTATCCGCCATGTTAGCTGCAAGTCGGTGCCGAAAGCTCATGCGATCATGTCGACCTGCCCGAATTTTTGGAGGTGTCCGCTTGAGTTTTCTCCTCAGACGGCAGTGCTACTGTGCTGCCTCAAAGTAGCTTCCTCGTGCCCAGAAACTTTTGTCACGTCCAAGTACTCGAGAGGTGCCAGGTCTTTCTATGTCGCAAAGCACTAGTACACTGCATCAGGAAGACAGTAACTGAAATGCATCTTGCTGACAGTGACAGGCCAGGATTAAAAGAAACAGATGGCACCCAGACTAGCAAGCTGGTTAATTCTACCATCACAGCACTTCCTATCCCACTGCTTCCACCATCCATCTGCTAATTACACCAGCAAAATAAACTTTACTTTGGGGAAATAACTCAAAGGAACTGGGCCATTCACAGCGAAAGTACATTTCTGCTCCCGAGCTCAAATAAGCTTGGTGAACAGTAAAATCGAAAAAAATAAAAAAAAAAACAAAAGTTTTTGAAGAAACATTGACAAAAGTTCCAAGTGGTTACAAAATTCATCATGGAATCACATTCCTGTAAGACATGGCAAAAAAAACAAATTCAGTACTCCAAAATGCTTTTGAAAGTAGCATTTTCAGAGTACCAACTTTTTTGCCACGCCTTTTAGGAATGTGATTTCAAGACGAATTTTTATGAGCACTTAAAACTTTTGTCAATGTTTCTCTAAAAAAATTAAAAAAAATTAAACTATTTTTTATTTTGTTTCGATTTTATTGAGCTTGGGTGCAGAAACGTTGCGTCCCACTCACAGGCTCTTCTTATCCAGTTGTTAAGCTTCACAAGAGCAATATATACTACTATATTAAACTGGCTAAGTCAGGCTTGCTCCTGTGCGTTTGCCATTCTGGGCGACGGCTCTCCGTGTGCTGACATGTGTTTCTCTATACTTTTCTTTTATTTTTAACTTTTTACCGCACATAAAAAGAATTTTCCCTGCTTTATATTATAAAGTAATCATCACCACATTACATCCGAGCTGACCGATACAAACAGATGGCACCACTACACACAACACATATACTCAAGACAAGATACAAAGGTTTTTTTACTGCACCTATTGATTTACCGCACAATGCCCAGTGAAATGATAAAAAGGGTTTCCCCCCATTTATATTATAAGCATCCATCACCTTATTACATCCCAGTAGACCAATAGAAATAGACGCCACCACCGCACAAAACACACACACCCAAGACAAGATCAAAGGTGCGGGCACCGACACTCCACCCCACCGACTACCAAGCAAACTACAGATGTGCAAAGAAGACCGCTTAGAACCGACGGAGACCTCCACCATGAGAGTCCACAACGGAGAGGTGAGACGGACAAAGACCAAGCCAGGACTCCAAAATGGTGGCTCCTAGAAGGTTACGATCACAAATAGTCACCACCGCCCGATCGCGTAGATCAAGTTTTCATCTAGAGCAAGACAAAAGGACTAGGAATGCCGCGCCAGAGCCCTCGGGAAGGATACAATGTCATCGGACGCCGCCACCATCGGCCAATACAAGGATTGGGAAAGTGATGTACCCTGACGCTCACAACCCTTTATCGCATCCTTACTCCATCAACCACCCGCAACCAAGCCACCCTGCGTGGCCATGACTGCCCGCCCGCACCTGAAATATATTCTACAATGCTCAGGCTTTTAAAAAACATAGAGGCTGAAGACCAAACGGACCGACCTTTTGTCGCGTTTACTTTCATTGGGCGGCAAGGAGAACTAATAACCGAAACAACTACAGAATGTGCGGCAACCCATGCAAAGGGAAGGGCAAACTACTTGCCACCTGAAATAGAAAAGCTTCATGGCAAAAAATTACTATTACAGTCACAACAAATGAGCAGACTCTGAGAGCCAACTTCTACCATTTCAAAGTGTAAGCAAGAAAGTACATAGAAAACGAAAGACCACTTGCACAATTTTCACCATCTGAATCGTAAGTAGCTGAGGTATATCAAAAGGATCCAAAATGCCATGGTTATATTGTTACTCCCTCTATTCTAAAATATAGTGCGCTGCTACCTCTTGAGCATGCTTTGGTTTTCCTTTGAAGAGAAAGGGTGATGCAGCAAAGTAGCGTAAGTATTTTCCTCAGTTTTTGAGAACTAAGGTATCAATCCAGTAGGAGATAACGTGCAAGTCACCTAGTACCTGCACAAACAATCAAGAACCTTGCAACCAACGCGATAAAGGGGTTGTCAATCCCTTCACGGCCACTCGCAAAAGTGAGATCTAATATAGATAATAAAATAAATATTTTTGGTATTTTTGTTATATATATTGAAAAGTAAAGAGATTGCAAAATAGTAAACGAGATGCAATATAAATAAAAGAGATGCAATATAATAAGAAAGAGACCCGGGGGCCATAGGTTTCACTAGTGGCTTCTCTCAAGATAACGTGTATTACGGTGGGTGAACAAATTACTGCCGAGCAATTGATAGAAAAGCGCATAATTATGAAGACATCTAAGGCAATGATCATGAATATAGTCATCACGTTCGTGTCAAGTAGACCGAAATGATTCTGCATCTACTACTATTACTCCATACATCGACCGCTATCCAGCATGCATCTAGAGTATTAAGTTCATAAGAACGGAGTAACACATTAAGTAAGATGACATGATGTAGAGGGATAAACTCAAGCAATATGATATAAACCCCATCTTTTTATCCTCGAGGGCAACAATACAATACGTGCCTTGCTGTCCCTACTGTCACTGGGAAAGGACACCGCAAGATTGAACCCAAAGCTAAGTACTTCTCCCATTGCAAGAAAGATCAATCTAGTAGGCCAAACTAAACCGATAATTCGAAGAGACTTGCAAAGATATAAAATCATGCATATAAGAATTTAGAGAAGAACCAAATAATATTCATAGATAATAAAGATCATAAATCCACAATTCATCGGATCTCGGCAAACACACCGTAAAAGAGTATTAGATCGAATAGATCTGCAAGAACATCGAGGAGAACTTTGTATTGAGAATCAAAGAGAGAGAAGAAGCCATCTAGCTAATAACTATGGACCCGAAGGTCTGTGGTAAACTAGTCACGCTTCATCGGAGAGGCTATGGTGTTGATGTAGAAGCCCTCCGTGATCGATCCCCCCTCCGGCAGATCGCCAAAAAAGGCCCCAAGATGGGATCTCACGGGTACAGAAGGTTGCGGCGGTGGTAAAGTGGTTTCGTGGCTCCCCCTGATGTTTTTAGGGTATAAGAGTATATATAGGCGAAGGAAGTACCTCGGTGGAGCTACAAGGGGCCCACGAGGGTGGGGGCGCGCCTACCCCGCTGGGCGCGCTCTCCTGCCTCGTGGCCGCCTCGTGGCGTTCCAGACTTCAACTCCAAGTCTTCTAATTTGCTTTCGGTCCAAGAAAGATCATCGCGAAGGTTTCATTCCGTTTGATATTCCTTTTCTGCGAAACACTAAAATAGGCACAAAAAACAAAAATTGGCACTGGGCCTCCGGTTAATAGGTTAGTCCCAAAAATAATATAAAAGAGCATATTAAAGCCCATTAAACATCCAAAACAGATAATATAATAGCATGGAACAATACAAATTATAGATACGTTGAAGACGTATCAAGCATCCCCAAGCTTAATTCCTGCTCGTCCTCGAGTAGGTAAATGATAAAAACAGAATTTTTGATGTGGAATGCTACCTAGCAGATTTATCAATGTAATTTTCTTTATTGTGGCATGAATGTTCAGATCCGAAAGATTCAAGACAAAAGTGTAATATTAACATAAAAATAATAATACTTCAAG
This sequence comes from Aegilops longissima, assembly GCA_021605205.1. Classification (NCBI taxonomy): domain Eukaryota; kingdom Viridiplantae; phylum Streptophyta; class Magnoliopsida; order Poales; family Poaceae; genus Aegilops; species Aegilops longissima. The sequence goes on along the minus strand of CM038681.1, from coordinate 166,715,659 downwards.
CATACTAACAAAGTAATTATGTCTTCTCAAAATAACATGGCCAAAGAAAGTTCATCCCTACAAAATCATATAGTTCATCCCTACGAAAGCCCATTGTTGGAATATACAAAGCAAGTTCTATAACGAAAAATTCCCACTAGTATATGAAAGCGTGACAAAATAAGAGACTCTCTATCATGAAGATCATGGTGCTACTTTGAAGCATAAGTGTGGAAAAAAGGATAGTAGCATTGTCCCTTCTCTCTTTTTTTTATTTTTTTATTTGGGCCTTTGGCCTTTCTCTCTCTCTCTCTTTTTTCCTCACACGGGACAATGCTCTAATAATGATGATCATCACACTTCTATTTATTTACAACTCAAAGATTATAACTCGATACTTAGAACAAAATATGACTCTATATGCATGCCTCCGGCGGTGTACCGGGATGTGCAATGAATCAAGAGTGACATGTATGAAAGAATTATGAAGGTGACTTTGCCACAAATATGATGTCAACTACATGATCATGCAAGGCAATATGACAATGCGTGTCATAATAAACGGAATGGTGGAAAGTTGCATGGCAGTATATCTCGGAATGGATATGAAAATTCCATAATAGGTAGGTATGGTGGCCGTTTTGAGGAAGGTAAATGGTGGGTTTATGGTACCGGCGAAAGTTGCGCGGTACTAGAGAGGATAGCAATGGTGGAAGGGTGAGAGTGCGTATAATCCATGGACTCAACATTAGTCATAAAAAACTCACATACTTATTGCAAAAATCTATAAGTCATCAAAAACCAAGCACTACGCGCATGCTCCTAGGGGGATAGATTGGTAGGAAAAGACCATCGCTCGTCCTTGACTGCCACTTATAAGGAAGACAATCAAAGAAACACCTCATGCTTCAAATTTGTTACACAACGGTTACCATACGTGCATGCTACGGGACTTGCAAACCTCAACACAAGTATTTCTCAAATTCACAATTAATTCACTAGCATGACTCTAATATCACCATCCTCATGTCTCAAAACAATCATCAGGTATCAAACTTCTAATAGCATCCAACACACTTTATATGAAAGTTTTTATTATGCCCATCTTGGATGCCCATCATATTAGGACTAGTTTAATAACCAAAGGAAATTACCATGCTGTTCTAAAAGACTCTCAAAATAGTATGAGTGAAGCATGAGAGATCAATAATTTCTATAAAATAAAACCACCACCGTGCTCTAAAAAGATATAAGTGAAGCACTAGAGCAAAATTATGTAGCTCAAAAGATATAAGTGAAGCACATAGAGTATTCTAATAAATTCCTATTCATGCGTGTCTCTCTCCCAAAAGGTGTGTACAGCAAGGATGATTGTGGTAAACTAAAAAGAAAAGACTCAAATCATACAAGACGCTCCAAGCAAAACACATATCATGTGGTGAATAAAAATATAGCCTCAAGTAAAGTTACCGATAGACGAAGACGAAAGAGGGGATGCCTTCCGGGGCATCCCCAAGCTTAGGCTTTTGGTTGTCCTTGAATTTTACCTTGGGGTGCCTTGGGCATCCCCAAGCTTAGGCTCTTGACACTCCTTATTCCATAATCCATCAAATCTTCACCCAAAAACTTGAAAAGTTCACAACACAAAACTTCAACAGAAAATCTTATGAGCTCCGTTAGTATAAGAAAATAAACCACCACTTTAAGGTACTGTAATGAACTCATTCTTTATTTATATTGGTGTTAAACCTACCATATTTCAACTTCTCTATGGTTCATACCCCCCGATACTACTCATAGATTCATCAAATAAGCAAACAACACAAGAAAAACAGAATTTGTCAAAAACAGAACAGTCTGTAGCAATCTGTAATGTTGGAATAACTCCAAAAATTCTGAAATAAATTGGTGGACATGAGGAATTTGTCTATTAATCATCTGCAAAAAGCATCAACCTAAAAGCACTCTCCAGTAAAAAAAGGCAGCTAATCTCGTGAGCGCAAAAGTTTTTGTTTTTTACAGCAAGATCGCAAAGACTTCACCCAAGTCTTTCCAAAGGTTCTACTTGGCACAAACACTAATTAAAACATAAAACCACATCTAAACAGAAGCTAGATGAATTATTTATTACTAAACAGTAGCGAAAAGCAAAGAATAAAAATAAAATTGGGTTGCCTCCCAACAAGCGCTTTTCTTTAAAGCCTTTTAGCTAGGCGTTGATAAGTTTAATGATGCTCACATGAAAGATAGCAATTGAAACACAAAGAGAGCATCATAAAACACGTGACAAACAAGTTTAAGTCTAACATGCTTCCTATGCATAGGGATTTTATAAGCAAACAGATTATCAAGACAAGCAAAAATCACCATATGCAAGGAAGAAGAAAGAAACAATAGCAATCTCAACATAACGAAAGGTAATTTAGTAGCATAAAAATTTCCACGACCATATTTTCCTCTCTTATAATAATTACATGTAGGATCATAATAAAATTCAACAATATAACTATCACATAAAATTTTCTCTTCACGATCCACATGCATGCAAAGTTGACACTCTTCCGAAATTGTGGGATTATCATAAAATAAAGTCATGACCTCTCTGAAACCAATTTTATCAAAAACTTCATAAGATTGAACATTATCCAAATATGTGGGATCTAAAGTTGAAAATCTTCCAAACACACTTTCAGTATTATTGCAAACATTATTATCAACCTCATATTCATCATGGGGCTTAAATAAATTTTCAAGATTTGAAGAAGAATCACCCCAATTATGATCATTGCAACAAGTAGTGGACGTAGCAAAACTAGCATCCTCAAGCATAGGGTTTTGCATATCATTAACACAATTGACATTAATAGAATTTATAATAATATCATTGCAATCATGCTTTTCATTCAAGGAGCTATCATGAATCACTTCATAAATTTCTTCTTTCAACACTTCAACACAATTTTCAGATTCACGAGTTTCAAGCAAAACCTCATAAAGATAATCTAGTGCAATCAACTCACTAGCAATTGGTTCATCATAATTGGATCTTTTAAAAACATTAGCAAGTGGAGGAGGATCCATATCAATAGATTTTTAGCAAGCGAAGATGCAAGCAAATAGAAGGCTCATGGCAACACAAGCAAACATAAGCTCGAATGAAAGAAGGGCGAAGAAAAGGGCAAATCTTTTCGAAAATCATTTTAGAAGTTGATAGGGATCGCAACAGTTTTCGAGGGTAGAGTATTCAACCCAAATTTATTGATTTGACACAAGGGGAGCCAAAGAATATTCTCAAGTATTAGTAGTTGAGTTGTCAATTCAACCACACCTGGATAACTTAGTATCTGTAGCAAAGTATTTAGTAGCAAAGTAGTATGGAAGTAACGGTAACGGTGGCCAAAGTAACAGTGATAGTTTTGTAGTGATTGTAACAACAGCAACAGAAAAGTAAATAAGCGAAGAACAATATGTGAAAAGCTCGTAGGCATTGGATCGGTGATGGAGAATTATGCCGGATGCGATTCCTCATGCAATAGTTATAACATAGGGTGGCAAAGAACTAGCTCCAATTCATCAATGTAATGTAGGCATGTATTCCGAATATAGTCATATGTGCTTATGGAAAAGAACTTGCATGACATCTTTTGTCCTACCCTCCTGTGGCAGCGGGGTCCTAATGGAAACTAAGGGATATTAAGGCCTCCTTTTAATAGAGTACCGGACCAAAGTATTAACACATAGTGAATACATGAACTCTCCTCAAACTACAGTCATCACCGGGAGTGGTCCCGATTATTGTCACTTCGGGGTTGCCGGATCATAACACATATTAGGTGACTATTTACTTGCAAGATAGGATTAATAACTCACATATATTCATCAAAATATAATAGGTTCAGATCTGAAATCATGGCACTCGGGCCCTAGTGACAAGCATTAAGCATAGCAAAGTCATAGCAACATCAATCTCAGAACATAGTGGATACTAGGGATCAAACCCTAACAAAACTAACTCGATTACATGGTAAATCTCATCCAACTCATCACCGTCCAGCAAGCCTACGATGGAATTACTCACGCACGGCGGTGAGCATCATGAAATTGGTGATGGAGGAAGGTTGATGATGACGATGGCGACGGATTCCCCTCTCTCCGGAGCCTCGAACGGACTCCAGATCAGCCCTCCCGAGAGAGATTAGGGATTGGCGGCGGCTCCGTATCGTAAAATGCGATGAATCCTTCTCTCTGATTTTTTTTCTCCCCGAACGTGAATATATAGAGTTGGAGTTGAGGTCGGTGGAGCCCAGGGGGCCCACGAGGCAGGGGGCGCGCCTCCCACCCTCGTGGACAGGTGTGGGCCCCCTAGCCTTGATTCTTTCGCTAGTATTTTTATTAATTCCAAAAATAATCTCCGTTGATTTTCAGGTCATTCCGAGAAATTTTATTTCTGCACAAAAATAACACATGGCAATTCTGCTGAAAACAACGTCAGTCCGGGTTAGTTCCATTCAAATCATGCAAGTTAGAGTCCAAAACAAGGGAAAAAGTGTTTGGAAAAGTAGATACGTTGGAGACGTATCAACTCCCCCAAGCTTAAACCTTTGCTTGTCCTCAAACAATTCAGTTGATAAACTGAAAGTGATAAAGAAAAACTTTTACAAACTCTGTTTGCTCTTGTTGTTGTAAATATGTAAAGCCAGCATTCAAGTTTTCAGCAATGATTATGATCTAACCATATTCACAATAACACTTAGATCTCATGTTTACTCATGTCAATGGCATAATCAACTAGCGAGCAATAATAATAAATCTCAGATGACAACATTTTCTCAAAACAATCATGATATGATATAACAAGATGGTATCTCGCTAGCCCTTTCTGAGACCGCAAAACATAAATGCAGAACACCTTTGAAGATCAAGGACTGACTAAACATTGTAATTCATGATAAAAGAGATCCAGTCAAAGTTATACTCAATATAAATTAATAGTATGGATGAAAATGACAGCGGTGCTCTCCAGCTGGTGCTTTTTAATAAGAGGGTGATGACTCACCATAAAAGTAAATAGATAGGCCCTTCGCAGAGGGAAGCAGGGATTTGTAGAGATGCCAGAGCTCGATTTTGAAATAGAGATGAATAATATTTTGAGTGGTATACTTTCATTGTCAACATAACAATCGAGAGATCTCGATATCTTCCATGCTACTCACATTATAGGCGGTTCCCAAACATAATGGTAAAGTTTATACTCCCCCTCCACCAACAAGCATCAATCCATGGCTTGCTCGAAACAACGAGTGCCTCCAACTAACAAGAGTCCCGGGGGAGTTTTGTTTGCAATTATTTTGATTTGATTTGCATAAAGCATGGGACTAGGCATCCCGGTGACCAGTCATTTTCTCGTGAGTGAGGAGCGGAGTCCACTCCTCTTGAGAATAAACTGCCTAGCATGAAAGATGCAGACAACCCTAGTTGATACATGAGCTATTTGAGCATAAAAAACAGAATTTCATTTGAAGGTTTAGAGTTTGGCACATACAAATTTACTTGGAACGGCAGGTAGATACCGCATATATAGGAAGGTATAGTGGACTCATATGGAATAACTTTGGGATTTATGGAAGTGGATGCACAAGCAGTATTCCCGCTTAGTACAAGTGAATGCTAGAAAAAGACTGGGAAGCGACCAACTAGAGAGCGACAATAGTCATGAACATGCATTAAAATCAATAAACATTGAGTGCAAGCATGAGTAGGATATAATCCACCATGAACATAAATATCGTGAAGGCTATGTTGATTTTATTTCAACTACATGCGTGAACATGTGCCAAGTCAAGTCAATTGAATCATTCAAAGGAGGATACCACCCTATCATACCACATCACAACCATTTAATAGCATGTTGGCACGCAAGGTAATCCATTATAAACTCCTAGCTGATTAAGCATGGCATAAGCAACTATAATCTCTAATTGTCATTCCAAACATGTTTATTCATAATAGGCTGAATCAGGAACGATGAACTAATCATATTTACAAAAACAAGAGAGGTCGAGTTCATACCAGCTTCTCTCATCTCAATCAGTCCATCATATATCATCATAATTGCCTTTCACTTGCACAACCGAACGATGTGAATAATAATAATAGTGCACGTGCATTAGACTAAGTTGGAATCTGCAAGCATCTGACACACAGGAGAATACAAGGTAATATGGGATCTTGTTAAATAAACAATAATGCATATAAGAGCCACTTCAACATTTTCATTATGGTCTTCTCCTCTCGACCCCCAAAGAGCAAGAAAAGAAATAAAACTATTTACACGGGAAAGCTCCCAACAAGCAAAAGAAGAACGAGAAATCTTTTTGGGTTTTCTTTTTAATTACTACTACAAGCATGGAAAGTAAACTAGCTAAAAGCTACAACTAATTTTTTGGTTTTTTCTTAAGGTTTTTCAAACACACAAGAAGAAAGAGAGAAAAGAAAATAAACTAGCATGGATATTACAGTGAAAAAGAATGAGCACCGACAACTAGAATGAGTGTGTGAACATGAATGTAATGTCGGTGAGAAATACGTACTTCCCCAAGCTTAGGCCTTTGGCCTAAGTTGGTCTATTGCCACGGCTGGCCTGGCGGGTATCCAAAGTTGTAGTTGGGGTCGTACTGAGAAGGAGCCTCGGGTTGGCAATGGTTGGCAATCTCCTCCGGATCCCACTGGTAAACAGACTGTCGTGAAGGAACAAATTGTGGTTCCGGCTCTGGCTCTGTAGTTCGTGTGGGGTTTCGGTAGGCGTGAATGGCCTCCGGCAGAACAAGGTACTTGCCTGCAGATAAGTCAAACAAGGAAGGAGCAGGCAAGGTGATAGTCTCAGGGTGATTTTTATCAAATATCAGCTTGTACTTAAGCATCTTTTCCTTATTCTTAACGATAAAATCATGTGCTACCATACTCTTATAGTCTAGAAAACAGGAGGCGGCAACTTTTCTTCTTTCTCATAATGTCTAATAGGTATGTTAAAATGTGTAGCGAGGCGCGAGGCGAAGATACCTCCCAATATGGGGCCCTTAGTACGGTTAAGATTTAACCGCCTTGCAGCAATAGCGCCCATACTAAATGTGTCATCATGGAATAAGGCATGCCACAAAATAACAATATCAGGGGCACTAAGGTTGCCACAGTTTCCGCGACCAATCAAGCATCTACTAGCAAATATTGCAAAGTAACGTAGAACAGGAAAATGTATGCTAGCAACTCTTGCATCGGAAACCTTCATAGTTTCCCCTACAACAATTGTATCAATAAACCCCTCCACATCGTTACGATGTGGTTCCTCTACGCTGCCCGAAAAGGGCAACTTGCAGATCTCACAAAATTCATAGAGGGACATCTCCTTATACTCATCATATAAATAGAAATCCACCGAAGGTGGTGACCTCCTAGCATGGAAATGAAAATTTTGCACAAAAATATTAGTGAGTAAGAGATACTGTTCGCATTGGTCACGGAAGAAGTCGGTGAGGCCTGCATTCTCGGCCAACTCATAAAAATCATCATAAATCCCGGCTGCTCTCAAGAAATCATCACAAGGCCATTCACACGGCTGAACTTCCGCGGTGCGAGGGAGATTATATTTGGGCCTCTCCTCTTCTTCACTTTGCTTATCCTTCGAGCTTCGGCTCGAAGAACCCCTCAAAAATATCTTCATCATTTTTTGAAAATTTCTGAAATTTTTAGTAACTTCAAATAAAAGTGAACCAAACTCAACAAAATTGATAGCAACTACTCCCACATGTGCCTAGAAACTATATCATGCATTAGAACTACTTGGGACCAAACAAATTTGACATGCAAGCTCAAGAACAGGGTCACCTAAGCAGCAAAAATTTGCAATGAATAAATCACTAGAACAAAAACTAATTGGACCATTGGAGGAGTCACATACCGAAGAACAATCCCCCAAAGCAGTTTTGTGAGTGGAGGTTTGAGAAAGGATACCGAAAATGGCAGCAAGATGAGCTAGAACTCATGCTTGAGCTGGTTGGTGATTTTTTTTGGGAGGAAGAAGGAGTGTGTGGTGGTTGGAATAAGTGGAGGGGGCCACCAGGGGCCCACGAGGCAGGGGGCGCGCCCTGGACACTCGTGGCCAGGTGCTTGCTCCCCATGATGTGTTCTCAGTGCCAGATATTCTCAAATATTCCAGAAAAAATCATATTTCATTTTCAGGGCATTTGGAGAACTTTTATTTTTGGGGTATTTTTTTATTGCACGGGTAATTCAGAAAACTGACAAAAATAATACTATTTTTGCTTTATTTAATATAAATAACAGAAAGTAAAAGGAGGGTACAGAAGGTTGTGCTTTCTAACTTCATCCATCTCATGCTCATCAAAAGGAATCTACTAACAAGGTTGATCAAGTCTTGTTAACAAACTCATTCCGAATAACATGGAACCGGAGAAATTTCGAATAACACTATGTTACCTCAACGGGGATATGCACATCCCCAACAATAAGAATATCATATCTCTTTTTGACTGAAGGAAGAGGAAATTCAAAACCTCCAATAGTAGTCGATGGAATTTTTCCAATAGAATTGATACTGTGGACTTGATGTTGTTTCCTCGGAAAGTGTACCGTATGCTCATTTCCATTAACATGAAAAGTAACATTGCCTTTATTGCAATCAATAACAGCCCCTGCAGTTTTCAAAAAGGGTCTTCCAAGAATAATAGACATACTATCGTCCTCGGGAATATCAAGAATAACAAAGTCCGTTAAAATAGTAACGTTTGCAACTACAACAGGCACATCCTCACAAATACCGACAGGTATAGCAGTTGATTTATCAGCCATTTGCAAAGATATTTCAGTAGCTGTCAACTTATTCAAATCAAGTCTACAATATAAAAAGAGAGGCATAACACTAACACCGGCTCCAAGATCACATAAAGCAGTTCTATAGTTTCTTTTAATGGAGCATGGTATAGTTGGTACTCCTGGATCTCCTAGTTTCTTAGGTATTCCACCCTTAAAAGTATAATTATCAAGCATGGTGGAAATTTCAGCTTCCGATATCTTTCTCTTATTTGTAACGATATCCTTCATATACTTGGCATAAGGATTCATTTTAAGCATATCAGTAAAACGCATACGCAAGAAGATAGGTCTATAGATCATTTCAGCAAAGCGCTCAAAATCCTCATCATCCTTTTTCTTGGATGGTTTAGGAGGAAAAGGCATGGGTTTCTGAACCCATGGTTCTCTTTCTTTACCGTGCTTCCTAGCAACGAAATCTCTCTTATCATAACGTTGATTCTTTGATTGTGGGTTATCAAGATCAACAGCAGGTTCAATTTCTACATCATTATCATTACTAGGTTGAGCATCAACATGAACATCATCATTAATATTATCACTAGGTTCATGTTCATCACCAGATTGTGTCTCAGCGTCAGAAATAGAAATATCATTGTGATTCTCAGGTGTGTCAACAACAGGTTCACTAGAAGCATGCAAAGTCCTATCATTTTTCTTTTTCTTCCTCTTAGAAGGACTAGGTGTATCAACATTATTTCTCTGAGAATCCTGCTCAATTCTCTTGGGGTGTCCTTCAGGATACAAAGGTTCCTGAGTCACTTTACCCCCTCTAGTTGCAACTCTAACAGCAAAGTCATTATTCTTACTATTCAATTCATTAAGCAAATCATTCTGAGCTTTAAGTACTTGTTCTACTTGAGTGGTAACCATAGAAGCATGTTTACTAATGAGTTTAAGTTCACCTTTAACTCTAGACATATAATCACCCAAGTGTTCAATCATATAAGCATTGTGTTTCAGTTGTCTACCAAAATAAGCATTAAAATCTTCTTGCTTAACCATAAAGTTACCAAACTCATCTGAACATTGGCTACCAAACTTAGCAGGAGGGATTTCAGCTTTATCATATCTATAGAGAGAGTTTACCTTTAATACATGTGCCGGGTTATCAAGGCCATGTATTTCTTCCACAGGAGGCAAATTAAGACCATGTATTTCTTCAATAGGAGGTAAATTCTTGACATCTTCAGTTTTAATACCTTTTTCTTTCATAGATTTCTTTGCCTCTTGCATATCTTCAGGACTAAGAAATAGAATACCCCTTTTCTTCGGAGTTGGCTTAGGAAGTGTCCAATTATTTTCATTAGTCAACATATTATTCAGTAGCAATTCAGCTTGATCAACAGTTCTTTCCCTGAAAACACAACCAACACAACTATCCATGTGGTCTCTGGAAGCATCGGTTAGTCCATTATAAAAGATATCAAGTATTTCATTTCTCTTGAGAGGATGATCAGGCAAATCATTAAGTAATTGGAGAAGCCTCCCCCAAGCTTGTGGGAGACTCTCTTCTTCAATTTGCACAGAATTATATATTTCCCTTAAAGCAGCTTGTTTCTTATGAGCGGGGAAATATTTAGCAGAGAAGTAATAAATCATATCCTAGGGACTACGCACATAACCAGGATCAAGACAATTAAACCATATCTTAGCATCACCCTTTAATGAGAACGGAAATAATTTAAGGATATAATAGTAGCGAGTTTTCTCATCATTAGTGAACAGGGTAGCTATATCATTTAATTTAGTAAGATGTGCCACAACAGTTTCAGATTCATAGCCATAGAAAGGATCATATTCAACCAAAGTAATTATATCAGGATCAAAAGAGAAATCATAATCTTTATCAGTAACAAAGATAGGTGAAGTAGCATAAGCAGGATCATATTTCATTCTAGCATTCAGAGATTTTTCTTTTAGCTTAGCTAATAATTTCTTAAGATCACTTCTATCATTGCAAGCAAGAAAGTCTCTAGCAGTTTCTTCATCCATAACATAACCCTCAGGCACAACAGGCAATTCATATCTAGGGGGAGAATCTTCATCATTACTTTCATCAATATTATCAGTTTCAATAATTTCATTCTCTCTAGCCCTAGCAAGTTGTTCATCAAGAAATTCACCAAGTGGCACAGTAGTATCAAGCATAGAAGTAGTTTCATCATAAATATCATGCATAGCAGAAGTGGCATCATCAATAACATGCAACATATCAGAATTAATAGCAGAAACAGGTTTAGGTGTCGCAAGTTTACTCAAAACAGAAGGTGAATCAAGTGTAGAGCTAGATGGCAGTTCCTTACCTCCCCTCGTAGTTGAGGGAAAAATCTTAGTTCTTTCATCTTTCAAGTTCCTCATAGTGACCAGCAGATATAAATCTCAAATAACTCAAAGAATAGAGCTATGCTCCCCGGCAACGGCGCCAGAAAATAGTCTTGATAACCCGCAAGTATAGGGGGTCGCAATAGTTTTCGAGGGTAGAGTATTCAACCCAAATTTATTGATTCAACACAAGGGGAGCCAAAGAATATTCTCAAGTATTAGCAGTTGAGTTGTCAATTCAACCACACCTGGATAACTTAGTATCTGCAGCAAAGTATTTATTAGCAAAGTAGTATGGAAGTAACGGTAACGGTGGCAAAAGTAACAGTGATTGTAACAGCAGCGACGGAAAAGTAAATAAGCGAGGAACAATATGTGAAAAGCTCGTAGGAATTGGATCGGTGATGGAGAATTATGCCGGATGCGATTCCTCATGCAATAGTTATAACATAGGGTGAGAAAGAACTAGCTCCAATTCATCAATGTAATGTAGGCATGTATTCCGAATATAGTCATACGTGCTTATGGAAAAGAACTTGCATGACATTTTTTGTCCTACCCTCCCGTGGCAGCGGGGTCCTAATGGAAACTAAGGGATATTAAGGCCTCCTTTTAATAGAGTACCGGACCAAAGCATTAACACATAGTGAATACATGAACTCCTCAAACTACGGTCATCACCGGGAGTGGTCCCAATTATTGTCACTTCGGGGTTTCCGGATCATAACACATAGTAGGTGACTATTGACTTGCAAGATAGGATCAATAAATCACATATATTCATCAAAACATAATAGGTTCAGATCTGAAATCATGGCACTCGGGCCCTAGTGACAAGCATTAAGCATAGCAAAGTCATAGCAACATCAATCTCAGAACATAGTGGATACTAGGGATCAAACCCTAACAAAACTAACTCGATTACATGGTAAATCTCATCCAACCCATCACCGTCCAGCAAGCCTACAATGGAATTACTCACGCACGGCGGTGAGCATCATGAAATTGGTGATGGAGGAAGGTTGATGATGACGATGGCGACGGATTCCCCTCTCCGGAGTCCCGAACAGACTCCAGATCAGCCCTCCCAAGAGATATTAGGGCTTGGCGGCGGCTCCATATGTAAAACGCGATGAATCCTTCTCTCTGATTTTTTCTCCCCAAACGTGAATATATAGAGTTGGAGTTGAGGTCGGTGGAGCTCCAGGAGGGCCACGAGGCAGGCGGCGCGCCCATGGGGGGAGGGGGGCAGGCGCGCCTCCCACCCTCGTGGACAGGGTGTGCGCCCCTGGCCTTAATTCTTTCGCCAGTATTTTTTATTAATTCCAAAAATAATCTCCGTTGATTTTCAGGTCATTCCGAGAACTTTTATTTCTGCAAAAAAATAACACCATGGCAATTCTGCTGAAAACTGCGTCAGTCCATGTTAGTTCATTCAAATCATGCATGCTAGAGTCCAAAACAAGGGCAAAAGATTTTGAAAAAGTAGATACGTTGGAGACATATCAGAAGTGGGGGAGAGGAAAACGAGAGGCGAATGACAAATACTGTAATGCGAGAGATGAGAGTTTATGATGGGTACTTGGTATGTTTTGACTTGGCGTAGATCTCCCCAGCAACGGCGCCAGAAATCCTTCTTGCTACCTCTTGAGCATGTGTTGGTTTTCCCTCAAAGAGGAAAGGGTGATGCAGCAAAGTAGCATAACTATTTCCCTTAGTTTTTTAGAACCAAGGTATCAATCCAGTAGGAGACAACGCGCAAGTCACCTAGTACCTGCACAAACAATGAAGAACCTTGCAACCAACGCGATAAAGGGATTGTCAATCCCTTCACGACCACTCGCAAAAGTGAGATCTAATAGAGATAGTAAAATAAATACTTTTGGTAAGTAAAGATTGCAAAATAGTAAATGAGATGCAATGTAAATAAAAGAGATGCAATATAATATGAAAGAGACCCGGGGGCCATAGGTTTCACTAGTGGCTTCTCTCAAGATAGCGTGTATTACGGTGGGTGAACAAATTACTACCGAGCAACTGATAGAAAAGTGCATAATTATGAAGACATCTAAAGCAATGGTTATGAATATAGGCATCACGTCCGTGTCAAGTACACCAAAACAATTCTGCATCTACTACCATTACTCCACACATCGACCGCTATCCAGCATGCATCTAGAGTATTAAGTTCATAAGAACAGAATAACACATTAAGTAAGACGACATGATGTAAAGGGATAAACTCAAGCAATATGATATAAACCCCATCTTTTTATCCTCGATGGCAACAATACAATACGTGCCTTGCTGCCCCTACTGTCAGTAGAAAAGGACACCGCAAGATTGAACCCAAAGCTAAGCACTTCTCCCATTGCAAGAAAGATCAATCTAGTAGGCCACACTAAACCGATAATTCGAAGAGACTTGCAAAGATATCAAATCATGCATATAAGAATTCAGAGAAGAACCAAATAATATTCATAGATAATCAAGATCATAAATCCACAATTCATCAGATCTCGGCAAACACACCGCAAAATAGTATTACATCGAATAGATCTGCAAGAACATCGAGGAGAACTTTGTATTGAGAATCAAAGAGAGAGAAGAAGCCATCTAGCTAATAACTATGGACCCGAAGGTCTGTGGTAAACTACTCACGCTTCATCCAAGAGGCTATGGTGTTGATGTAGAAGCCCTCCGTGATCGATTCCCTCTCCGGCAGATCGCCGGAAAAGGCCCCAAGATGGGATCTCACGGGTACAAAAGGTTGCGGCGGTGGAAAAGTGGTTTTATGGCTCCCCCTGATGTTTTTAGGGTATAAGAGTATATATATAGGCGAAGTAAGTACTTCGGTGGAGCTATGAGGGGCCCACGAGGGTGGGGGCGCGCCTACCCCCCTGGGCGCGCCCTCCTGCCTCGTGGCCGCCTCGTGGCGTTCCAGACTTCAACTTCAAGTCTTCCGGTTTGCTTTCGGTCCAAGAAAGATCATCGTGAAGGTTTCAATCCGTTTGAATTCCGTTTGATATTCCTTTTCTGCGAAACACTAAAATAGGCAAAAAAAACAGAAACTGGCACTGGGCCTCCGGTTAATAGGTTAGTCCCAAAAATAATATAAAAAAGCATATTAAAGTCCATTAAACATCCAAACAGATAATATAATAGCATGAAACAATAAAAAATTATAGATACGTTGGAGACGTATCAAGCATCCCAAGCTTAATTCATGCTCGTCCGCGAGTAGGTAAATGATAAAAACAGAATTTTTGATGTGGAATGCTACCTAGCATATTTATCAATGTAATTTTCTTTATTGTGGCATGAATGTTCAAATCCGAAAGATAGAAGACAAAAGTTTAATATTAACATAAAAATAATAATACTTCAAGCATACTAACAAGGTAATTATGTCTTCTCAAAATAACATGGAGAAAGAAAGTTCATCCCTACAAAATCATATAGTTTGGCTATGCTCATCACACAAAAATGCTTAAATCATGCACAACCCCGATGACAAGCCAAGCAATTGTTTCATACTTTAGTATTCTCAAACTTTTTTCAACTTTCACGCAATACATGAGCATGAGCCATGGACATAGCACTATAGGTGGAATAGAGTGGTGGTTGTGGAGAAGACAAAAAAGGAGGAAGATGGTCTCACATCAACTAGGCGTATCAACGGGCTATGGAGATGCCCATCAATAGATATCAATGTGAGTGAGTAGGGACTGCCACGCAACAGATACACTAGAGCTATAAATATATGAAAGCTCAACAAAAGAAACTAAGTGGGTGTGCATCCAACTTGCTTTCTCACGAAGACCTAGGGCATTTGAAAAAGCCCATTGTTGAAATATACAAGGCAAGTTCTATAACGAAAATTCCCACTAGTATATGAAAGCGTGACAAAATAAGAGACTCTCTATCATGAAGATCATGGTGCTACTTTAAAGCACAGATGTGGAAAAAAAGGGTCGTAGCATTGTCCCTTTTCTCTTTTTCTCTTTTTTTTATTTGGGCCTTTGGCCTCTCTCTCTCTCTCTCTCTCTCTCTCTCTCTTTTCCTCACACGGGACAATGCTCTAATAATGATGATCATCACACTTCTATTTATTTACAACTCAAAGATTACAACTCGATACTTAGAACAAAAGATGACTCTATATGCATTCCTCCGGCGGTGTACCGGGATGTGCAATGAATCAATAGTGACATGTATGACAGAATTATGAAGGTGGCTTTGCCACAAATACGATGTCAACTACATGATCATGCAAGGCAATATGACAATGATGGAACGTGTCATAATAAACGGAATGGTGGAAAGTAGCATGGCAATATATCTCGAAATGGATATGGAAATGCCGTAATAGGTAGGTATGGTGGCTGTTTTGAGGAAGGTAAATGGTGGGTTTATGGTACCGGCGAAAGTTGCGCGGTACTAGAGAGGCTAGCAATGGTGGAAGGGTGAGAGTGCGTATAATCCATGGACTCAACATTAGTCATAAAGAACTCACATACTTATTGCAAAAATCTACAAGTCATCAAAAATCAAGCACTACGCGCATGCTCCTTGAGGGATAGATTGGTAGGAAAAGACCATCGCTCGTCCCCGACCGCCACTTATAAGGGAGACAATCAAAGAAACACCTCATGCTTCAAAATATTATTACACAACGGTTACCATACGTGCATGCTACGGGACTTGCAAACCTCGACACAAGTATTTCTCAAATTCACAATTAATTCACTAGCATGACTCTAATATTACCATCCTCATGTCTCAAAACAATCATCAGGTATCAAACTTCTCATAGCATCCAACACACTATATGTCACAAAAATTATATCTTGATTGCGATTGCGGTCCATCTACTAAGTCGGGGGCTGAGGGTGCCGACTCCTCCCGACTCCTCCCGTGTCGCCCCTGTGCGGCGACCGGGGGGAATCCTAGCGCCGCCGCGTCCTCATCCCTCCCCCGACCTCTCCTCCTCGCCGACGCCGGGCAAAGCCCGGTCGACGTCGGCGGCGGCGGGATCTCTTCTCCCACGACTCGCTGGATCTGGCGCGGGCGGATCGCGGCGGTTTTTGCGGCCTATTTGGAAGTGGAAGCGCCCGCGCAATGGGCTAGGGGCGACGGCAGGCTCACACTCGTGGTTTCCCATGGTGTGCGTGGGAGTCCACTCGAGCGGGCGCGGCGCCCTCGGAAGCGTGGCGGGCGCTGGGCTCTTGGCGGCGCTCCGGCGTGTGTGCGGCGGCGGTGGTCCCTATCGCGCGATCGGCGGCTCCGTCTCGACCCGGACGGCGTGGGGATGGCGGCGCCGGCGTGGCCGGCGATCCGATGCGGTGGTGGTGCGGCTCGCCGATCTACCGGTGCTCGTGGTTCGCTGGTGATGCTTGATGGTGACGGCGGCTGTGCACAAGAGTTGGATCCTTCGAATCGATCTGGTGAAAACTTGCCTTCGACGTCGCTAAGGCGGCGGTGGCACGCTATCTGCGTCGTTCCTTCTTGAAGGCACCGCCGGAGAAGTTCAAGGCCACTCTCTACCTACCCGGAAAACTCTAGATCGGATGATCGGATGACGGCGGCGCTCTGGTGTCGTTCCTCCCTTGGGGGCGTCATTCTTGGAGGTACAGACGTGATCGAGGGACAAGAGGACGGATTCTTTGGTGGAGCGGTGATTCATCCTACACACCGATGGCGACGGATCTTGACGGCGTGGCGCGATCGATTCGGAGTTCACTGTGGGAGGATGGACTCAGCAGAGGAGGACGACGTTGTTGGGCGTCGTGGTGGCGTAATGGCGAGAGACCGCACGGAACATGCAACAAGACAACTCAAGATGGATTGGTGGCGGTGGCTGCAGCTGCCTCATACCCGACAAAGGCCCTGGTTGAGGAGTGCGCCGGATCGGTAGGTACCCCATACCCGGCAGGCGTCCTGGTTGGGACCTCAGGTCTTAGATGTTTAGGTTTGGCTGCGACGTCTGTTTGGTATTAGGCCCAGACTATCTGCGCCCCTTCATCAATTGGATAGGTGTAGCGACAGTGGTTGCTTAGACAGTGGCTTTAGTCTTGCTGTTGTATGGCTTTGTAAGGTCTTGTGAGAATAATTAATAAAGTGGTCGTATGCATTGCCCAGATACAGAGGCCGGGGGTCATTCTCCTTTTCTAAAAAACAAAAATTATATCTTTGAAAAGCTCTTTCAAATACAAATCCACGAGTGTACTTTTTGTAGCATATACTTTTATATTTTTTTAGTCATATGAATGGTCAAAGTTTGACTCAAAATACTAGAAGGCCTAATAAACCCGGACAGAGGTAGTAATTCTGAGCGGTAGTAAATACCATGATTTAGTAATATTTGATTGATCACAATTCATATATTCCATTTATAATAAAGGTTCCTAAGGAATTCATTATAGAAATGTTTCCGATAGAAATAGTTTGCTTTTGCACATCGAAACCAAAAATTCATCTTGCAGATACATATAATTCAAAAGAATAGGTGAATTATCAAAACGTAGAGGCATCGTGGCACAGCAAAACGCGCCCTACGGCTTCTAGTATCTAACATATAAAGCCTCCTAGAGTACCCGCCCATCCAGCGCCATCCCTCGCGCGCTATGATCTGACTCGTCCGTTTTACCTCCGTGTAAAGTTTTTGGTCCTTTTCAACTGGATGTCAAACATCCCACCGTTTGTTTTACTTCACGTCGTGCCTTTCCAGTTGGGTGGATGACGCCTGGGCCAGCCATCTGGATGGGTCCATGTTGCAGTGTTCGTTGCTGATTGAGTTTGGGTGAAAAAAGGTGGATCATGTGCTGTGCGCGGTGAAAAGCCCACTCCCTCGTCCCTCCTCTCCTCGAGCCCCACGTCGTGCGGTGAAAACCTAGCCCACTCCCTCGTCCTCCTCTCCTCGAGCCCCGCGTCCCCTTCTCCATGCTCGCCACCAACACCGTGCCGCCTCCTCCCCTTCGCGTTTCTCCTCCTCCCGCGTAGGATCCATGGCGGCTGTTGGCTCGAGATGGGGGAGCGGCCGATGCGGGGTCGGTTGGATCGAGGCGGGGAGCGGCGGATGCGGCGTCGGCGGCGGCACGAGAAGAGCGGCGGTGGCGGCGTCGACCTGCGAAGAGGTGAAAGGAGCAGTGGCGGCGGCGTCGAGCTGAGAAGAGGCGCCGCTCAGGCGCGATATCATGGAGGCGGGAGCGGCTGCTTCGGGCTCCGATCTGGGAGGGTACGAGACAGGGAAGGGCGACATCATCGCCGTCACAGCGCGCGGAGCCTGAGCCCTCGATGATGGGCGATGACAAGGCCCCGCGATCGCGACAGGGAGCTCCTCATCCCCCATCTCCGGCGGCGGCGGCGGGGGCTCGGTCCCCCGCGCCGGGGACGACGACCGCGGCTTGGACAGGACCGTCGCCTCCCCCTCTGCCTCCGCCGCGCTCTCCTCCTCCAGCCGCGAGGTTCGCCCTCTCATCCCCCTCCCTTCACGCCTCGTTCGTTCCCCTAGGGTTTACCCTGTCATCCGCCTGCAACGTCGGGTCTGTTGCCTGGCTGTTGAAAGTAGTCCACGGTCTGTGTTGGTATTCCTGTGGCAGCTCACAGCTTATTGTCCGAAAAGTATGTTTGAAATGACTATTTATGTTAACGCTGCAAGTTCGTAGGACTAGGGACGTTGACCCTTGGTGAGTGTTTGTTGTGCTGAGGCTAACTATTGGATTGAGTGGTCAAATTAGTGATGAGCTTGATCACTTTTTTGGTGCAATTTTAGGGTAATATTTATATCTCCTTAGCAATGAATTTGAGAAGAAATTGCTTTATTTAACTCCCTTGGAGGAACATATTATGATGTTATAATATTATAATCCCCAAACAGAAGGTAGACATACAGTGCGTAAATGCTTTCTTGTGTTAGAACCTTGAGCGATTGTTAATTTCCCTAGGGTGCTTGCCACGCTGACAGAAAATGCGGATCGGCGCTGAACCCGGACGAGGTCGCTGCAGTCATCGGCGCCTCCTCCGCCGTGGGAGGCTAAGGGTGAGAGGAAGGAGGTGTCGTCAGCTCCAGAAGGATCAGCAGCCCTCCTCGTCAACTGCATATGCCGAGGTCGCTGCTGGTGCTGCCGACTCTGCACCAGCCTCCTTCATCTCCCAACCAAGGCCGGCTCAACCCCTCAAGAAGAGCAGGGATGCTCTCTGTCTACACCCAGCGTCCACACAGCCAGATCGACAGGGTTGAGCTCCTCCATGAACCGATTTCTTACCTTGCTGGTTGTGTCATGGCAGTCAACATTTGCTTGATGAATGTTTCAGTTTTACTACTGCTGCACCTCCCCACCATGAGCTCGGCCTTCAGCCGTCACTGACACTGACTGTTTATTCTTGCTCCTTTCTCTAATTCATTTATATATTTCATGGGTAGGGTTTGGATGGCCTGATGAGAGCAGCCCAGTAGCTGTACCTCTGCAACTTCGCCAATGTATACAGTCATCAGTACCATCTCTTTACTGCACTTTTTACATTCCATTTCTTTGAGTTGTTTGATTCATTTTCTTTTCCAACTGAATCAACTCTCCAGGTGGACGCATAGCTCTCTATAAGAAGATCAATCATCGATGACTTGCCGATTTACAAGGCACGTAAAAATATATACTTTCTATTTGTTCTTTGGATCAACTAATGTGAGGTCTTTTCCTCTTATTTCATTGTTCTTGCCGCTGCATATATGTATTCATGCATCTGAAGTTCTGAACCACTAAAAATTGCAGGAGAAAACAGATTGGGGGGATATGAGGCTATTGGTGTTTATTCCTAAATGAGGTATTTCTGAGTTGGTTCACTCTGAAAAAAGGTGCGTTGACGGTTTGATTTTTGCATCTGCAGCAAGTCAGGTTTTTCCTACTGGGGAGCGTCAACCTTCTTCCCCCTCATGATCGCTACTTTGTTGGCACATGCTTTCTAGAATGTATTGTCTGATTGTATACATACATTGTGATGGAGCATTAGTTGGCTTATCTTTTGTGTCAGCTCACTCATTGACGAATTTTTCGGTTTTGGTGTTTTTGCCTTTTTGTGGCCTCTTGGTTCATGAGTATGTTCATATTGATGAATTATAGTGATATAAGTAGGGATGCAATAAATGTTTGTAGGTTGCTTGCCAAATGAACCTCCTGTGTGGACCATTTGCTGCTTTGTGTCATTAGGAAATTTGGTTGCAGTATTCATATAGAGAAATATGATTGACAAGTTCCAATATGGTGCTCAAGCTGAAAATGATATTTGAAACTACATGTTGTATGACGATGGTGTAATTTCATAATTTGTACTAATTATATATGTATAGACACAGACACAGACACACACACACACACACACACACACACACACACACACACACACACACATACTGCAACCTGAACAATATATGTGCTGCCTTTAGTAAAATGTACTGGCTGGATGTTCTAGAGTTGGAACAGAAGGGTCGAACAAAAGCTAATCGATCTTATTATAGTCCTGGGTGTAGTGGGTTCGAACTTCAAAGAAATGGGAATGGTTTGATTGCACTCTTTAGAACAGTTTCATTTCTTTTCATAGTATTTAAAATTTGTTCCTTGGTGAATGTGGAGACTTAATGGCCAGTTAATTCTTTCACGTATAGATTTACAAATTCAGAATTTTCTTTCACGTTGGGCTTGGCTGGTTTACGTTTAATTTTGTGCTACTGTTCCTCATTTTTTGAAGGGTCTGAATAAAGGCACGATTCTAGCAACAAGTAGACAATGACTAACTCGAACTATCGGGCTACAAATGCACTTCCCACCTCATTCGTTCCCCTAGGGTTTACCCTGTCATCCACCTGCAACGTCGGGTCTGTAGCCTGGCTGTTGAAATTAGTCCACGGTCTGTGTTGGTATTCCTGTGGCAGCTCACAGCTTATTGTCGGATTTGTTGATTGTGTGAAAAGTAGGTTTGAAATGACTGTTTATGTTAACGCTGCAAGTTCGTGGGACTAGGGATGTTGACCTTTGGTGAGTGTTTGTTGTGCTAAGGCTAACTATTGGATTGAGTTGTCAAATTGGTGATTAGCTTGATCACTTTTTGGGTGCAGTTTGAGGGTAATATTTATATCTCCTTAGCAATGAATTTGAGAAGAAATTGCTTTATTTAACTCACTTGGAGGAACATATTATAATGTTATAATCCCCAAACAGAAGGCAGACATATAATGCATAAATGCTTTCTGGTGTTAGAACCTTGAGTGATTGTTAATTTGCCTAGGGCGCTTGCCGCACTGACAGAAAATTCGGACCAATCATTATCTGACAAAGATGAAAGTAGATTGCTGGTTTTATTCTTGTTCATTCATGCTTTTCCTTTTTGATACTTGCCTTGCACACAATGTATGCCCTTCATGTTTAGTAGCTTTGCTTGTATTTCTGAGGTTATACCAACTTAACGTTGAACCTTTTCTCTTTCTCTTTTCGGCAATACAGGCTTTCCATAAGGTGGTCCGCAGCTGGGCCTCAAAGAAATTCATGACTGGATGGTAAGTCATTCTACTAAGATAAATCCCACAAGAGAAGTCATGTGAAACGGATGGTAGAGCTGTATGATATTGCCAGCATTCAAATTCAGTGATTATCGGCTAGGAAATAATTTTGGCAGATTTTGTCATAAGATTGCCAGGAGCATAGCTAAATAGTTTGGATAGTGACTCGGTGTGATATCTACTCTGGTTCTGGGTCTTATCTCTTTTTTTGAAAAGAATCAGCATAAGAGATCAAGGGAATATCAAATAGGTCATGCTTGGTGCATCATTTTGTATTATTCAACAACTAGAATGGGTGGCATGAACCCAGAGGATATGTGTGACCATATTTTCCCCAGTTGCCAACCCGCAAGCCACAATTGACAGGGGATTTTGGAAATCCAAGTATTTTCAGTTAACTTCAGCATTCGGACAATTATGCTCCTCTAAAATAACTATGAGCTTCTAATTGGACCTTTCAAGCAATGGTGTTGTTAACATATTAGTCATTATATTATGTTACTAGAGTATTAGAATAACTTCTTGATATATGTGTTTATATGATTTTTCTGACATTTAGTGCAAAAATATTGATGGCCACGCACTATACTGTGCATAAATAAAAATTTCAGTTTTTCTTTTCGTGGTTGCAGCAGTTTTTCTGTGACATTACACTACTCTTCACTTTCACAGTCCACGGAACACTAAATAAGTTGGCAACGGATACCCTGTGGTCTACCATTATAATTATATGTGCATTTTGGATCTATTGGATGTCTGAATGTAATGCTAATCGACATTTACTGATGCAAAGGTATGTTATATCTGTAATACGAAATGATTCTTATTTGTACCTCCAACAGTCCTTATATTTTCTATTTGTAATATGAAATGATTCTTATTTGTGGTCTGGAGTCTGGTTGTGTTTGAACAAAGTTGGCCAGAATGATATAGTTGTTTTTTCAAGTTGGTTATATTAATTTCTCCAGAATAGTGATTATTTATTAGTTCACACAGTACATAGTACCACCGACCGCTAACTACATTTTGTACAGATTTTGCAGGGATGTAGATATATATGGTGATCACTATGATCTAAGTGTTTCAGTTTGTATTTAGCAGGATCAGATGTTGACCAATGACTCTTTGTTTTCTCACTGATCCAGTATACTCAAGAACTTGAATATTGATTTTTGCAACTCAGGAGTGAAGATAGCCTTCCTTTGGTAGACGTAGTGAATGAATTTTCTTCTAATTCAGGCCATGGTTGATACCGCTTGGTGGCTGGATCTGCCATGGAGTGGCTACCATGGGCCAACAAGAGCTCAACAAGAGGACCAAATTGTTGTTCTTTCCCAGATCATCTAAATCAGATGGATGGGCTCCAAACTCCCAGTGCCATTTGTCACTTTTGTGTTTGAATTTTTACTCGAGTGCCTTTGGACATATGGTACTATGGAGAGGTGACATTAGCACAATTGATGGTTGCTTCTCCTCTCCTGTCGACTAAATCTTCTTCCTCTATATGTCAATATATCAACAAAACAAGAGATCTCTAATATCATTGTTTTATGGAGTTCACAGATTGTTGAAGATTTTTGCTGCCATGGAATTGTGAGTTTGTGACTATACATTCTTGTCCTATATGTGAATTGAAGATATATTGTCTCTTTGTGAATGCAAATATCCAGGTATGTACGCAAGTCCCAACTTTTATTTACATATTTATTTATGAAATGCATGCAAGCAAGTCACATCTTACAGACCATTGCTCACTTATAGGTAAATCTAATGAGTCATAAATTAACCGGTTGGAGATCGGTAGACAGTCAAGTCTATTGATAACTGGAGTTTAGAGCTCAAAATCCTTCTAACTTCTCTACTAATTGTATTTTTTTGACATCTTTCAGAAAAGAACAAGTACTGTTGGTCATTCTCTGACATGTATAATACAATTTTGAAGATGTGAATGGATGTATTCATTTAGTAGAGTGTTAGTAGATGATGAATTCTTTTCTTCGTAGTCAACTGGTGTATATCCTGATATGTTTAGTCTGTTCCTAAATTAATTTGTAAAGTAGCTTGATCAATTGTACAGTCTCTCGTGTATTAGTACTATGTTTTAGGGCGTCCGGAAGAAATCAGTTTGTCATGACATGTGAAAATGAGTTTATTTACCTTCACTGTTGCTTTTATTAGCTAAAAAATGTTTGTGAAATACTCCCTCCGTTCCCAAATAGTTGTCTTTCTAGCCATCTCAAATGGGCTACAACATACGGATGTATGTAGACATGTTTTAGAGTGTAGATTCACTCATTTTGCTCCGTATGTAGTCATTTGTTGAAATCTCTAGAAAGACAAGTATTTAGGACCGGAGGGAGTAGTTAGTTAGGCATCACAGTGAAGCTTGGCAAAGGGACTTATGGTGACGCCTACAAGGCTGGAAGCACTGAATGTAAAGTGGTGCCCTCTCATGGGTACTCATTTTTCAACTAATACATGACCATACTAGAGAAGCACACACCTCGCACACACAAGGACCCTAACAGGATCTTTAAATACCTGGATGATTATTATTTAACACAAGATCAAGCAGTGCCCCTAGCACAAATTGCTATTGTTTGTGTTGAGAAGCAAAATTCATTCATTAGTTATGGGGCATCAAGAAGAGCAAACATCAATGCGGTGAGACATACCTGTTCCATATAACCATCTGTAAAGTAGTAAATTCTTTCACCTTGGCAAGGCACCGTGATCAACAGCCTAGCTCAAGCATGTCATAGCTCCTTATATAATGCGTCGTTAGAACTCCCTGCACAAAGAATTCATTATGTGAACAAAGCATACAATTCAAGGGGCCTTTCACCTTAATTTATAGCGGTGGATTTTAATAGTTGATCATGGGTTAATTTAAGCAGTATTACCATCTAAACTGGTTCTGCATGCAAGGATCAGGGAACCGCCACTCGCCTGATGCGGTAGCACCAATTTACAATGGCGGATGCTATGAAATCATCCACCACTACCAGCACAAGCAACGCAAAGCAGCAAACACGACTACAACTCCGCGTGACCAAGGTGACTACAGCAGGTCCTCAACGTGGCAACGGAGCCAGCGCCGACGATATCGCAGCAGGGGCGATGTTGCGACCCAGACAAGCACAACATCATCGAGGCGGCGGCACTGCCATAGTATTGCATCCCTCGCCACGCAGCAGCGCCGTCGTCAGTGGCTCCATTGACGCTTCATTGCAGCGCCCCGTCCTCGGCTTGTCGCGTCGTTGGCAGCAACGCTCGCTTCATTGCATCACTGGTGGCGAGTGTCACCTTCCTCGACTTGCCGCGCCGCCCGCAGCAGCACCTGCTCCATTGCAATGCCGCCGGCATCGATGCTCGCTTCATTGCAGCACCGGTGGCGAGCGTCGCCGTCCTCGACTTGCCACGCCGCCGGCAGTAGCGCCCGCTCTTCATTGCAGCCCTGACGGAGCTCCATTGCAGCTCCGGCCGCCGTGGTGCCGGGCTCCATTGCAGCCCAGGCAGAGCTCCATTGCAGCTCCGGGTGCCGTGGTGCCGAGCTCCATTGTAGCCCCGGCCGCCGACGCCCACAGTATCCCGTCGTCAGCCGACGCCCATACTCTCATCTCTGCAGGCTCGCAGCAGAGGCACTGAGCTTCGCAGCAGCTTAATCCAGCCATGGGCCGCTCCCTCTGCCTCACTTTCTCTTAGGACGCGCATAGAGGTCATCGATTTGGATGCATCGCTAGCAGATCGGGGAGGTAAGAGGGGCTTGAGGGAGGGAGAAACAGAGGAAGGGAGGAGGGGCTTGGGGGAATATGTGGCTGTCTGTTTCTTGGCTGGAGATAAGAGAAAGGGAGGGCGGTGTGAGGACCCCACAGAGGCACGTGGCGCACAAACAAGGCGGCTGGTGAAGAACTATATATTTGTTTTCAAGTTAATCCCGTGGACTATTTTGTTAACCATATAGCAAGTACCAGTACAATATTTCCAATACGTTTAGGTATTCCTTGTAATGATTTAATTCACTTTCTATCTCCTCCAAATAATTGTTTATAAATCGGTGCACTATTCACCAACCGATGTGTCTGTACAGGTGGTCTTCTTAGTATAATCGTTGTTTCCACTGAGATAATTTCTTCTATATACAATTATTTTAGTATCATAAATCATTCGGTGGATTATAAAAGTCTTCCATTTACAATATAAGCATAAGATTTTATTTCTCAAAATATAGGAGCTGCATGGACCACACCACCATGTTCCATTTCATCAAAGAAACAAGAGTTTTACAGCGGGTAAGAGGCCAAGGTGCGCATAACCATAAGTAGCTGAAGATAAAAACACATTGTGATCATCCAAAACCGAATTTGAGAATTTGAGGTTCACTAAATTGAGCATTTGTTTCTTCATTGGACAGGTCGGAATTTGCAAACATCCAAAAGGGAAGGAAAATATAATGTATCAAAACTAGAATTTCTCTCTGTCCTTTTGTTTTCATCGAGGCACAACAAAAACTCCAAACCAGCAATCTAGACAACAATATTAATGTTCGTAGACTGCGAAAGATCATCCACGGCACCACCACACCTAATCACTACTATGTGTGCCATATGATAGAAACATTTGCTACAGACGACAAAAGGATGGTAATCCTTTGCCATTACTTTGTTCTGTATCATACAATGACATCGTATAAAATGATATACTAACTAACCTTTACTGTCATTTTCAGTACTTTGGGGTTCCCTTTTCTAAGAGCTCCCTTTTCCCATACATGGATGCTGACCATGGTGAACTGCCAATCACTACTGTAGATGAAATTACCGCTATCACAACCCGCTTTATCAAGGGTGTTGACAAAAGGGCCACCATCACTAGAGGCTGGAGCGACTTCTTCCGTCAGGCGCACATGGAGAAAGGTCAAGCATATGTTTTCGCCTTCAAATGCACTTTCAAGGGACTGCGCCTGATTGTCTACTCAATATAAGCAAGTTGCAAGAGCCCCTTGTTATATAACTTAGCATTAATATAGATGCCTACTAAGACTTCTATGTTTATCATCATTTTAAATCTTATGTAATCACCTAAGACCATCTTGTGCATTTAACTGCGGTCATTTGCTGGCATGCCTTTGAAACGGCTATGCTGAAAGAAATATAAGCTTTTGCCTTTAAATGCACGTCCAAAGGCCTATGCATAATTGTCTATCACTATCATTTGCTTGCTGCATGCAATATCATGAGCTGTGCTTTGGAAGCAACATTACTTTAAAAAAATGTTCCTTTGTCTATTGCATGTTCTCTGCTCATTGCAGGTATGCAAGCTTTGCTTTTTGAAACTCTTAGTGTAAAGAAAAATATTGTCGTTTCCCCTATCAAGAATATTAGCTCGAATAAGTCCAGATGTATGCCAAGTGAAAATGCTCTTATGTGTTTATTTTCATATGTTTCATTCTGTATTTACATATTTCAATGCACACTCTTTCAATACATGGCTGCTGCTCGGCCTTTGCGCCATGGGCGCAACGGGTCATCTAGTAATATTAAAGTCTAACGTGTTTCCTATGCATTGGCATGGCATACAAGAATAGATCATTAACATATAGTGAAAATCAATGCATGATAAAATAAGTTTCTTACAATTGTAGCCTGTTAGGAACATAGAGAGGGCTCTTGGAGTTGTTATTCTTTCCTCTCTCATAATAATTGTAGGTATTGAAAGCAAACTCAACAATATAACTTCCATGTGAATTATCATGAGCGCAAACAAATTATGAACCACAAATATAGATATAATTAAGCAAACTTCTCCTCTAAAATGTATTTGGGAGAATTCAGTAACAAGATAGACTATCATGTGTGAGAGAGAAGCACTAGCCTGCCTCCCTTGAGAGGATCCGAGCTCACCAACCAGATCGTAACTTTTGGCATTTGGTGATGATGGGCCTAAAGTTGCTGGAAGGAGTTCGACAGGATAGCATCACCTCTTTTCTTTATCACTGCCTATGTACTTCCAAGTTTAGAGGGTGGTTTAATGATTCTTAATTTTTTATTAGTGTGGTTCAGCCTACACACGTGCTCCTATGTATTCATATCTCTTATATATGAAAATACCTGAGGCAATAGCAAGCAGAAAAGAGCTGGCTTTGTGCTGCAGGTGGAACATCTTCTGGACCCTACTGGATATGGACGGACTCACCATTGCCATCCCTCCACCTTTCAAATTTTCGTCCCGTCTCTTTGTTTTAACCATCTGCTCTGCGCCTCCGACATAACCAATCCTCTCAGTAGGCCACCACCAGCGGCAGCGCCATTGATTGCATTTGCAAAGGTGTGTGTCTGCTCCTTGTGATTTCAAAAGTACAGTCAGGTCCACATATATACTCCTACTACAGTAGTTATGAACAGAATCAAGGAAAAAAATTACCTCCTAGTCTCCTACAAAAGTTGGAGAATAGCACTGCTGCTAATGAGTGAGTGAGAGAGAGAGGAGATGGCATGGCCGTGGGTCCTGATGTAGGCAAATAGAGACAGCACTGTGGTCTGTAGCTAACATCGAACCCTTTAATCATAGTTCAATCACTAGAAAATGCAGTCACAACACACGCGATCCCTCGATTTGGAATGAGCGTGCCACCTTTTTACCATATCTTAGTGATAACTGATAGGCAACCTACCACTCTTCAGACCAAGAGTAGACAAGAGCACATGCAGGTAACTTTTAGGTGCTGAGCTCCATCCCTTAACCCTCATCTGCTCCATCTTGTAAGCAGCCATGGAAGCAGCAGCAGCAGACGAGGAGAGGCCCCTGCTTCGTCTCCAACCGTATAATCAGGTAGTGCCCAACACTAGTATATATGAGAATAATTTCAGTTAGCACGTGTAATTCTTCAGTTCTTGTCGGTCCTCCGCGAGAGATTTACAGTTGCAAATTTCCAAACTGGATATCCTGGTACTGCGATGTAGGATGTAGGTTCAGAATACACCGGCGATGGATCTGTTGACATCAACAATCAGCCTGCTCTGAAGTGCAACACGGGCAATTGGAGGGCGTGCTACATGATTTTAGGTACCAGACAACAGCGATTCAGTCATGCAAACTGCCCCTGTTTTTTCTCTTCTTCTCTTTTTACTGCTGACCACCTCAAAACATCTCAGGCGTCGAGTTCTGCGAATGCGTCGCCTTCTACGCAATCGCGACCAACTTGGTAACCTACCTCACCACCGTGCTCCACGAAAGCAAGGTCGCTGCTGCGCGGGATGTCTCTGCCTGGGTCGGCGCATGCTTCCTCACACCACTTATTGGGGCCTTCTTGGCTGACACATATCTGGGAAGATACTGGACGATAGTTGTTTCCCTTCCAGTCCACACCATCGTAAGTACAGCTAGCACAGCTAACCGACCAGATCTGTATGATAATTGCAGCTCTGAAACACTTTCACTTTGACAGGGAATGCTCGTGCTCACAGTTGCAGCATCAGTCCCGACATCGTACTACCATGGTGATGTTCATCGTACTGTGGTGGTGTACCTGGGACTCTATCTTGCCGCACTTGGGACCGGTGGCATTAAACCCTGTGCGTCAGCCTTCGGTGCCGACCAATTCGACAGCGGAGACCTGACGGAGCTGGAGAAGAAGGGCTCCTTCTTCAACTGGTACTACTTCCTGCTCAATCTCGGCTCCCTTCTGTCAAGCACACTGCTTGTTTGGCTGCAGGACAGTGGTGGGTGGGGGCTCAGTTTTGCAATCCCAACGGTGCTCATGACCTTGGGCCTAGCAGTTTTTGTTGGTGGCTCCAGAGTGTACAGGTTCAGGAAACTGAGAGCAAGCCCATTCACGAGTATATGTCAGGTGCTCGTTGCGGCCGTCAGGAAGTGGCATGTGCAACTGCCAGATGATATCTCGCTCTTGTACGAGCTGGCCAGTTCGTCATCATCAGCTGAATCAAGTCACAAAATTCAGCATACAAGTCAATTCAGGTACTCCAATTATTGCATTACTCAAGTCAACCTATTGTCTAAATTCGACAATTAAAAACAAGTCATTTTCATTTAGCTATGACATCTTTTGGTGTAAGACAATAATTCACTTGTGAGCTGTGACATCTTATTTGCAAGTACAAAAGATATCAGAAATTTGCTATGAAACCATATCTAGAAACTGCATCTATGAGTAAACTTAAATGCGAGAACTTACCTCTTATATCTACAAGTTATAATTATGTGATTGCAATCTTCAGGTTTCTAGACAAGGCTGCCATTGTGCCGCCCCCGTTAGACCAGACATGCATGGTGTTGCCGTTGTGTTCATGGAGTCTCTGCACAGTGACCCAAGTTGAGGAGTTGAAGATACTGCTACGGATGTTCCACGTCTGGGCGTCGTTCGTGATCTTCTACGCAGTCGCTGGGCAGACCGCATCGACGTTTATCGAGCAGGGGATGGTCATGGACAACCACGTCGGCCAGTTCGCAATCCCACCTGCCTCCCTCTCTATTGTCAGCGTGTTCAGCGTCCTTATCGGGGTTTTTATCTACGAATCCATGCTAGTGCCACTCGCGCGGCATTATACTGGCAAGGCGAAGGACTTCTCGCCGACGCAGCGCCTTGGAATTGGCTTTGCGCTGTCCATGCTGACCATGGTCTACTCAGCAATGCTCGAGATGAAGAGACTGGCGACAGCACAAGCTAGCGGTCTGAGAGACCAGAATGTGCCTGTGCCAGTGAGCATTCTGTGGCAAGTGCCTGCATATGTAATGCATGGTGCAGCCGGGGTTTTCGCAGGAATCGGCATGATGGAGTTCTTCTACGATGAGGCCCCTTACACCATGAAGAGCCTTTGTGCAGCATTTGCACAACTTGCAGTTGCGTCCGCGGCTTACTTCAACGCGCTCGTATTTAGTGTTGTTGCGGTGGCCACGACGCACGGTGATGATCCTGGATGGATCCCAGATAATCTGAATGAAGGGCATTTGGACTATTTCTTCTGGATGATGGCTGCTCTTAGCTTACTGAATCTGGCGCAATTTGTGCACTACTCCATGAGGTACAGAGAGAAGACAACTTCTTGACACCGAATAGTAGACACTGGGCAGAGGATTAAAGACTTCCCCCATCATACCGCAACAAAGATGGCTTCTATGCAGTTTCTGTGGACGGCGCACAACATTTGCCAAATTTCCATCGGAATGATACATAATACACTGAAACTTAAATTTATCAGTGTATATATAGTTTTACCTCTGCCTATTCTCTGTACTTAACAGCCAAGAGAAGAATCTGAAACAAAATTAATAAAGTTCTTTGGTGTGGGCGCACGAGCTGGTTACACCGTCACGACTTCAAAATTTTATTTGATGCAAATCAGAGTTTGGTTAACTGATGGGATCATTCAAAGTGGTATTTTTCACGCAGAAAAGAAAAAAGAATCCCAGGTGTAATAAAGATGATCCAGTTAGGGGGTTGTTGTGATAGAATATTTTGATCGTCTTTAAGGCTAATTTCATAGTCAATTGTAGGACAGTAGACTGAAGCTCACAACGGGGAGGCATCCTGGCCTGGCCTGATGTCTCCCTGCGTTCCCTCAAAAGAAAATATGGTCAGTTGCATCATCCTGAGATGCGATCGATGTTACTATGCCTAAATGTTCGTTTCCACTTATGATCTAGCAGCACAATAAATCGAGAACGTAATCTAGTAATAAAATTGTTTTGTGCACTTCTCTGGAACTATATAACCTGTAGGTATGGTTGCAGATTTTTTATTTGCAAAACATAACCTTGCAAAAAAGTTATGTTATGTTCCAAACAACCACTTACGAAAAATGACAGCTTCAGGATTATTGTAATGAGCATATACGAGTCCTGTAGTTACCTGAGCCTCAGGTGCAACTTCTTGCAAGCATCTCAAGCGCCAGTCCGTTCCTAGGCAAATCGCCGAACAGGTTCGGCGCGTTCCGTGGAACCGCTGGCTGCTGCCGAGAGGCGCGATGCGGCGGCGGTGATACCAATACAGCGATAGCGGCGTGTGGCGGCTGCGGCGAAGGCCGTTGCAACGAGCGCTCCTCCACGAGGGGGCGGCGGCAGTCTGGCGCTTGCGGAGGCCGCACGGCCGGCTTGGGCCTCTGTACGACGAGCACGGCCGTGTCGACGCCGATACAGTAGTGACTTTTTTTCTCTTCATCTAGTAGATATTATGGAGCATACATTCATATTTACTGAAAAACAAAATGTAGACAGCTCATAAGGTATATTTTTTTTAGGTGAATCAGGTATATCCAAAATAACATACTTCGTTAATTTTACGTGTTGTAGTTCTAGCACAGCGATAACCAGGTGACACAGCCGCGATGTGTTTTACAAATTTAGGGTTCCTCTGCTTTTCTAGGTGCCGCTCACAATTCGCATATTTAAGACTAGTGAGTGAGATTTTTTTTATATTGTCTTTTCAAAGAGTTTACCTTACAAACAGATAAAATTCCTAACTTTTTCAATTGATTTCTGAGATAGAGTTCAGATCAAATTACCAACCATGATTAAATTTGTTTGTTAATGGATTCTACCCACTGTGTTTCCTAAAAACACGCACTTATGAGCAATGCACCAAGATCATGTATAAATTCCATCAATCATGCAGGTCGCTATTAGGGTCGTAACCTAATTCCTTCCAATTATCAATGTATCTGGGTAGTCTTTCTAGTACAAATACAAAGTATATTGTATCATTGATAATCAACCGGTTTTGTTGAGCTCCCTTTCGTTTCGTTATATAAGGTGTACTTGTTTTTAAGAAAATTTCACAATATAAAATGCATTTCTTCTAATTTCTCATAATTCTCTTTTTAGCCCTTTAGAAAAAAGAAAAGCATCTCTCTCCCAATTGTCTTTATCTCCTTTTAATTTGCCAAGGTGCATTTCTTCTAATTTCTCATAATTCCCTTTTTAGTCCTCCAAAAAAATAAAGTATATCTCCCCCAATTGTCTTTATCTCTTTCCTAATTATCTTTATTTCTCCCTGTAGCAAAAGAAGGAAAGTATCTCTCTCGGTTGCATATATATCTTATTTTTCTGAACTAACTGATTTACTTGCCACCAACTAACAAATTTGTCTAAGGTAATTCTATCCTAACCTCTATAATTATGTGCCTTGGTCACTGTGTCTAAAATAATACACCTTACATAAAAGAACGGGGCGAGTAATACGCAAGTACATTACAACAAGTAATAATTCCAGCGAAACAACTTGTGGTTGGATGGTTAGAGGAGCTATGGTATCCTCAACCCACCAGGGTTGAAGTCCTTGTGCTCACATTATTTTTGAATTTATTTCAGGATTTCCGGCGATGCGCTTCCAGTTGGAGGAGACATTCCCGTCGACGGCGATGTGCCTACGGTGACTTCGTAAATTTCAAGATGATATGTCGGCTCAGTCTCTCGAAGGTGCTCATAGGGGTAGGGTGTGCGTGTGTGCATTCATAGGGGTGAATGTATGCACGTATGTATGAGCGCTTGTGTCTGTACTGTGTTAAAAAAACAAGTAATAATTCCATAATAAACATGTATAGTAATTTCATGTACAAATGCATGTATAATTCTATAATGAGCTCTTCCGAATATTAATAATTTCAAATTTGAATATAGTTGCAGAACACATAATTACAACAATGTCTTCTTCGATGGTGCGGATACTGAAGGAAATATGCCCTAGAGGCAATAATAAAGTTATTATTTATTTCCTTATTTCATGATAAATGTTTATTATTCATGCTAGAATTGTATTAACCGGAAACATAATACATGTGTGAATACATAGACAAACATAGTGTCACTAGTATGCCTCTACTTGACTAGCTCGTTGAATCAAAGATGGTTAAGTTTCCTAGCCATAGACATGAGTTGTCATTTGATTAACGGGATCACATCATTAGGAGAATGATGTGATTGACATGACCCATTCCGTTAGCCTAGCACTTGATCGCTTAGTATGCTGCTATTGCTTTCTTCATGACTTATACATGTTCCTGTAACTATGAGATTATGCAACTCCTGCCACGGAGGAACACTTTGGTGCTACTAAACGTCACAACGAATCGGGTGATTATAAAGGAGTACTACAGGTGTCTCCAAAGGTACATGTTGGGTTGGCGATTTGAGATTAGGTTTTGTCACTCCAATTGTCGGAGAGGTATCTCTGGGCCCTCTCGGTAATGCACATCACATAAGCCTTGCAAGCATTGCAACTAATAAGTTAGTTGTAAGATGATGTATTACGGAACGAGTAAAGAGACTTGTCAGTGACGAGATTGAACTAGGTATTGGATACCGACGATCGAATCTCGGGCAAGTAACATACCGATGACAAAGGGAACAACGATGTTGTTATGCGGTTTGACCGATAAAGATCTTCGTAGAATATGTAGGAGCCAATATGGGCATCCAGGTCCCGCTATTGGTTATTGACCGAGAATAGTTCTAGGTCATGTCTACATAGTTCTCGAACCCGTAGGGTCCGTGACGCTTAAGGTTTCGATGATGCTTATATTATGAGTTTATGAGTTTTGATGTACCGAAGGAGTTCGAGTCCCGGATGAGATCGGGACACGACGAGGAGTCTCAAATGGTCGAGACGTAAAGATCGATATATTTGACGACTATATTCGGAGTTCGGAAAGGTTCGAATGATTCGGTATTTTTCGGAGTCTGGGAGAGTTACGGAATTCGCCGGGAGAAGTATTGGGCCTTATTGGGCCTCTGGAAAGAGAGGGGCTGCCTAGGGCAGGCGCGCGCTTCCCATGGCCTAGTCCGAATTGGACTAGGGGAGGCCGCACCCCTTCCTTCCTTCCCTTCTCTCTTCCCTTACTTGTCTCCTACTCCTAATACATGGAAGGACTCCTAGTTGGACTAGGAAGGGGAATCCTACTCGGTGGGAGTAGGACTCCCCATGGCGCGCCTACTAGGGCCGGCCTCCTCCTCCCTCCCTCCTTATATATCGGGGCAGGGGCACCCCATGAACACACAAGTTGATCTACGGATCGTTCCTTAGCCGTGTGCGGTGCCCCCTCCACCATATTCCACTTCGGTCATATCGTCATGAGCTTAGGCGAAGCCTCGCGCCGGAGAAGTCATATCGTCATGAGCTTAGGCGAAGCCCTGCGTCGGTGGAGCATCATCATCGCCACCACGCCGTCGTCTTGACGGAACTCATCCCCGACACTTTGCTGGATCGAGTCCGGGATCGCCATCGAGCTGAACGTGTGCAGAACTCGGAGGTGCCGACGCTCGGTGCTTGGATCGGTCGGATCGTGAAGACGACGACTACATCAACCGCGTTGTTATAACGCCCGCTTTCGGTCTCACGAGGGTACG
Organism: Aegilops longissima; assembly: GCA_021605205.1. Classification (NCBI taxonomy): domain Eukaryota; kingdom Viridiplantae; phylum Streptophyta; class Magnoliopsida; order Poales; family Poaceae; genus Aegilops; species Aegilops longissima. Next base: position 166,680,558 of record CM038681.1, on the reverse strand, counting down.
TGGACGACATTCTCCCTCTCGTTGCTATGCCATCACCATGGTCTTGCGTGTGCGTAGGAATTTTTTAAAATTACTACGCTCCCCAACAAATGGCATCCGAGCCTGGTTTTATGCGTTGATGTCATATGCACGAGTAGAACACAAGTGAGTTGTGGGCGATATAAGTCATACTGCTTACCAGCATGTCATACTTTGGTTCAGCGGTATTGTGAGATGAAGCGGCCCGGACCGACATTACGCCAGACGCTTACGCGAGACTGGTTTCACCGCTCGAGCACTAGTTGCTTAAAGGTGACCGCGGGTGTCTGCTTTCTCACTTTAGTTGAACTGAGTGTGGCTACGCCCGGTCCTTGCGAAGGTTAAAACAGCACCAACTTGACAAACTATCGCTGTGGTTTTGATGCGTAGGTAAGAACGGTTCTTGCTCAGCCCGTAGCAGCCACGTAAAACTTGCAACAACAAAGTAGAGGACGTCTAACTTGTTTTTGCAGGGCATGTTGTGATGTGATGTGGTCAAGACGTGATGCTATATTTTATTGTATGAGATGATCATGTTTTGTAACCAAGTTATCGCAATCGGCAGGAGCCATATGGTTGTCGCTTATTGTATGAAATGCAAAAGCCATGTAATTGCTTTACTTTATCACTAAGCAAAGAGCGATAGTCGAGAAGCAATAGTTGGCTAGACGACAACGATGCTACGATGGAGATCAAGGTGTCGCTCCGGTGACGATGGTGATCATGACGGTGCTTGGCGATGGAGATCACAAGCACAAGATGATGATGACCATATCATATCACTTATATTGATTGCATGTGATGTTTATCCTTTATGCATCTTATCTTGCTTTGTTGACGGTAGCATTATAAGATGATCTCTCACTAAAATTATTAAGAAGTGTTCTCCCGAGTATGCACCGCTATGAAAGTTCTTCGTCTGAGACACCACGTGATGATCGGGTGTGATAGGCTCTACGCTCAAATACAACGGGTGCAAAACAGTTGCGCACGCGAATACTCGAGTTAAACTTGACGAGCCTAGCATATAACAGATATGGCCTCGGAACACGGAGACCGAAGGTCGGCGTGAATCATATAGTAGATATGATCAACATATTGATGTTCACCGTTGAAACTACTCCATCTCACGTGACGATCGGACATGGTGTAGTTGATATGGATCACGTAATCACTTAGAAGATTAGAGGGATATCTATCTAAGTGGGAGTTCTTAAGTAATATGATTAATTGAACTTTAATTTATCATGAACTTAGTCCTGGTAGTATTTTGCAAATTATGTTGTAGATCAATAGCTCGCGTTGTTGCTTTCATATGATTATTTTAATGTGTTCCTAGAGAAAATTGTATTGAAAAATGTTAGTAGCAATATTGCGGATTGGATCCGTGATCTGAGGTTTATCCTCATTGCTGCACAGAAGAATTATGTCCTTGATGCACCTCTAGGTGACAGACCTATTGAAGGAAATATGCCCTAGAGGCAATAATAAAAGTTATTATTTATTTCCTTATATCATGATAAATGTTTATTATTCATGCTAGAATTGTATTAACCGGAAACATAATACATGTGTGAATATATAGACAAACAGTATGTCACTAGTGTGCCTCTACTTGACTAGCTTGTTAATCAAAGATGGTTATGTTTCCTAACCATGAACAAGGAGTTGTTATTTGATTAACAAGGTCACATCATTAGTTGAATGATCTGATTGACATGACCCATTCCGTTAGCTTAACACTTGATCGCTTAGTATGTTAATGCTTTCTTCATGACCCATACATGTTCCTATAACTATGAGATTATGCAACTCCTGTTTACGGAGGAACACTTTGGTACTACCAAACGCCACAACGAATCGGGTGATTATAAAGGAGTACTACAGGTGTCTCCAAAGGTACTTGTTGGGTTGGCGATTTCGAGATTAGGTTTTGTCACTCCGATTGTCGGAGAGGTATCTCCGTGCCTTCTCGGTAATGCACATCACTTAAGCCTTGCAAGCATTACAACTAATGAGTTAGTTGTGAGATGATGTATTACGGAACGAGTAAAGAGACTTACCGTAACGAGATTGAACTAGGTATTGGATACCGACGATCGAATCTCGGGTAAGTAACATACCGATGACAAAGGGAACAACGATGTCGTTATGCGGTTTGACCGATAAAGATCTTCAGAGAATATGTAGGAACCAATATGGGCATCCAGGTTCCGCTATTGGTTATTGACCGAGAATGGTTCTAGGTCATGTCTACATAGTTCTCGAACCCGTAGGGTCCGCACGCTTAACGCTTCGATGACAGTTCATAATGAGTTTATAAGTATTGATGCACCAAGGTTGTTCGAGTCCCGGATGTGATCACGGACATGACGAGGAGTCTCAAATGGTCGAGACATAAAGATTGATATATTGGAAGCCTACATTTGGACATCGGAAGTGTTCCGTGAAATCGGATTTTACGAGTACCGGAGGTTACCGGAACCCCCGGAGGTCCATGGGCCTTAATGGGCCATAGGAGAAGAGGAAGGGCAGGCCAAGGTGGGCTGCGCCCCCCCTCTAGTCCGAATAGGACAAGGAAGGGGGGGCGCGCCTTCCCTCTTCCCTCCTCCAATCCTAGTCCAACTAGGAGAAGGGGGAGTCCTACTCGGTGGGAGTAGGACTCCTCCTTGCGCGCCTCCTCTAGGGCCGCCACCTCCCCTTGGCTCCTTTATATATGGGGGGGGGGCACCCCAAGACACACAAGTTGATCTACGGATCTTGCCTTAGCGTGTGCGGTGCCCCTTCCACCATATTCCACTTCGGTCATATCGTCATGAGCTTAGGAGAAGCCTGCGCCGAGAAGTCATATCGTCGCGGAGCTTAGGCGAAGCCCCGCGCCGGTGGAGCATCAACATCGTCACCACGCCGTCGTCTTGACGGAACTCATCCCGACACTTTGCTGGATCGAGTCCGGGATCGCCATCGAGCTGAACGTGTGCGTAACTCGGAGGTGCCGACGTTCGGTGCTTGGATCGGTCGGATCGTGAGACGCACGACTACATCAACAGCGTTGTTATAACGCTTCGCTTTCGGTCTCACGAGGGTACGTGGACGGACACTCTCCCTCTCGTTGCTATGCCATCACCATGGTCTTGCGTGATCGTAGGAAATTTTTGAAATTACTACGTTCCCCAACAAATGGCATCCGAGCCTGGTTTTATGCGTTGATGTCATGTGCACGAGTAGAACACAAGTGAGTTGTGGACGATACAAGTCATACTGCCTACCAGCATGTCATACTTTGGTTCAGCGGTATTGTGAGATGAAGCGGCCGGACCGACATTACGCCAGACGCTTACGCGAGACTGGTTTCACCGCCCGAGCACTCGTTGCTTAAAGGTGACCGGCGGTGTCTGCTCTCTCACTTTAGTTGAATCGAGTGTGGCTACGCCCGGTCCTTGAGAAGGTTAAACGGAGTCTATTTGACGAAGTATCATTGTGGTTTTGATGCGAGGTAAGAACGGTTCTTGCTCAGCCCGTAGCAGCCACGTAAAATTTGCAACAACAAAGTAGAGGACGCCTAACTTGTTTTTGCAGGGCATGATGTGATGTGATGTGGTCAAAACGTGATGCTATACTTTATTGTATGAGATGATCATGTTTTGTAACCGAGTTATCGGCAATGGCGGAGCCATATGGTTGTCGCTTATTGTATGAAATGCAACGCCATGTAATTGCTTTACTTTATCACTAAGGAATAGCGATAGTCGAGAAGCAATAGTTGGCGAGACGACAACGATGCTACGATGGAGATCAAGGTGTCGCGCGGTGACGATGGTGATCATGACGGTGCTTGGCGATGGAGATCACAAGCACAAGATGATGATGACCATATCATATCACTTATATTGATTGCATGTGATGTTTATCCTTTATGCATCTTATCTTGCTTTGATTGACGGTAGCATTATAAGATGATCTCTCACTAAAATTATCAAGAAGTGTTCTCCCGAGTATGCACCGTTGCGAAAGTTCTTCGTCTTTGAGACACCACGTGATGATCGGGTGTGATAGGCTCTACGCTCAAATACAACGGGTGCAAAACAGTTGCGCACGCGAATACTCAAGTTAAACTTGACGAGCCTAGCATATAACAGATATGGCCTCGAACACGGAGACCGAAAGGTCGAACGTGAATCATATAGTAGATATGATCAACATAGTGATGTTCACCATTGAAACTACTCCATCTCACGTGATGATCGGACATGGTTTAGTTGATTTGGATCACGAATCACTTAGATGACTAGAGAGATGTCTGTCTAAGTGGGAGTTTTTAATATGATTAATTAAACTTAAATTTATCATAAACTTAGTACCGATAGTATTTTGCTTGTCTATGTTTATTGTAGATAGATGGCTCGTCTTTGTTGTTCCGTTGAATTTTAATGCGTTCCTTGAGAAAGCAAAGTTGAAAGATGATGGTAGCAATTACACGGATGGGTCCGAATTTGAGGATTATCCTCATTGCTGCACGTAAAAATTACGCCCTGGAAGCACCGCTGGGTGACAGTGCTGCTGCAGATGCCGAGCCGAAGTTGTGAACGTCTGGCAAAGCAGAGCTGATGACTACTCTATAGTTCGAGTGTGCCATGCTTTACGGCTTAGAACCGGGTCTTCAACGACGTTTTGAACGTCATGGAGCATATGAGATGTTCCAGAGTTGAAGTTAATATTTCAAGCAAATGCCCGGATTGAGAGATATGAAGTCTCCAATAAGTTCTATAGCTGCAAGATGGAGGAGAATAGTTACAAGTGAGCACATACTCAAAATGTCCGGGTATAACAATCACTTAATTCAGCTGGGAGTTAATCTTCCGGATGATAGTGTCATTGATGAATTCTCCAATCACGCCACCAAGCTACAAGAGCTTCGTGATGAACTATAATATGCAAGGGATGACTAAGACAATTCTCGAGCTCTTCGCGATGCTGAAAGCAGCGGAGGTAGAAATCAAGAAAGAGCATCAAGTGTTGATGGTCAGCAAGACCACTAGTTTCAAGAAAAGGGCAAAGGAAGAAGAAGGAAACTTCAAAAGGAACAGCAAGAAAGTTGCTGATCAAGAGAAGAAACCCAAGTCTGGACCTAAGCCTGAAATCGAGTGTTTTTACCGCAAGCGGCATCGACATCGGAAGCGGAACTGCCCCAAGTATTTGGCGGATAAAAAGGATGGCAAGGTGATCAAAGGTATATGTGATATACATGTTATTGATGTGTACCTTACTAATACTCGCAGAGTACTGGTATTTGATATCGGTTCATTGCTAATATTTGCAACTCAAACAGGAACTACGGATTGCGAAGATTGGCTAAGGACGAGGTGACGATGCGCGTTGAAATGGTTCCAAAGTCGATGTGATCGCAATCGGCACGCTACCTCTACATCTACCTTCGGATTAGTTTTAGACCTAAATAATTGTTATTTGGTGCCAGCGTTGAGCATGAACATTATATCTGGATCTTGTTTATTGCGAGACGGTTATTCATTTAAATCGAGAGAATAATGGTTGTTCTATTTATATGAGTAATATCTTTTATGGTCATGCACCCTTGAAGAATGGTCTATTCTTGTTGAATCTCGACAGTAGTGATACACATATTCATAATGTTGAAGCCAAAAGATGCAGAGTTGATAATGATAGTGCAACTTATTTGTGGCATCGCCGCTTAGGTCATATCGGTGTAAAACGCATGAAGAAACTCCATACCGATGGGCTTCGAATCACTTGATTATGAATCACTTGGTACTTGCGAACCGTGCCTCATGGGCAAGATGACAAAACGCCGTTCTCCGGAACTATGGAGCGAGCAACTGATTTGTTGGAAATCATACATACCGATGTTTGTGGTCCAATGAATGTTGAGGCACTTGGCGGGTATCGTTATTTTCTCACCTTCACAGATGATTTGAGCAGATATGGGTATATCTACTTAATGAAACACAAATCTGAAACATTTGAAAAGTTCAAAGAATTTCAGAGTGAAGTGGAAAATCATCGTAACAAGAAAATAAAGTTTCTACGATCTGATCGTGGAGGAGAATATTTGAGTTACGAGTTTGGTTTACATTTGAAACAATGTGGAATAGTTTAGCAACTCACGCCACCCGAACACCACAGAGAAATGGTGTGTCCGAACGTCGAATCGCATTTTACTAGATATGGTGCGATCTATGATGTCTATTTCGATTTACCGCTATCGTTTTGGGGTTATGCTTTAGAGACGGCCGCATTCACGTTGAATAGGACACCGTCAAAACCGCTGAGACGACGCCTTATGAACTGTGGTTTGGCAAGAAACCAAAGTTGTCGTTTCTTAAAGTTTGGGGCTGCGATGCTTATGTAAAGAAACTTCAACCAGATAAGCTCGAACCCAAATCGGAAAATGTGTCTTCATAGGATACCCAAAGGAGACTGTTGGGTACACCTTCTATCACAGATCTGAAGGCAAGATTTTCGTTGCTAAATTCGGGTCCTTTCTAGAGAAGGAGTTTCTCTCGAAAGAAGTGAGTGGGAGGAAAGTAGAACTTGATGAGATAATCAGATCTGCTCCCTTATTGGAAAATAGTTCATCACAAGAAATGGTTCTGTGACAACTACACCAATTAGTGAGGAAACTAATGATGATGATCATGAAGTTTCAGATCAAGTTGCTATTGAACCTCGAGGTCAACCAGAGTAAAATACGCACTGAGTGGTACGGTAATCTTATTCGAAGTCATGTTACTTGACCATGGCGAACCTACAAACTATGAAGAAGCGATGGTGAGCCCAGATTCGCAAAATGGCTGGAAGCCATGAAATCTGAGATGGGATCCATGTATGAGAACAAAGTATGGACTTTGGTTGACTTGCCCGATGATCGGCAAGCCATTGAAAATAAATGGATTTTAAGAAGAAGACCGACGCCGATGGTAATGTAACTGTCTACAAAGCTCGACTTGTTGCAAAAGGTTTTCGACAAGTTCAAGGGGTTGACTACGATGAGACTTTCTCACCAGAAGCGATGCTTAAGTCTGTCCGAATCATGTTAGCGATTGCCGCATTTTATGATTATGAAATTTGGCAAATGGATGTAAAACCGCATTCTTGAATGGATTTCTAGAAGAAGAGTTGTATATGATGCAACCAGAAGGTTTTGTCGATCCAAAGGGTGCTAACAAAGTGTGCAAGCTCCAACGATCAATTTATGGTCCGTGCAAGCCTCTCGGAGTTGGAATAAACGCTTTGATAGTGTGATCAAAGCATATGGGTTTGTACTGCACTTTTGGAGAAGCCTCAGATTTACAAGAAAGTGAGTGGGAGCTCAGAGCATTTCGATATTATATGTGGACGACATATTATTAATTGGAAATGATATAGAATTTCTGGATAGCATAAAAGGATACTTGAATAAAAGTTTTTCAATGAAAGACCTCGTGAAGCTGCTTACATATTGGGCATCAAGATCTATAGAGATAGATCAAGACGCTTAATTGACTTTCACAAAGCACATACCTTGATAAAGTTTTGAAAAAGTTCAAAATGGATCGAGCAAAGAAAGGTTTTTACTGTGTTGCAAGGTGTAAGATTGAGTCGACTCAATGCCCGACCACAGCAGAAGATAGAGAGAAAATGAAAGATGTTCCTATGCTTCAGCCATAGGCTCTATCATGTATGCAATGCTGTGTACCAGACTGACGTATGCTTAGCTGTAAGCTTGGCAGGAAGGTACCAAAGTAATCCAGAGTGGATCATCGGACAGCGGTCAAGAACATCTGAAATACCGAAAAGGACTAAGGATATGTTTCTCGATATGGAGGTGACAAAGAGCTAGTCGTAAATGGTTACGCCGATGCAAGCTTTGACATCGATCCGGACGATTCTAAATCGCAAACCGGATACGTATTTTTATTAAACGGTGGAGCTGTCAATTGGTGCAGTTCTAAACAAAGCGTCGTGGCGAGATCTACATGTGAAGCGGAGTACATAGCTGCTTCGAAGCAGCAAATGAAGGAGTCTGGATGAAAGAGTTCATTTCCGATCTAGGTGTCATACCTAGTGCATCGGGCCGATGAAGATCTTCGTGACAATCTTGGTGCAATTGCCTTGGCAAAGGAATCCAGATTTCACAAGAGGACCAAGCACATCAAGAGACGCTTCAATTCCATTCGGGACCAAGTCCAAGTGGGAGACATAGAGATTTGCAAAATACATACGGATCTGAATGTTGCGCACCGCTGACTAAGCCTCTTCCACGAGCAAAACATGATCAGCACCAAGACTCCATGGGTGTTAGGATCATTACTTTGTAATCTAGATTATTGACTCTAGTGCAAGTGGGAGACTGAAGGAAATATGCCCTAGAGGCAATAATAAAGTTATTATTTATTTCCTTATATCATGATAAATGTTTATTATTCATGCTAGAATTGTATTAACCGGAAACATAATACATGTGTGAATATATAGACAAAAAAGATGTCACTAGTATGCCTCTACTTGACTAGCTTGTTAATCAAAGATGGTTATGTTTCCTAACCATGAACAAGGAGTTGTTATTTGATTAACAAGGTCACATCATTAGTTGAATGATCTGATTGACATGACCCATTCCGTTAGCTTAACACTTGATCGCTTAGTATGTTAATGCTTTCTTCATGACCCATACATGTTCCTATAACTATGAGATTATGCAACTCCTGTTTACGGAGGAACACTTTGGTACTACCAAACGCCACAACGAATCGGGTGATTATAAAGGAGTACTACAGGTGTCTCCAAAGGTACTTGTTGGGTTGGCGATTTCGAGATTAGGTTTTGTCACTCCGATTGTCGGAGAGGTATCTCGAGCCTTCTCGGTAATGCACATCACTTAAGCCTTGCAAGCATTACAACTAATGAGTTAGTTGTGAGATGATGTATTACGAACGAGTAAAGAGACTTACGAACGAGATTGAACTAGGTATTGATACCGACGATCGAATCTCGGGTAAGTAACATACCGATGACAAAGGGAACAACGATGTCGTTATGCGGTTTGACCGATAAAGATCTTCGAGAATATGTAGGAACCAATATGGGAATCCAGGTTCCGCTATTGGTTATTGACCGAGAATCTTTCTAGGTCATGTCTACATAGTTCTCGAACCCGTAGGGTCCGCACGCTTAACGCTTCGATGACAGTTCATAATGAGTTTATAAGTATTGATGCACCAAGGTTGTTCGAGTCCCGGATGTGATCACGGACATGACGAGGAGTCTCAAATGGTCGAGACATAAAGATTGATATATTGAAGCCTACATTTGGACATCGGAAGTGTTCCGGTGAAATCGGATTTTACCGAGTACCGGAGGTTACCGGAACCCCGGGAGGTCCATGGGCCTTAATGGGCCATAGGAGAAGAGGAAGGGCAGGCCAAGGTGGGCTGCGCGCCTCTCTCCCTCTAGTCCGAATAGGACAAGGAAGGGGGCGGCGCCTTCCCTCTTCCCCTCCTCCAATCCTAGTCCAACTAGGAGAGGGGGAGTCCTACTCCGGTGGGAGTAGGACTCCTCCTTGCGCCTCCTCTAGGGCCGCCACCTCCCCTTGGCTCCTTTATATACGGGGCAGGGGGCACCCCAAGACACACAAGTTGATCTACGGATCTTGCCTTAGCCGTGCGGTGCCCCTTCCACCATATTCCACTTCGGTCATATCGTCATGAGCTTAGGAGAAGCCTGCGCCGGAGAAGTCATATCGTCATGAGCTTAGGCGAAGCCCTGCGTCGGTGGAGCATCAACATCGTCACCACGCCGTCAGGTCGACGGAACTCATCCCGACACTTTGCTGGATCGAGTCCGGGATCGCCATCGAGCTGAACGTGTGCGTAACTCGGAGGTGCCGTGACGCTCGGTGCTTGGATCGGTCGGATCGTGGAGACGCACGACTACATCAACAGCGTTGTTATAACGCTTCGCTTTCGGTCTCACGAGGGTACGTGGACGGACACTCTCCCCTCTCGTTGCTATGCCATCACCATGGTCTTGCGTGATCGTAGGAAATTTTTTGAAATTACTACGTTCCCCAACACCTATTGCAAGAGCAAGATGCAGACGTTATGAACGTTTGGCTAGCTCAATATGATGACTACTTGGTAGTTTAGTGCACCATGCTTAAACGGCTTAGAATCGGGACTTCAAAGACGTTTTGAACGTCATGGACCATATGAGATGTTCCAGGAATTGAAGTTAATATTTCAAGCAAATACCCGAGTTGAGAGATATGAAGTCTCCAACAAGTTCTATAGCTAAAAGATGGAGGAGAATCGCTCAACTAGTGAGCATGTGCTCAGATTGTCTGGGTACTTCAATCGCTTGAATCAAGTGGGAGTTAATCTTCCAGATAAGATAGTGATTGACAGAATTCTCTAGTCACCATCACCAAGTTAGTAGAACTTCGTGATGAACTATAATATGCAAGGGATGACAAAAGTAATTCCCAAGCTCTTCGTGATGCTGAAATCGACGAAGGTAGAAATCAAGAAAAGAGCATCAAGTGTTGATGATTGACAAGACCACTAGTTTCAAGGAAAAGGGCAAAGGGAAGAAGGGGAACTTCAAAAGAACGGCAAGCAAGTTGCTGTTCGAGTGAAGAAGCCCAAGTCTGGACCTAAGCCTGAGACTAAGTACTTTTGCTGCAATGGAACTGGTCACTGGAAGCGGAACTACCCCAAGTATTTGGCGGATAAGAAGGATGGCAAATTGAACAAGAGTATATTTGATATACAGGTTATTGATGTGTGCCTTACTAGTGTTTATAGTAGCCCCTAAGTATTTGATACTTGTTCGGTTGCTGAGATTAATAACTCAAACAGGAGTTACTGAATCAAAGCAGAGACTAGTTGAAGGGAAGTGACGATGAGTGTTGGAAGTAGTTCCAAGATTGATATGATCATCATCGCACACTCCCTATACTTTCGGGATTAGTGTTAAACCTAAATAAATGTTATTTGGTGTTTGCGTTGAGCATGAATATGATTTGATCATGTTTATTGCAAAATGGTTATTCATTTAAAGTCAAAGAATAATTGTTGTTCTGCTTAAATGAATAAAACCTTCGATGGTCATACACCCAATGAAAATAGTTTTCAAAACGGCTATTCATTTAAAGTCAAAGAATAATTGTTGTTCTGTTTAAATGAATAAAACCTTCAATGGTCATACACCCAATAAAAATAGTTTGTTGGATCTCGATCGTAGTGATACACATATTCATAATATTGATGCCAAAAGATGCAAAGTTAATAATGATAGTGCAACTTATTTGTGGCACATTGCCGTTTAGGTCATATCGGTGTAAAGCGATGAAGAAACTCCATGCTTGATGGGATTTTGGAATCACTTGATTATGAATCACTTGATGCTTAGTAACCATGCCTTATGGGCAAGATGACTAAAAACTCGTTCTCCGGAACAATGGAGCGAGCAAATGACTTATTGGAAATAATACATACTGATGTATGCGGTCCGATGAGTGTTAAAGCTCATGGCAAGTATCATTATTTTCTGACCTTCACAGATGATTTGAGCAGATATGCGTATATCTTCTTGATGAAACATAAGTCTGAAATAGTTGAAAGGTTCAAAGAATTTCAGAGTGAAGTGGAAAAATCATCGTAACAAGAAAATAAAGTTTATGAGATCTGATCGCGGAGACGAATAATTGAGTTACGAGTTTGGTCTTCAATTAAAATAATGTGGAATAGTTTCACAGCTCACGCCACCTGGAACACCACAATGTTATGGTATGTCCGAACGTCAGAATCAAGACTTTATTGGATATGGTGCGATCTATGATGTATCTTACCGATTTACCACTATCGCTTTGGGGTTATGCATTAGAGACAGCTGCATTCACGCTTAATAGGGCACCATCTAAATCCGCTGAGATGACACCGTATGAACTATGGTTTAGCAAAGAAACCTAAGTCGTCGTTTCTTAAAGTTTGGAGTTGTGATGCTTATGTGAAAAAGTTTTCAACCGATAAGCTCGAACCCAAATCGGAGAAGTGCGTCTTCATAGAATACCCAAAGGTAACTATTGGGTACACCTTCTATCACAGATCCGAAGGCAAGTTATTCGTTGCTAAGATGGATCCTTTCTAGAGAAGAAGTTTCTCTCGGAAGAAGTGAGTGGGAGGAAAGTAGAACTTGATGAGGTAATTGTACCTTCTCCTTATTGGAAAGTAGTTCATCACGAAATCAGTTCCGTGATTCCTACACCAATTAGTAAGGAAGTTAATGATGATGATCATGAAACTTCAGATCAAGTTGCTACCAAACCTCGTAGGTCTTCCAGAGTAAGATCCGCACAGTGAGTGGTACGGTAATCATGTTCGGAAGTCATGTTACTAGACCATGATGAACCTACGAACTATGAGGAAGCGATGATGAGCCCAGATTCCGCGAAATGGCTTGAGGCCATAAAATCTGAGATAGGATCCATGTATGAGAACAAAGTATGGACTTTGATTGACTTGCTCGATGATCAGCAAGCCATGTAGATAAATGGATTTTCAAGAGGAAGACAGATGTTGATAGTAGTGTTACTATCTACAAAGCTCGACTTGTCGCAAAAAGGTTTTGACAAGTTCAAGGTGTTGACTACAATGAGATTTTCTCAACTCAGTAGCGATGCTTAAGTCTGTCCGAATCATGTTAGCAATTGCCACATTTTATGAAATCTGCAAATGAATGTCAAAACTGCATTCCTTAATGGTTTTCTTAAAAAAGAGTTGTATATGATGCAACCAGAAGGTTTTGTCAATCCTAAAGGTGCTAACAAAATGTGTAAGCTCCAATGATCCATCTATGGACTGGTGCAAGCATCTCGAGTTGGAATACAAACTTTGATAAGTTGATCAAAGATATAGCTTTATACAGACTTGCGGTGAAGCCTCAGATTTACAAGAAAGTGAGTGGGAGCACTACAACATTTCGATAAGTATATGTGAATGACATATTGTTGATCGGGAATAATGTAGAATTATTCTGCAAAGCATAAAGGAGTATTTGAAAGGAGTTTTTCAAAGAAGGACCTCAGTGAAGCTGCGTACAAATTGAGCATCAAGATCTATTGAGATAGATCAAAACGCTTGATAAGTTTTTTCAATAAGAACATACCTTGTCAAGATTTTGAAGTAGTTCAAAATGGAATAGTCAAAGAAAAGTTCTTGCCTGTGTTGCAAAGGTGTGAAATTGAGTAAGACTCAAATCCCGACCACAGCAGAAAATAGAAAAGAGAATGAAAGTCATTCCCTATGCCTCAGTCATAGGTTCTATAAAGTATGCTATGCTATGTACCAGACCTATTGTATACCTTGCTATGAATTTGGCAAGGGAGTACAATAGTGATCTAGGAGTAGATCACTGGACATTGGTCAAGAACATCCTTAGTGAGGACTAAGGAAATATTTCTTGATTATGGAGGTGATAAAAGAGCCCGTCGTAAAGAGTTACATCGATGCAAGCTTTATACACTGATCCAGATGACTCTAAGTCTCAATCTGGATACATATTGTAATTGGGAGCAATTAGCTAGAGTAGCCCCGTGCAGAGCATTGTAGACATAGAATATTTGCAAAATACATACGGCTCTGAATGTGACAGACCCGTTGACTAAGCTTCTCTCACGAGCAAAACATGATCATCCCTTAGTACTCTTTGGGTGTTAATCACATAGCGATGTGAACTAGATTATTGACTCTAGTAAACCCTTTGGGTGTTGGTCACATGACGATGTGAACTATGGGTGTTAATCACATACAGATGTGAATATTAGTGTTGAATCACATGATGATGTGAACTAGATTATTGACTCTAGTGCAAGTGGGAGACTGAAGGAAATATGCCCTAGAGGCAATAATAAAGTTATTATTTATTTCCTTATTTCATGATAAATGTTTATTATTCATGCTAGAATTGTATTAACGGAAACATAATACATGTGTGAATACATAGACAAACATAGTGTCACTAGTATGCCTCTACTTGACTAGCTCGTTGAATCAAAGATGGTTAAGTTTCCTAGCCATAGACATGAGTTGTCATTTGATTAACGGGATCACATCATTAGGAGAATGATGTGATTGACATGACCCATTCCGTTAGCCTAGCACTTGATCGCTTAGTATGTTGCTATTGCTTTCTTCATGACTTATACATGTTCCTGTAACTATGAGATTATGCAACTCCTGTTTACGGAGGAACACTTTGGTGCTACCAAACGTCACAACGAATCTGGGTGATTATAAAGGAGTACTACAGGTGTCTCCAAAGGTACATGTTGGGTTGGCGATTTCGAGATTAGGTTTTGTCACTCCGATTGTCGGAGAGGTATCTCTCGGCCCTCTCGGTAATGCACATCACATAAGCCTTGCAAGCATTGCAACTAATAAGTTAGTTGTAAGATGATGTATTACGGAACGAGTAAAGAGACTTGTCAGTGACGAGATTGAACTAGGTATTGGATACCGACGATCGAATCTCGGGCAAGTAACATACCGATGACAAAGGGAACAACGTATGTTGTTATGCGGTTTGACCGATAAAGATCTTCGAGAATATGTAGGAGCCAATATGGGCATCCAGGTCCCGCTATTGGTTATTGACCGAGAATAGTTCTAGGTCATGTCTACATAGTTCTCGAACCCGTAGGGTCCGCACGCTAAGGTTTCGATGATGCTTATATTATGAGTTTATGAGTTTTGATGTACCGAAGGAGTTCGGAGTCCCGGATGAGATCGGGGACATGACGAGGAGTCTCGAAATGGTCGAGACGTAAAGATCGATATATTGGACGACTATATTCGAGTTCGGAAAGGTTCCAATGATTCGGTATTTTTCGAGTACCGAGAGTTACGGAATTCGCCAGGAGAAGTATTGGGCCTTATTGGGCCTGGGAAAAGAGAGGGCTGCCTAGGGCAGGCCGCGCCCCATGGCCTAGTCCGAATTGGACTAGGGGAGGCCGCACCCTTCCTTCCTTCCCCTCTCTCTTCCCTTACTTGTCTCCTACTCCTAATACATGGAAGGACTCCTAGTTGGATTAGAAAGGGGAATCCTACTCCCGGTGGGAGTAGGACTCCCCATGGCGCGCCCTACTAGGGCCGGCCTCCTCCTCCCTCCCTCCTTTATATACAGGGGGGGCAGGGGCACCCATGAACACACAAGTTGATCTACGGATCGTTCCTTAGCCGCAGGCGGTGCCCCTCCACCATATTCCACTTCGGTCATATCGTCATGAGCTTAGCGAAGCCCGCGCCGGAGAAGTCATATCGTCATGAGCTTAGGCGAAGCCCTGCGTCGGTGGAGCATCATCATCGCCACCACGCCGTCAGGTCGACGGAACTCATCCCGACACTTTGCTGGATCGAGTCCGGGATCGCCATCGAGCTGAACGTGTGCGTAACTCGGAGGTGCCGACGCTCGGTGCTTGGATCGGTCGGATCGTGAAGACGCACGACTACATCAACCGCGTTGTTATAACGCTCCGCTTTCGGTCTACGAGGGTACGTGGATAGACACTCTCCCCTCTCGTTGCTATGCCATCACCATGGTCTTGCGTGTGCGTAGGAATTTTTTTGAAATTACTACGTTCCCCAACAGATACAAAGCACAGGGGAAGGGCGCGGAGTGGGGGAAAGTGCTCTTCGAACAGGATGTCGGAGTCTGACATGGGCCAAGTGGTGTAGTAGCATCTTTGTTTGCAAGCTTAATAGTAACGTCAATGTCTTCTATTTTAGCAGGAGCAATATCATTCATAATTTTTTGATTTAAGGTAATCGAGATAGCACTCACACTAGCACCAAATCACATAAGACATGATAATAATGTCTTCTATCTTAACTGAGACAACATGCATGCCAACAACGGGCTTATTCTTATCTTTAGTGTCAGGTTTGACAATCCTAGCAACTTCATCACAGAAATAAATAACATGTTCATCTATATTATCAACCAAGATATCTTTAATCATAGCAACACTAGGTTCAATTTTAATTTATTCAGAGGGTATATGTGCTCTAATATTATTTTTATTAACAGTTGAAACCTTAACATGTTCTTTATCCTAACAGCGAAAGGTGGTTTCTCAATATAAACAGTAGGAACAATTGGATCAACATTGTAAATGATAGTTTCATCTTTAACTATAATAGGCTCCTCAATCTTTTCCTTAATGGGAGGATGATATTTAAAGCACTTCTCCTTAGGAAGATCAACATGAGTAGCAAATGATTCACAAAAAGAGGCTACTATCTCAGAGTCAAGTCCATATTTAGTGCTAAACTTATGAAAAGTATCGGTATCAATAAAAGATATAACACAATCAAACTTAAGTGTTATACCTAACTCATTATCTTTGTCGAGTTCCCAATATTCAGAGTTGCGTTTAATTCTTTCAAAAAGGTCCCATCTTAATTAAATAGTTTTCTTCATAAAGGAGCCAGTAGAATAAGAATCAAGCATGGTTTGATCATCATGAGAAAGCCGAGCATAAAAATTATGTAGAATAATTTTCTTTGGGAGTTCATGATTGGGGCATGTATACATCATGTACTTAAGCCTCCCCCAAGCTTGAGCGATGTTTTCTCCTTCACGAGGTCAAAATTTATATATATAATTTCGATCACGATGAAGCAGATGCATAGGATAATTTTTTTGATGAAATTCCAATTTCAACCGTTCCAACCCCATGTTCCGATATCATCACATAGCCTATACCATGTCAATGCCTTTCCCTTCAAAGATAAAGGGAAAACCTTCTTCTTAACTTCATCTATGGGTAAACCTGCAAGCTTAAATAATCCACAAACTTTATCCACATAGAATAGGTGTATATCAGGATGTAATGTTCCATCTCCTGCATAAGGATTAGCTAGCAGGTCTCTATCATACCCGAAGAAATCTCATAATAAATTTTTCCGTAGGCGCAGTAGGTTGAGGAGAAACTGAAAGATCGTGGATGCCGCCTAGAGGGGGGGTGAATAGGCGCTTTAAAATAATTACCGTTGAGGCTTGAACAAATGCGGAATAAACCTAGCGGTTAATTTGTCAAGCACAAAACCAACAACAACTAGGCTCACCTATGTGCACCAACAACTTATGCTAAGCAAGAAAAACTACTTAGGTGATAGCAAGATATATGACAAGAAACAATATGGCTATCACAAAGTAAAGTGCATAAGTAAAGGGCTCGGATAAGAGATAACCGAGGCACGCGGAGAAGACGATGTATCGAAGTTCACACCCTTGCGGATGCTAATCTCCGCTTGGAGCGGTGTGGAGGCACAATGCTCCCCAGAAGCCACTAGGGCCACCGTAATCTCCTCACGCCCTCGACAATGCAAGATGCCGTGATTCCACTAAGGGACCCTTGAGGGCGGTCACCAAACCCGCATAAATGGCAACCCTTGGGGCGGTCACCAACCCGACACTTTGGCAACCCTTGGGGCGGTCACGGTACCGTCAAATTGCTCGGGCGATCTCCACAACCTAATTGGAGACCCCGACGCTTGCTCGGAGCTTTACACCACAATGATTGAGCTCCAACACCACTAACTGCCTAGGGCGCCAAGGCACCCAAGAGGAACAAGCTCTAGGGTGCCCAAACACCCAAGAGTAATAAGCTTCTCAAACTTCACTTCCACATATCACCGTGGAGAACTCAAACCGATGCACCAAATGCAATGGCAAGGGAACATGGAGTGCCCAAGTCCTTCTCTCCCAAATCCCACCAAAGCAACTAATGCTTGGGAGGAAAATGAGAGGAAGAACGAAAGAAGAACACAAAGAACTCCAAGATCTAGATCCAAGGGGTTCCCCTCACTTAGAGGAGAAAGTGATTGGTGGAAATGTGGATCTAGATCTCCTCTCTCTTTTCCCTCAAAAACTAGCAAGAATCCATGGAGGGATTGAGAGTTAGCAAGCTCGAAGAAGGTCAACAATGGGGGAAGAACTCGAGCTCAAAAGAATTGAGTCTCAAGGGGGAAGAAGACCCCCTTTTATAGGTGGGGAGAAAAACCAACCGTTATCCCCTCACTCAGCCCGCACGACGCGGTACTACCGCACGGAGCTGCGGTACTACCGCGGTCGGCTGCAGTACTACCGCTGTAGGTTGCGGTACTACCGCAAGTGCAGCACTGACCAGATGAAGGCCTGTTGCATAGGGCAACGAACGGTAGAACCGCCGGAGCGGTACTACTGCTACGCTTCCCTACACGGTACTACCGTAAGGCAGGCAACACTAGTCATAGAGAAAGCACGAAGTAAAAAATTACTCCGCACCTACTCCGCCGAGGGAGGACTCGCAAAAATCCGCACGGTACTACCAAGACACGAAGAGCGGTATTATCACAGAGGGCGCGGATGTAAAATTACATCCGCCTTACTTCCGCCATGCTGCTAAGCCTGCCGAGCCCACGGTATTACCTCGCCAGGCACGGTATTACTGCAGAGGGCACTAATGTAAAAATTACATCCGCCCCTACTACCGCCGAGTAGCTGCGCTTGTTCGAGGCCACGGTACTACCGCTCCCACAGAGCGGTACTACCGTGAGCACCTTCAGTACTACCGCGGTGGACTGCGGTACTACCGCAAGGGCCTGCGGTACAACCGCTCCGGAGAGCAGTACTACCGCATGCTCCAGTAGCAACACTAGGAGTCCTTCATTTTGCAGAGAAGACAACAGAGGGAAACAATAAAACCAGAACTGCCATAACTTCTACAAATGAGCTCCGAATTGAGCAAAGGAGTGAAACCTCCAACAGAGAAGAAACGGCATATCCTCCAACATCGAAAACATCATAGAAGAACTCAACTTGAGCTCTCAAGTTTATCATGATTCTCAACTCCACAAGCACAGCTCCAACCATCATCAAATGCAACTCTTCATGCATGCATCTCCTTCTCATCACTTTCATGATCATCTTGATTCATCTGATTTTTCACTTTCACTTGATCAATCTTCACATGTTATCAATAAGCTCAACTTCAATGATCATTCTTGATAATTTTGAATAGCACCTGGTTTGAATTTCTTGAATCAACACATGTACTAAAGTTTATGATTAAAACTTTCAAATAATTTCATTAGTCCATAGAGATTGTCATCACAAAACCAAACATGGGGCACCGCATGTTCTTTCAAAGAACTCTTTGCGCTCCGGCCGAGGTGAAGATACCTCAATGAAAGGACATGCGGTGCCCCATGTGTGGTTTTGGTAATTGATGACATTCTCTATGGACTAATGGTTGCATTGAGTTATATTTGAAGGATTTGTCCATAGGCATTTCTTGAAGTCCATGTGTTGGTTTCAAGGAGTTTATGTGTCACCAAGGTGCTATTAAGGAATTATCCAAAGATTGGTCATGTGAGTGTTGAGTTTATTGCAAGCATGTCTTGAAGAAGAAGATTGTGTGATCATTCATGTTTACCTTCAAGACATCATCCAAACGAAGAGAGTTGGAAAGATTCAAGGTTGATCAAGACTAAGTCAAGAGTGAATCAAGTTGATCAACTCACAAAGCGTAGAAGATGTACCGAGAGGGATCAAGTGATCCCATGGTATGGTAAGCATTGTCCATTACGCTTTGTGTGCTAACCCATGGTCTTCGTGAGAGTTCTTTGTGGGTTAGGTTATGTGTGCAAGTTCAAGTGATGCATCACGTAAGAGATCAAGTGTTTGAAGCTTGCCGTCCATTTGGTGACAATGGACTTGTGAAGATGTGCGAAGAGTGGCTCACCCATAGTGGAGTATGGGGAGCAATCAACTAGTCTTCTTCGAGCCAACGAATCAAGAAAGGTGGTCCAACTTGAGGGAGTCAAGATCGCCATCATCTAGCTCAAGTGGACTATGTGCAAGGCAAAGGTTTGCCCTTGATAGGTTTTCTATTTTACCGTCTCATGGTAGTTGTGGAAGACCGGTTATAGGATCGACAGCCGCATTATCAAGGGGGGCTCTCAAGTGAGTAGCTTGATCGATCGCTCGTCGAGAGCTCAAACCATTGCATCCTTGCATCATGTTTCTTGGTTCTTGTTTGGTTCTTCTCCTTGTGAGATTTGGAGCTTATGGTCATTTTTATGACAAGCTCGAGTTCATCGAAACGGAGTTCTCATGCATCTTCTATGATGTTTTCGGATGTTGGAGGGTATGCCGTTCTTCTCGGTTGGAGGTTTCACCTTTGTTTGCTAAGCATACCTCCCCCGCTCTCGCTGTTTTGATGCTACTCGTTGTCTTGTTTCAAACAAGCTTGAGTTTGCTCAATTCGAGCTCATATGAAGAAGTTATGGCAGTTCTGGTTTTCCTTGGAGTATTCTTTGTTTTCAAGGTTGGTGCCAGCGGTAGTACTGCGCCCTCAGCGGTAGTACCGCTGGTTACCGAGCGGTAGTACCGCTCTTGAGCGGTAGTAGCCCAAGCGGTAGTACCGCCTCCCAACGGTAGTACCGCTTGGGAGTTTCGGCCGTAGTATGCGGCATGCGTCTGGCTACTTCGCCGATTCTCGAACGGTGTTTTTCGTGGTCGGGTTTTGCGGCACTAGTAGCGGCAGAGAAGCGGTAGTATCGCTCGAGCGGTAGTACTGCCTTCCCTAGCGGTAGTACCGCCTGGGGCTGTGGCCTTGACCTTCTTCTTCACAGTAGTAGTACCTGGATAGGAGCGGTAGTACCGCCTCAGCGGTAGTACCGCCTTCCCTAGCGGTAGTACCGCCTGGCGGGATTTTCAGTGGGGTAACGTTGGATTTTCCTCCTATAAAAGGGGTCTCTTCCCATTGAACCTTATCCTTTGAGCTCGTGTTCTTCCCCCATTGTTGACCTTCTCCGAGCTTGCTATCTCTCAATCCCTCCATGGATTCTTGCTAGTTTTTGGGGAAAAGAGAGAGGAGATCTAGATCCACATTTCCACCCATCACTTTCTCCTCTATGTGAGGGGAACCCTTGGATCTAGTTATTGGAGTTCTTGGTGTTCTCCTTCTTGTTCTTCCTCTCATTTTCCTCCCTAGCATTAGTTGCTTTGGTGGGATTTGAGAGAGAAGGACTTGGGCACCTGGTGCCCTTGCCATTGCATTTGTGCATCGGTTTGAGTTCTCCACGGTGATACGTGGAAGTTACAAGTTGAGAAGCTTATTACTCTTGGGTGCTTGGTGCCCTTGAGCTTGTTCCTCTTGGGTGCTTGGGCCCTAGACGGTTGGTAGTGTTCTGAGCTCAATCATTGTGGTGTAAAGCTCCGGCAAGCGCCGGGGTCTCCAATTAGGTTGTGGAGATCGCCTGAGCAATTTGACGGTTCCGTGACCGCCCCAAGGGTTGCTAAAGTGTACGGGTTCGGTGACCGCCTCAAGGGTTGCCATTTGTACGGGTTCGGTGACCGCCTCAAGGGTCCTTTAGTGGAATCACGGCATCTTGCATTGTGCGAGAGCGTGAGGAGATTACTGTGGCCCTAGTGGCTTCTTGGGAGCATTGTGCCTCCACACCGCCTCCAAACGGAGATTAGCATCCGCAAGGGTGTGAACTTGGATACATCATCGCCTCGCTGCCTCGGTTATCTCTTACCCGAGCCCCTTTACTTATGCACTTTTACTTTGTGATAGCCATATTGTTCTTTGTCATATATCTTGCTATCACATAGTTGTTTATCTTGCTTAGCATAAGTTGTTGGTGCACATAGGTGAGCCTAGTTGTTTTAGGTTTTGTGCTTGACAAATTAACCGTTAGGTTTATTCCGCATTTGTTCAAGCCTAAACCGTAATTATTTTAAAGCGCCTATTCACCCCCCCCCCCTCTAGGCGACATCCTCGATCTTTCACCCTCAAATGATGGTTTTTCATAGTAACAAGTGACAGTAAATTTCAGCATGTAATATAAATATTTCTTTACCAAATTCCACTCACTAGAGGCGCTTCACTCCCCGGCAACGGCGCCAGAAAAGAGCCTTGATGACCCAAAAGTATAAGGGATCTATCGCAGTCCTTTCAATAAGTAAGAGTGTCAAACCCAATAAGGAGCAGAAGGAAATGACAAGCGGTTTTAAGCAAGGTATTGTCTACAAGTACTGAAATTATCGGTAACAGATAGTTTGATAGCAAGGTAATTTGTAACGAGCAAATAATAGTAATGGTAACAAAAGTGTAGCAAGGTAGCCCAATCCTTTTTGTAGCAAAGGACAGGCCGGAATAGTCTCTTATAATAATAAGCCAAGCGTTCTTGAGGACACAAGGGAATTTCATCTAGTCACTTTCATCATGTTTGTTTGATTCGCGTTCGCTACTTTGATAATTTGATATGTGGGTGAACCGGTGCTTGGATGTTGTTCTTACTTGAACAAACCTCCCACTTATGATTAACCCCTCTCACAAGCATTCGCAACTACGGAAGAAGAATTATAAATCTAACCATATAGCATTAAACATATGGATCCAAATCAGCCCCTTGCGGAATAGCGCATAAACAAGGGTTTAAGCTTCTGCCACTCTAGCAACCCATCATCTAATTACTACTCCAAAATGCATTCCCTTAGGCCCAAAGATGGTGAAGTGTCATCTAGTCGACGTTCACATAACACCACTAAAGGTATCAACAACATACATATCATCGAAATATCGAACGAATACCAAATTCACGTGATTACTTATGGCAAGACTTCTCCCATGTCCTCAAGAAAAAAAGTAACTACTCACAAAATATATTCATGCTCAAGATCAGAGGGGTATTGAATAGTATAATAGATCTGAACATATGATCTTCCACCAAATAAACCAACTAGCATCAACTACAAGATGTAATCAACACTACTAGCAACCCACATGTACGAATCTGAGATTTTGATACAAAGATTGAATACAAGAGATGAACTAGGGTTTGAGATGAGATGGTGTTGTTGAAGATGTTGATGAAGATTGGCCCTTCCACGATGAGAGGGTTGTTGGTGATGACGATGACTTTGATTTTCCCCTCCTAGAGGGAAGTATCCCTGGCGGAATCGCTCCGCCGGAGAGCAAAAAGTGCTCCTGCCCAAGTCCGTGTTGGGGAACGTAGTTATTCAAAAAAATTCCAACGATCACGCAAGATCTATCTAGGAGAAGCATAGCAACGAAGCGAGAGGTGTCCACGCACTCAGAGACCGAAAGCGGAAGCGTTTAGTAACGCGGTTGATGTAGTTGAACATCTTCACGATCCAACCGATCCAAGTACCGAACGTACGACACCTCCGTGTTCAGCACACATTCAACACTGTAATAGCCCCAAAACTGGGTTATCAATTTTTGAGCTGTTATTCCTTCCTGACACTCATTTTCAAAATCTTTCTCCTGAGTTTGTTGGATGACTCTGAGAATTCTTGTCATTTCCAACCTTTCAAAACCTTGCTCATGTCTTTGTCAGTGGGCAAGACCTCTTTTGAATCATCTCAAATCCTCTCAAACCCTAATTCCAAATTTTTGAAATTTGAATGTGGCCTTTGTGATTACAAAGGAGCCATCATTTTCCTTGATCTATTGATCATCCCATCTGTTCCCAGAGACCTTCCTATCCTTGTAAACCTTGGATATGCAAAAATATTGCCAAGTCCCATGCAATATTTTTGAATTATGATTTATTCATTTTCTTGCCTTTCCGAGGAATAAAATCCAAAGTCATAGCTAGCCATCTCCTAAATTCATGAGAATTGGTGGAGTTGATCTTTATGCCTAATCCAAGCTCTGTAAAATATATTGGTCATAATTAAACAAGGAAAATTGTCTTTTCCTATTTTAAGCCAATATCGTATTTCTGCTATTTTCCAAAGGAGCTACTATTTTTATAGCAGAGAAAATTCCCACATAAATTGTGGAGCTTTTCCTTGCTATATAATCACTAGTTCCATCCTTATACCATGTTCATCAGATCAAAAATTGGGCACATGATCCTATCCAAGTTTCTACTTTCTCTAAAATTTTGCAAAGGAAGTGCTTTATTCCTAATTCCAATTGAGCTGCAGTTTGGTAGGGTGATTAACCTTGATAAATCACCCTGGATACCAAAGATGATCTCAATCCATTCATCCTAGCTCCCTGTGCAATTTTTCAAAGTTTCTGACTAGAATGCAACTTGGTGAAAGAAGTACCTTCATAGAGTTTTCAAATGGTATGAAACTTTTCCATATTCTCAAGTATCTCAAATAATTAGCCTCCACCTAAATTCAGTTCATTTCATTAAACTATGTGAGCACAGGAGCAATTCTTGGTTTCTATCCAAATTTTCAGTTTGTGAAGCAAGTCTATTTTATCTTGCTCCATTATGGCTGAAAATATTCTTAATCCTTCTACTATCCATATAACCTATCTCCCAAAAAATTTGGCCCATTTCATGTAGCCAATATTTTCCTGGATTTTTCCAAAATTTCTGGTCGCATGTGATGCTTGTGAAACAAGTACCAATGTGGCAACTCCATTTGGTATGATATTTTTGCAGCATCTACATATGACCAAATCAGAAAGCTTTGCCAAATTTTAGCCCAATCCATCACTCCTAGTGAGTGTTCCTTCATCATTTGCTTTCTGGGTCAGATTTGGCATTTGAACTGTAGCTATGCTAAATCCTTGCCCAAATCCGCTCCAACTTCCCAGGACCGTAGTCCTTGCATACTAAACCTCCAGGACATCAAGTTTAGCCCTTAACCTCTCTGGTTTGATCACCAAGATGTGGCCAAGTTTGCACCAGCAAACTTGTCGAGCTTGGTTCCCTCTGCTGTCTACACCTATGCATGTTCCATCACCTCTGTCTTAATGAGCTTTGGAAGGACTACTATATAGACAAGGTTTGGCACTTAGTTGACGACCAGAGCGCGCGATGTCGGTGGTGACCACGGGGCTATGCAGGCCAAATCGGTGGTCTCGCCACTGTTGGCCACAGTGGCGCAGCTCCGGCTGGCTCTGGCTCGTCCAACCTTGTCAACCATCTCAGACTCATCGTCGCCGTGCGTATTGACCTGTTTCCCCCTTCGTTTGCTTCTCGTCGAGCCGTCGTCGTCGCCGCACAGTTCCTGCCCGTGTGCACCGTCGCTTCCTCGCTCTTGTCCCATTTTCCCTCTCGTCCGCGAGCGTTGCTCGACTCCATGAGCTCATGCGCATCGTCCGAATCCCCCTCGTTGCCTTCCCGCCGCTCCCCGTGACCCTTGGCCGCGCGTGCGCGTCACCGGCGCACGGACACGTAGCCGAGCCGCGTGTCATCTCGCCCCCTCCCCTCGAGCTCACCCCGCGGCTAAAGTAGAGGCCCCGAGCCTCCTCGCAGTCCACAACCCCCTCCCCGAGCCTCTCCCCGAGCCCAGAGCCCCCTCCCTGACCTCCATTGCCGCCATGGCCGCCGTCGGTGACCGACTAAATTCGTGACCACCGGAGTCCTTTTCTCCCTCCTAGCATCCGCACCAGACCCTCTGAACTCCGTCGGACCCTCCCAGCTCCTCGCCTAGTCGCCGGAGCCACCGTGGCCACGCGCCCAAGTTCGGCCGCCGCACCCATCCTCGGTCGCCGCTAGCCGCCGTCGTTCTGCTCCGTCCTGGCGGTGCTGCGGGGTCCAGGAGGATGCGCTGCCTCTCCTCGCACTCGCCGGTGCCCTCACACCAGCTGGAGGTGGCCGGAGTTGGTCGGGCCGGCGCCGACCTCGCTGCTGCCTCGCCCCTCCTCTGATCTGCGCGCGGCGTCGGGAGAAAGAAGAAGGAGCGGGAGGAGAGGGATAAGTTAGCGCGGGTCCCACCCGTCAACCGCACAAGACGCGTGGTGACGTGGATAAGTGGACGCGCGTTTTGCTGAAATACACTTTCAGTCAGCGAAAGCGTACTTCGCTCTGCTTCGACCAGAATACGTTTTCTCTGCTGAAAAGCATGTTCCACCGAAAGGCGCGTTCAGTTTTTTCCCCAGGGGCCTGTTTGCTGAAAAAATTTCACCGATAGGTCCCTGAGCTTCAACCCCTCGTATCTCAACAACCATAACTCTGATTTAGGTGAATCCAACGCTCACATTCTCTGCTCGTCGAGATCTTTCTGTTGGTGTCATTTTCATAATGTTTCCACACAGTGAAAATGACCACTTTGCCCTTGCACGTAAACATCCCCCTCCGAGAGAGAACTGTTTCCGGCAAATCTTTCCGCGATCGTTTCACACTTCTTCCCGAAGTATTTGTCGATCCCAGGCAAGTCAACCTCTTATCATGAGCCCCGAACTTGCATGTTGACTTTTCTTGCACCTCGTGTGTGTGTTTAGTTGCAGTAGTTTCTTGTCTGTTCCATCTGCTGTTATTTTAGTCGTGCTATATGTTTCTGTTATCTGTCTTGCATGCTTAGGCTTTCATAAAATAAGTTGACATGCTAGTTTACTGTTGTTACTAATAATATCATGCCTCTGTCTAGTTTAGTTTCATGTTAGTAGTATCGATGTTATGATAATTCTGTTGGACCGATAAGTTTGCTAGTACTTGGTATTGCCATGTTTCGCATGCTATCATTGTTCTTTTGAAATGCTTGATGTTTTGTTACTGCATCGGTGATGAAGTCATGTACCTGGGGTAGGGTCATAGACCTGCCCAAAGGTACCTCCACAAGGAGACTCACAAGAGAACTAACCTTCCAAATGACCGTAGGTATCCACTGATGATTCAAAGACACTCGACCATTTAAGATCCACTCGACCACCGTGAGTCCAAGAGCCACTCGGTATCCAAACGATCAGTAGTTAAATAGTCTTTATGACCTTAATGACACTTTTATGTAAGGCATGCTACCAAGAACGCCTAGCTTTAACACACCTTAAACCCTCTACTACGTAATGGCTGGGGTCCCTGGCGACTCTATATAAGCCACCCCTCCATGTAGAAGGGTTCGCACTCGTAACACATACGCAGATAATCCAATGACCGCCTGGGCTCCGAGACGTAGGGCTGTTATCTCCGATAAGGGCCTCGAACTCAGAAAATCCTTTGCGATACAACTACTCCATAGCTAGGATCTTGCCTCTCCACACCTACCCCCATTCTACCGCCGACTTAGAACCACGACAGCTTGGCGCCCACCGTAAGGTGTGTTCTAGCTTAATTGTTGGAGAAGTTGGGATTCTTTCGATCTCCCAGATCATGGTTTCAGTGGAGTTCGGTCGACGGCCACGAGATCCGCCTCGGTGCGCCACGCTCGTCGCCGACGACTCCGCTTGGCTTCGTGGAGGCTCCACTCGACGTGGACGCTCCCCATCCGCTGGGCGACGACTTTATGCTGCGGTGTCCGCATGGCGCCCTCCTGCGGCAACCGTCGACCCAAGATGGGTCGGCTCTCGCTATCTTCACTCCCGGCCTCCCACCGCGCAAGCTGCCCGGCCGGTCGAGGCTTCAACGGTGGTGAGGCATGCGGTGGCCCGCCACGGCCATCCCCAAGTCGCGCGATCGAGCCCGACGAATCTCTCTACGGCCTGCTCGATCGGGTTCGTGAGAGATCGCGCTCAATGCGATAGCAAGGACTCGGCGGCAGAGGTTCTCGATGGTCGGCGGACCACGCAGTCCCCTCGATTCACCCGCACCAACGAAGGTGGCGGTGGAGGCGATCCGCAAGCCCACGAAGATTACTTGCCCGAGCCCTCACTTCACTCCAGAGGAGGAGCTTGCCTGCCGAACATGGATGCACTTCACACTCCTATCGCTGGAGAAACCCCGAGGCTCGCGCTTTGAGGATGCGCGCTAATAACCCGGCCGAGCGACTCGAATGGAGAATCTTCACGAGTACTCGACGAAAGCGACGCGATCGAGGGTTCCGTAATCCAATGATGCCGATCTTTCAACCGCCAACCTGTATATCGAACTCCGATTCAGAATTTAGCCGTCGCCCAGATAGCGTAGTCAATTCAGCCTTCCCAATGGAGGCGGTAGAGGTTTGCAAAGAATCGTGGATTTGCTCCAATGAAGGAGATCAAAACTCGTTGTATCCCAACAATGAACAGGTTCACAACCGATCCGTCGCTGCTAATTCATTCCAGCCGCCCATAGTCCAAGATCGCCTCGAGGCGTGAGGAACGTGGGGGACGTGATGATCAATACAAGGGTCATGAAAGCAAGATGAGCACCGATTCGATCGCAACGATCGACGCCGAGTGCCCACCTCCCCAAGGGGTGGATCATACGCCTCGGCAGCAGGACGACGACGCCAAAACAAAGGTCGGGCTAAGAGTTCCAACACCCTGTGGAACCAAGCTTTGATGCGAGATCTATTATCGCTCAAGGTTTGGTCGACAGAACAGAGCTCACCGAGACGGCCATGATAGAGATGTTCCTTCCAAGAGTAGAGTTCATGTCTCGGGACCGAGTGTTTCAGCAGAGCCATCGTGGCCGCAGTGATTCCTCCCAACTTCAGGTTGGCGATCGAGTCGCAAGTTCATCGAGAATCCAAGCCCGACACTTGGCTTGAAGATTACCGAGTGGCGGTTCAAATCGGCAAGTGTCAACGATGAGGTAGCCATGAAGCATTTACCTCTTATGTTGGAGGGTTCAGCTGTATGCGGTTGAATCGCTTAGCACCCAAAGAAGATTTACACTTGGGAAGATCTTGCCCGAGTGTTTGTCAGACATTTGAAGGAACTTGTAAATGACCAGCAGGTTTGACAGAGTTGCAGTAGTGCGTGCAAAAGTCGAGTAAAACTTTGAGAGATTATATCCAGAGGTGGATCACTTTGAACCACACAATGAGAATGTATCTCGATCACCGAGCCTCAGGCCTTCAAGGAAGGTGTCAAGAACAGAGAATTGAGTTTGAAATTTGGTCGAACCGAGATATGACCCCGAGTCGGATGATGGAGATTGCCACCAAATATGCAAATGGTGAAGAAGAGGATCGGCTCCCGGAGTGGTAATATAAATCGCCGCCAATGAGACCGGCGGAGGAAATTCCAATGGAAGGAAAGTTAAAGTCGAGCCAGCGGCTCTCTGGAGAGGCCTTGGCAAAGGACCCTGTGAAAGTTCAAGGGGAAACCCAAGGGTCCTTGGAACCCTAAGAAGGTGAAAGACCAGGATGGGAACGACGTGTTGGATTTACCATGTCATATTCATACAAATAAAGATGAAGAGGGTAAACTCATTTACCCGAAACATACCACTCGACAGTGTCGGCTCTTGATTCAGCAGCCCAAGGGAAACAACCCAAGGATAAGGATAAGGAGATGCATAAAGTTGAGGATGAGATGATGTTGATGGTGGATATCCCGTGTCAATTCCACCCTAATGATTTTTGCCGACGCCGAAAGCAAAAGTCGATTGAAGGTTATCAATCGGAAGTAAACTTGGTTGCTCCGCGACTCCCAATTATCTGAAATGGTCCTGCATCGCCATCACATTCGACCACCGATCACCGACGACATTGCCACCCCGGGAGGCAAGCATTGGTGGTCACCCGCTTGTCGAAGGCACTCGATCGACCAAAGTCCCGATGGATGGTGGTAGTGGTTTGAACATATTATACGCGGAGACGTTAAAAGGGATGGGCATTCCGATGTCCGCACTCAAGACCAAGAATATGAGCTTCCACGGAGTCATTCCCGAAAGAAGGCCGAGTCACTCGCCAAATTGTTTTGATGTAGTTTTGGTGATTCAAAGCATTTCCGAAAGAAAAGTTGACCTTTGAGGTCGTGGATTTTGTGGCGCTTATCACGCTATTCGGGAGACCAGCTTATGCACGCTTTCATGGCCCCACCATGTTACGGTATCTTAAATCAAGATGCCTGGTCCCAAGGGCGTGATCACCGCCACGGCAATCGGAAGAAGGCGTAAGAGTGCTTCCGTAAAGGCTCTAAGATCGCCGATGCTCGGGCTGGCGTGGTAGAGCTACAAGAGTATCGTAAAACTGCAGATCCGAGTGATTTGTTGCGAGCTAAGAAGCCCGCCACGGAGTCAAGATTCCAATGACCGGGCGAGACGAAACAGGTTCACATTCACCGATCGATCCCGATGTTGTTCACCAACATCTCAACAACACTGACTCAAAATAGGAAGAAGCGCCATCCAGTTCCTCCGTGAGAATCGGGACATCTTTGCATGGAAGCTGCCGACATGCCGGTGTTCCTGTGGGGTCTGGCTGAGCATCGCCACGAGTCCACCCAAAATTCAAACCAGTTAAAGAGTATCTTCGCGGTCCGCCGCCCGTAAGAGAAAGGCCATTGGCGAGGAGGTGGCTCGGCTCTTAGCAGCAGATTTCATCCGAGAGATCTACCACTCCGAGTGGCTCGCCAACGTTGTCATGGTCCCCAAGAAGGACAAGTCGCTGCGCATGTGCATCGATTTCAAGCATATCAATCGGCCTGCCCGAAAGATCATTTCCTCTTCCTCGCATCGACCAAATAGTCGACTCAATGCGGGATGCGAGAGGTTGTCTTTTTAGACGATATTCCGGTACCATCAAATCCGCTCAGATGGACCCGATGAGATTAAAACAGCGCTCATCACTCCATTCGGTGCTTCGTTATGTCACCATGCCATTCGGTCTCAAGAATGCCGGAGCCACATTCATGAGGATGATTCGAAGTGTTTGCTCACCAAATCAGTCGGAATGTGGAAGCATACATGGATGATATAGTGGTCAAGTCACGAAAGGGTTCCGACCTGTTGACCGACCTTGCTGAAACATTTGCCAATCTCGGGAGGTATGATATCGCTTAATCCATCAAAGTGTACATTTGGATTTCCGTGGAAAGTTACTCGGTTTTCGCTTCGAGCGAGGAATCGATGCTAACCCGTAAAAGGTTGGCACCATACTCCGAATGAAGCGCCCGTGCGTGTGCACGGCGTCCGAAACTTATCGATGCGCAGCACGATGTCTCGCTTCGAGCGAGGAATCGATGCTAACCCGTAAAAGGTTGGCACCATACTCGAATGAAGCGCTACATGCGTGTAACGGCGTCCGAAACTTATGGATGCTTGGCCGCTTAAGTCGATTCATCTTCGCCGGTGAAAAGGCATTGCCTCTTTACCGATCGATGAAGAAGTCGACAAGTTCGAGTGGACTCTAGAAGCTGATGCAGCGCTTGCAGAGCTCAAAGCTCGCTCTCCACCCAGCCGGTGCTTGCTGCTCCAATCAGCAAGGAGCCTTTGCTGCTTTACATTGCAGCCTTTGGACAAGTCGTCAAGACCGCATTTACGGTCGGCGGGAAGAAGAAGGAAAACCTTCAAAGTTCAACGCCCAGCTTTATTATCTTTCAAGTAATCGACCCCATCAAAGCAAAGATACCTCACTATCGAAGCTTGTTTATGGGATCTATATGACCATGAAGAAGGTTGCTCATTATTTCTCCGATCATTCCATTACAGCCGCACGACGCCTTTGTCGAAATTCTTCATAACAGAGATGCAACCGGTCGAGTGGCAAATGGGCAATTGAACTCCTTCCCTTGATATCAAATTCGAGGCAAAGAAAGCCATCAAGTCCCAAGCAATAGTAGATTTCTCGCCGAGTGGATCTGAACAAGAACTTCCGACCCAAGTTCACTCGAACACCGGACTATGTTTTTCGATGGTTCCAAGATGCTGAATGGTTCTGTGCGGGGTTGTATTGGTTTCCCCGAGGAGATAGGCTCAAGTATGTTCTCCGATTCATTTTGATTCTTCCAACAACGAAGGTAATATGAAGCACTCTGTATGGGTTGCATGGCCATTTCACTCGGCGTCCGTCGCTTTATGGTTTATGGCGACTCAGATCTGGTTGTTAATCAAGTGATGAAGGAGTGGGATGTCGAAGCCCAGCTATGACAAAGGTTATTGTAATGCAAAGGAGAAAGCTAGAGAAGAAGTTCGAGGGGTTAGAGCTTCATCATATACCCGATCGAAAAATCAAGTCATGGATGATTTGGCGAAGATAGGGTCCAAGAGGGAAGCCATTCCAGTGATGTATTTTTGGAACACATTCATGTTCCATCGCAGGAGGATCCTTTCACGTAAGAAGCCCCGCAGCAAAAGAGTGGCAATGATCCGATCAAGTTGAGGTCCCAGCCCTGGTCGACCTGATTATGGAAGTTGTGGTCATCACTCCCGATCGACAGTGCCGTACATCGCATATATCCTAAGGAAAGAGCTCCCAGAGAATGAAGAAGAGGCTCGACGGATCGTCCGTCGATCCAAGGCCTTTACAAAGTGATTAAGGGACAATTGTACAGAGAAAGCGCGATCGAGTCGGCCGAAGTGTATCATGCCGTAAGAAGGTCGATAATTCTTGAGGATATCCACTCGGGGACCTGTGGCCATCATCGCCCTCTCGACCATTGTGGCTAAAGCATACCGAAAGCGGGATTTTACCGTCGAAAGCAAATGAAATGGCAAAAGAAATAGTCGACAAGTGTGAAGGATGTCGGTTCTATTCCAACATGTCGCACAAGCCAGCCTCAGCCTTGAAGACCATTCCACTCGCTTGGCCCTTCGCTGTTTGGGGATTGGACATGATTGGACCGTTGAGAACCGCGAAGCGGTTTCACCCATTTGCTAGTAGCAATCGACAAGTTCACCAAGTGGATCAAGCCAAGCCCATCAAGAACCTCGATGCATGCACCGCTATCGTTTCATCGAGAATTGATATTCAGATATGGAGTTCCGCATAGCATCATCACCGACAATGGGTCAAACTTCGATAATGACAAGTTCAAAGCCTTCGCGCCTCTCAAGGCACGCTGGTCGACTATGCTTGATGGCTCATCCTCGGCCGAATGGACAAGCGAGCGTAAACGGCCTCATTCTCAAAGGGCTAAAACCTCGGCTGATGTGTGATCTCAAACACGCAGCAGAGCTTGTGTCGACAAACTTCCATCAGTTCTCCGGGATTGAGGACCACTCCTAATCGGTCGATCGGGAGAACTCCATTCTTCCCTGGTCTATGGAGCTGAAGCAGTTCGCCGAGTGACTCGCTTCACAATGCGCCTCGAGTCGAGCTATACTCAAGAAGAAGCGGAACAAGCCCGGCAAGATGCAATCGACCTCTTGGAAGAGGAGAGAGATGGCCTTGATCCGCCGACTATCTATCGCAAGACTTGCGCCGATTCCATGCCGAAATGTGAAGAGTCGAGCCTTCCAAGAGGGAGATTTGGTCCTCCGAGTGGATCAACAGAAACCACACAAGCTTGCTCCCACTTGGGAAGGTCCTTTATCGTCACGAGAGTCCTCCACAACGGAGCATATCATCTCTACAACGTTGATCGCCAGATCGACGAGCCTCGAGCTTGAACGCGGAGCTGCTCCGCCTTTTACACTTAAAACTCACCTGTTGAGATGTAATAAAAGTGTTTTTGAAGTTTGTTTATCCAAGACAAGAATGTTATAATTTTCCCAGTGATTGTTATTGCTTTTTGTTGAAATTTCCCCCACTGGGTGTCCACACCCAGTGGGTGGCTTAGTCGCGAATCCGATTCGCCTAAGCTTGTAAAAAAAATCCTTTTCGAGTGCGAGCCAACTCGGGGCCTTAGCTGCGAATCCGCTTCGCCTAAGTATTCAAAATCCTACCGAGTGGCGAGCCAGCCTCCCACTCGGAGGCTTAGCTGCAGTACAAGTACTCGCCTAAGTATTCAAAATCCTACCGAGTGGCGAGCCAGCCTCCCACTCGGAGGCTTAGCTGCAGTCCAAGTACTCGCCTAAGTATACAAAATCCTACCGAGTGGCGAGCCAGCCTCCCACTCGGGAGGCTTATCTGCAGTCCAAGCACTCGCCTAAGTATACAAAATCCCACCGAGTGATGCAGCCAGCCTCCCACTCGGAGGCTTAGCTGCAATCAAGCACTCGCCTAAGTATTCAAATCCCACCGAGTGGAGAGCAAACCTCCCACTGGGACTTACAACAGCCCAAGGATTCACTTAAAACATCCAAAGTGATAAAATCCCACCGAGTGGAGAGCAAACCTCCCACTGGGGCTTAGCTGCAGCCAGCTGCTCGATAAGTAATAGAAATCCCACCGAGTGGAGAGCAAACCTCCCACTGGGGCTTAGCTGCAGCCCAGTGCTCGCCTAAGTGATAAAATCCCACCGAGTGGAGAGCAACCTCCCACTGGGGCTTAGCTGCAGCCCAATGCTCGCCTAAGTAATAAAAATCCTACCGAGTGGAGAGCAAACCTCCCACTGGGGCTTAGCTGCAGCCCCTGCTCGCCTAAGTAATAAAAATCCTACCGAGTGGAGAGCAAACCTCCCACTGGGGCTTAGCTGCAGCCTGCTCGCCTAAGTAAGGAATTCATCCCAATCCGCAAGGATGACGAGGTGCAGGTCGATCGCTACCTCCTCCTTCGAGCTTCGCCACAAGTACAACGTGCGGTCCATCCCAATCCGCAAGGACAACGAGGTGCAGGTCGATCGCTACCTCCTCCTTCGAGCTTCGCCACAAGTACAACGTGCGGTCCATCCCAATCCGCAAGGACGACGAGGTGCAGGTCGATCGCTACCTCCTCCTTCGAGCTTCGCCACAAGTACAACGTGCGGTCCATCCCAATCCACAAGGACGACGAGGTGCAGGTCGATCGCAACCTCCTCCTTCGAGCTTCGCCATAAGCACAACGTGCGGTTCGTCCCGATCCGTAAGGACGACAAGGTCATCGCGCATCAGGTTCCACCTCTACCGCAGGATAGATGAAGCACAAGTCGATTGAATTTCAACGGAATATCTTCCAATGAGGAATAAAGTTCTCTCAAGGCAAGCAAAGCATGTTAAAGGAAAAATCAAGTTCGGATAAATGTCCTACGGATCCAAAGGCGCCAGCGTTAAGCCCGTTAAAGTTTATCGATTATGTAAACCACTGCATTCGAGGCAAATTTAAAGTGGGACTTAGAAGTTTTTACTCCTCCGCGGAGGACCGAAGGTGCAACAAACTGGTCGAGGTCGATTCCGTCAAGAATACGGGTAGCAGCAGCGATGAAAGTCTCCATGAAAGATCCAAGTCGTGCTTCTGGTATTGGCAACCTTGAGAGACACCAGCTTGTCCTCTTGCGCTTCTTTGCAAAGGGACACGAACCGAGATAGAGCAACATCAGCACCACACCGGCAGATGACTTTTTCCATTCTTGCACTCGACTTGGAATCTCATTCGGTGGAGTCATCAGGATTCAAGATCATTCTCGAGAGTCTGTTTCGCCGAGAGTCGAGTCGATCCGCGACATCGCAACTTTCAATGAGCAAGATAATCCACCACACTAGCAACACGAGACTCCAAATGAGCACATTCATAGCAGCTTCCTTCTTCACAGAGAGTTGATGGGGTCCAAGCTAGTTTCCACTGACCGTTTCTTCTTCAAAGTTTTGGCAGAATTCTGAAAACACAGCTCAGACTCAAAATAAAGATCATGTGATGAGCCGGTGAGAGCAAGACAATGGATAAAAGAGATTACCTTCAAGCATGAGAAACAGCTTCTTGGCTTAACCCTCCAAGATAAATCTCTGTGTCGCTTTCGCTTCCCCGCCATGGGCCAACCTTGTCGACATAACATTCTTGTCGCTCTTCACCGACCGACTTCCTTGTTAGTCACACAAGAGAGGCTTTCAGCTTGGCATTTTCATCTTCGAGTTTGTCGACCGAGGCAAGCTTTTCTTCATGAGCTTTGTTTTCCAAAGCCGCCTTTCAGGCCTCTGCAAGGTCAAGGTCCTTCTTCTTCAAAGTCTCTTCCAGCTTTATCGCAAAACAACAATGAGAACAGAGTTGAGAATGAGCAGAAAAACAGAGGCGATCGTCAAAATTCTCACCAGCCATACCTTTTGCTTCATCCTTTGCCTTTCGCAAATTCTCCCGAGCAAGCTTCAAATCGAGGTTGAGCTGAATCTGCTTTTTCTCTAATCTCAAGATAGCGAGCCACAAGCTCGCAAGATTTCTACAAAGAGTCAACCAACGAAAGACATCAAAGACAGATCACTCCGAAAGTGACTAAGGAAAAATAGTAGCATTTCTAAGACTACGGTCGAATAAAACATTCGACAAGAGTCTCGGGATTACACCCAGCCGGGTGCACTCAGCGTGTCTCCCACTGGTTTACCAATTTGGTTCGATCAACACCAAAAGAGGCAAAAAGGTTATGATTCTAAAAACATGGCTAATTGTCGCCGGTCACCGCAGAAAAACAGTTCTTTAGACTATAGTCGATCGCACGCAATGACCATAGTCTCGGGACTACACCTGGGTGCACTTAGCGTGCCCCCACCGGTTTCTGATCCCATTCGACTTGGTCCGCCCTGTGTCGAGTGAAGAAGATCACAGCATAAAGATTACAGCCGATCGCACGCAATGACCATAGTCTCGGGGACTACACCCAGTGGATGCACTCAGCGTGCCCCCACAAAAGTTCAATCGACACACACACCCACTGGGTGTACAGATATGGAAATCTCTAGAAGAAAGCAGTTTCAGATAGTATATCCTAACAAAGCAAGCGACGACTGACTTACTTGGACATTGCTCTGGAGAGCTGAACTGGCATCATAGGCCGCCTGACTAGCCTCTCGAGCCGCTTTCACCGCTTCCATCATGATCCCTGCTCGCGATGGCCTCCTTAGCGGCACTTACTTGGTCTTCCCGGACGTGGTGGGTAGCAAAGAGAGATGGTGGATCAGCGGTCGACGAAGTGAGTTGAGCACTTGTCGGTACAACAATGAAACATACGAAGTCGAGAGGGGTTGCCCTCGAAATCAGCGCCTCAGAATCGCCGCGACTCGAGCAGCCTTGCTAGCAAGCTTTCTTGTCCTTCCTCTTCCTT
Source organism: Aegilops longissima (assembly GCA_021605205.1). Lineage (NCBI taxonomy): Eukaryota > Viridiplantae > Streptophyta > Magnoliopsida > Poales > Poaceae > Aegilops > Aegilops longissima. The sequence goes on along the minus strand of CM038681.1, from coordinate 166,643,789 downwards.
AATGGCGCTCCTCGCCATCATCGGGAGATCAATAACGGAGGCGGAACTACAAGAAAGATTCGAAGTAAACACGGAAGTCCAATCGACTAAAGGCTCCAATGACTAAAAGCTAAACCTCAAAGATCTTACCAAGGTTGAGGTGACCGATCCTCCATTTCCGATCTTCCCGCTATTGAAGTCTCGGAGGTAGCGTATTGCCAGATTTCAAGAATCGGCTGATCACCATCAAGTCGACCAAAAGTTCACTCATGTTGAATAAGGAAATACAAGGTTCATTGGTTACCCGGAGATGGTGGGGATGACCATTCGCATCTTGGGCAGGGCCTTCGCCGGCTTTGACGACGCCGCCGAGGTTGCTTCGCGGTTTCTCACCGGCGCGGAGAAGTTGTCCTAGGTAAAAATCGATTGACCGGTGGGCACAACAGCTTTACCACGCCCGCCGCCGGGTCATGCGCCAACTTGACCTTCCTCCGAGCGAGGAGGATCGACGCCTTCCTCCTCTTCCTCCTCCTCCTCTTCATCATCGAGCCATCATCCTCCTCATCCTCCTCGCCGTTGACTCCCATTCCTCCGGACTCTCACCTCCACTTCCTTCTTCTTCTTCGACTGTTTCCGCGCCCGCTGGGCATCGAGTACATCTCGGTGGTGACCTAGAAGACAACAAAACAAGGTGAAAGTCATCGACGAATTGGCATCAAAACAGAATGAATGCAGCAGAATCATAGTCGAAGATAAGCGGTTATACCTTGTCCGGTTGGTAACTCGGTCGAGTGGTGGAATCCTCCTAGCTCCGCGAGGATTGTCCTTGTTTCGTGATAGCAGTCATCCACTTCTCCGGTGGCACCATCGACCTCCTCCGGATGGACCCAAGTGGTATCATTCGCACGCAGTACATCCACATGGATGTCCTCGGTATTGGAGTGGCTGAATACGCCGCCGGAGAAAAACCTCCAGAGATCCATGCCGTCACCCCATCGCTAATAAGCTGGACTACACGCCCATCAGCAGCTTTACTTGGGCCTTCTCCTCCGTAACACCTTCGTGGAGGATGGCTTGTTCACCGACTCATGGAGAAAGGAGGGAGCCCAATGACCGCCTCGGCGCCGGCTGGTCTTGGCAAGAAACCAGGTCGATCGCCACCCTCTAACCGAAGTCGGAAGAGTCATAGCCGAAAGGCGCTCTTCCCTCATCTAGACCCCGATTCCCCACACATCTGGATTACTTGGGTCCTCTCGTCATTCGGCTCGTTTTCTTCACCATCCGAGAGCGACAGTGAATATGTGCTTGAAGAGACCCCAATGCGTCGACAACCCAAGAAATTTCGCAGAGCTAAACGAAGCAGCAAGATACACAATGGAGTTTGGAGGAAATGGTGGAGTTGCGCCCAAAAAGTTCGTAAACCCCGGAAAAAGGATTTGGCGGCAGAAAACCCCTATCTACGTGGGTGGCCAGGAGGACGACTCACCCTCTTCAGCTGCGGTTACCACTCCGTTCGGAAGCCTCGCCGACCCATGGGGGATCAATCCTTCATTGGCCGGATCGGTGAGATCTTTCTCGGTGATGGTCGATCGGATCCGCCTCCTTGACCCAGCCCGCGGCAGCTTGGACCGCTGAAGAGGAACCGCCCGACCGGGCGCTCTCCCCTTGGCCTTCGCCACCGCCTTCTTCACCTGCTCAGGCGGCAGTCTTGTCCTTCACCATGGTCGCCGGCGAGAAAAGTACCGAGCTTCAAGATCGGATGTACGAAGAGCGCGGCGAGAAGGTTTGGGGGCGGAGAGAAGGGAATTCTGAGGTCGCACTGTTCAAAATACCCTGACCAACGCTTTATATGGGGCCGCTTCCGAGTGGCTGACCGGTAGGCCCAAGCAATCCCGTCGCAATCCCGCAATAGGCGCGCACATGATACGTGGCGAAAAAGGCGGCGCGGAGATCGAGGCATCATCGTCTTATCCCATCCGAGTGCCGCGGTTTTCTCCGCTTCGCGCGCTTCCCAAAATTCGGATCCCGCGAAATCCGCTAACCGCAGAACAACTCGTCAGACAACAGATTTCCTCCGATCCGTCGCTCGGAAATCCTCAGGTTCACAAAGTTCACTCGACAAACGTGGAGAATGGATCAAGGCGACTGAAAGAGAAGTTGATGCCATCACTAAAAGGTCGTTGATCCACAAAGTGAGACGACTCACAACACGAAGAACAGGTCGGAAAGATTATCAACTCCTTCCTCACTCAAACCTCGATCCATTCGGGGCTAATGATGAAGTCATGTACTGGGTAGGGTCATAGACCTGCCCAAAGGTACCTCCACAAGTAGACTCACAAGAGAAGCAACCTTCCAATCGACCGTAGGTATCCACTGATGATTCAAAGACACTGACTACTTAAGATCCACTCGACCACCAGAGTCCAAGAGCCACTCGGCATCCAAACGCCTCAGAGTTAAATAGTCTTTATGATCTTAATGACACTTTATGTAAGGCGCTACCAAGAACGCCTAGCTTTAACACACCTTAAACCCTCTACTACGTGGGCTGGCTGGGGTCTGGCGCACTCTATATAAGCCACCCTCCACAGTAGAAGGGTTCGCACTCGTAACACATACGCAGATAATCCAATGACCGCCTGGCTCCGAGACGAGGGCTGTTACTTCTCCGATAAGGGCCTGAACTCAGAAATCCTTGCGATACAACTACTCCATAGCTAGGATCTTGCCTCTCCACACCTACCCCCCATTCTACTGTCAGACTTAGAACCACGACAATCGGTATGTTGCATGTTAGTTGTTGCATTCATGTTAATAATGCTTGCATGATGATTGATGATGGAGAATTTAATAATATGACTTAATAACAAACCTCCTCCGTCATCACTGGGATATCATAATGCCACCCAACTCGAGCTTTCTCCAGTGCAACCACATTTACCTTATGGGGAGGTCCTAGATGGGTCTATTGTCATGCCTCTCGCCCGTGCCTCCCGCGAGGGAAGGTTATGGGCACGCGCTACCCTGATCAGGTAGACGGACATAACCTTGTGTGCTCGTTTTTGTTTTTATGGCACCTTGTCCCCGTTTGGGACCGTTTTGCCACGACGGTGGCCATTGGTGTCTTTGGTAGACACGGGGCACCCAGGACTGAACCCCAAGGGGGTGTTGGTCGGAGTGGCTGGGAGAGTGTCATGGTAGTAGCTCAGTTTTGTCGGAACGTCGTGGTCCGCACGTATGGGAGTGCGAGGCCAGGGTTCTGTAGTGTGGGTAAAGTGCGCTACCTCTGCAGAGTGTATATTCAATCTATAGATAGTCGCGTCCTCGGTCATGGGCACAAGTTCGTAGTAGGTCACACTATCGAGTCTTGGTCGAAATGGAGGATAAATATGCTAATAACTTATGTGATAACTAATATGTGATAAATAATATGGTGACTTGGACTACGGGAAAATCATGAGAAGTCACGATGATGTGTTGATATGACCCCGAGACGAGGTCTTGGTAAGTCATGTGTGTGCTCCGAGGAGCCGTGGCAGAGTAAGTGATTGTTGCTTAAGGTTATTACAACATGTCTTCACGGAAGGTAATTGGTAGTTTATTTCCAGCATAGTTTCATGATGCCATGCCATGTTTTGATATGCTATGCTTGCTGTTGTTATGTTAGGAGTAAATTTGATATGCCATGCTAGTAGATGCTACGACGTTGATGCCTAGTTTGATTTATGATTCTAGTTAATACCATGCCATGCTTAGAAGTTGTGCTGAAGTAGACTGTTGCATACGCTTGGTTCTTGCTTTGTCATCTGTTTGTTTGGATGCTATGTATTTGGTTGTCTTGCAAGTACATTCAATGTACTGACCTGGCGTGTCATGCCAGTTTTGTAGGTCTTCCCGAATTGTTCGCTTGTTCCATCGTGCTAGGCCGTAATCTTGCCAGTCATGTGAGTTGTGGAGCCCAGCCTAGATGAGACGCTGCCAAACCAAGACTTCCGCCGCCATTTAAATAGACTTCCGCTGCCATCCGTATAGCCTTAGGGCTATGCCAGATAATTGTATTCATCAATGATGTAATCATATACACATGTATTTGATGAATATTATTGTACCGAATGTCAGATCATGGACTGTCAAGCGCCGGGCATAATCTCGGCTGGCGTGAGAAGGCCCCCTGCTCCATACGGATCGGGGTGCCACAGGAGATGGTATCAAAGCAGCCAGGCTGGCATAGGTTGTCCTAGCACTAAATCACCGCTACCATCAACCCGTAATGACCCTAAGGGATTTGACCCATCCCTGGCATCCGGCATGGCCACTGTTAATCAACAGGTGGCGCAGTCGGTACCGACACATCCTCACCTTGCTGTCCCCGCCTAGTTATCCGTGGAACTAATAGAAACCCTATCCTTTCTGGTCAGCCGCACCGCTTTCCCTTAGCCATTAAGGGAAAGGAGCCACACCATGCGGACATGTCCCGCATAGCTGCCTATAAATCCCCTTTCCGCTAGCCATATCGCGCACTCCTCAGTCAGCCATGTACCTGCAGAAAAGCCTAGCTAGCAACACTCCAGCCATGGCTAGCACCTTCAAAGCTCCCAAGTTTTACACCCGCACATGTGCCCTCAACCACACTGGCTTTCCACCCCTTCTTAACGAGATGCTCACCAAAGCCTTTGGCTATAAGGCTAGCCCCGATTACCTGGTGTACCAATCAGCACCCGTCCCTCACCTTCATCGCTTTGATGCAAGAGTGCACATCAACCTAGGTCCCGTAGTAGATGGCCAGTCGTTGGTTTTTTAGGGTAGAGCCATGCCTACCACTGATTTAGCCATTCAGGTCGCTGCTGTGGAGGCCATCCTATACCTCCGAACCAAGTTTCCACAAGCGGCACAAAGGCGGGAGTTCTGCTTTTCCCCATTGTGGCAGAAGCAGGAATTCAGCCTTCTCCCACTATACAAGGAGATGACCCCGCAATCGCTCGCCTGGTGCAATATATCACTTCCCAGGGGATGATGATTTCTAAGATGCTTGCCGAATTTAGAACCCTGGACAACGATGCGGTACGAGTTGTCAAGGAAGATTACCGTGAGGCTCGTAAATTCGCATCTCAAGCCATTCACCCCATTGTCACGCCCAATATGCGACCCTATCCAAAAGGAACTCGAGGGTCCCACCAAGGATAGACCCGCATATTGAAACGCTTTTGCAAGGTGGATATCATTACATCAACATTACATAATAGATGGGGATACATACATAAGGCACAAATGCCACAAGAATACATCAACATCATGTATAAGATCAACATCCGACTACGGATGAAACATAAATGAAGCTCAAACGACATCCACCCTGCTAGCCAGGCTGCCGACCGAACCTATCCCGATCAAGAAGAAGCGTAAGAAGAACTCCAATACAAATAAACATCGCTCTCGCCATGATCATCGCAACCCTCGCACTGCAATCGGTGGTGTAGTAATCAGGAGCCACGAGGACTCAAGCAATCCCATTACCATGGGTATCAAGACTAGCAAAGCTTAAAGGGAAAGGAAGGGGTAAAGTGGTGAGGTTGCAGCAGCGACTAAGCATATATGGTGGCTAACATACGCAAATGAGAGCGAGAAGAGAAACAAAGGAACGGTCGTCAACTAGTAATGATCAAGAAGTGATCCTGAACTCCTACTTACGTCAGACATAACCCAGAAACCGTGTTCTCCTCTCGATCAACCCCGAAAAGAGACACTCACGGTTGGTGTATTTTAGAAGAGTTTGCTTCAAGTTTACTACAACCGGTATTAACAAATTCCATCTCGCCACATAACCGCGGGCACGGCTCTCGAAAGTTTATACCTGCAGGGTGTCCCAACTTAGCCCATGATAAGCTCTCGCGATCAACGAAGGATATTCCTTCTCCCGGGAAGACCCGATCAGTCTGGAATCCGGCTACAAGACATTTCGACAACAATAAAACAAGACCAGCAAAGCCGCCGATGCGCCGACAATCCCGATAGGAGCTGCACATATCTCGTTCTCGTGGCAACACCGGATGAGACTAGCTACGAGTAAAACCAGACCTCGAGTTGCTCGAGGGGCCCGGCAGAGCAGCTCGGTTCAGCCAGACTTAGAGAAGCACCGCCCGGGGCTAAATAAAGATGACCCTTGGGCTCCGAAACCCAAGGGAAAAAGGGCTAGGTGAGGCAAATGGTAAAACCAATGTTGGACCTTTTTGGAGGAGTCTTATTCAAAGCGAACTGTCAAGGGGTCCCATAAATCACCCGACCGCGTTAGGGACGCAAAATCCGGGAACATAACACCGATATGACGGAAACTAGGGCGGCAAGAGTGGAACAAAACACCAGGCATAAGGCCGAGCCTTCCACCCTTTACCAAGTATATAGATGCATTAATTAAATAAGATATATTGTGATATCCCAACAAGTAAACATGCTCCAACAAGGAACAACATCTCCATGTTCCAACAAGGAACAAACTTCATCTTCACCTGCAACTAACAACGCTATAAGAGGGGCTGAGCAAAGCGGTAACATAGCCAAACAACGGTTTGCTAGGAAGGGTGACAAAGGTTAGGGGTTCATTGCAATTTGGGAGGCTTGAGCAGCAAGTGATAGGTAACGCAGCATAGCGATAGAACGAAGCAACTAGCATAGCAATGATAGTAATGAGATCCAAGGTGACGGTCATCTTGCCTGAAATCCCGCTAGGAAGAAGAACGAGTCCATGAAGAAGACGAACGGATGAAGCCGAACCAAGCGTAGACGAACGAATCCTCACGATCGCACGCAACAGGAACTAACAAGAAGAAGCACACAACATAGTAAACACACCACACATGAACAAGACATGATGCACAACAAGCATGATGCATGACAAGGCTAGATGAGGCTACTCATGGCAAGAGATGATGCAAACAAGAGCAACACATCAAAGCAAGTTTAAATGAGGCCGGAAACAACATAGAACAACTCCGGTAAGTCCTCATATGCAAATTTCGAAATTGGTCCAGATATGAATAAACCTTATGTTAAAGTTGTTAAACAGCAAGTTAAGATGCACCACGATGATCTACACGAAATTCTAGTCAAGTTACATATAAAGTTCATTAGATTCGGAGCTACGGCCTAGAAGATATGAGCAAAACAAGATAAGCATGGCATTGATGCAAATTGCATACGAACATCAATCAAACACCTCAAAACATGGATGCAACATGATAATATGAATCTACATGCAAAATCAAGCAAGTTTCACATAGATCACACTCAAAACGGAGCAACGGTGCAACACATACACTCTATACAAGGCATAACAACAATCTGTCCATAACAGCAAGTAGGCATATTGCAAGCACCAAAACAACATGCTACAGCACCTCAATATGAAAACAAAAGGCATGGGCATGATGTACAGGTAAAGCATGATAAAACATGGACACTGAGCTATCTCCATAAATCACTAGAACATGCTCAAAAAGACATGGCAAGATTGCAAATAATAACAGATTCAGACTTATCAGGAAATAACATCAGGTTGCAATGTTTAGAGTTATCAAATGACATGCTACAGGACCTTATCGTGGCAAACAAAGGCATGGCATGAATCTACTGATTGCATAGAACAAAAGTCCTTTAGTGACCATGAGCCAAAAAGGATCAGAAAATATGATGGCACCCATGTAAACATGGAAAGTTATATTACAGATTCATACATGGCAGGAACAATAATAAGTAGGCATCTTGGTGAGCTTGAACCACTCACTACAGAGCAATACATGGCATGGCAAGGCAACTCACAGAAAGAAGACATGGCATAGAAGTTATACATGGCAAGAACAACATCATAGCATACACGGATCAACTACAACAACCTTGGCAAAATTGAATAACATGTAAACAACCTGCCAGGAAACATTTTATAGCAAAAGTAGGGCTCGATTGACTCAAGCTATGGCACTCCATAATTGCAAACAAGGGAATGCATGGATAGAGAATAACCATATGTTCAAAACATCCTTACTGAAGTATCTCAAAATATGCATGGATCTCTCGGTAGCGTCAAGTTTACATGGCATAAAAATATCAGCAGAACAGGGGCTGAAATCAGCAACATCATGAAGCCTAGTTTGCATGCTTGTGCTAGTCACCACATAGATCACAAAAATACATGGCATACACCCCTGTAAATATGGCATGGCATATCACAAAACACATGTAGGACTCAAGTTCATAGGGTGCACACATCAATCATGGCAAAAATGACAAAAGTGCATGTTCTGATACGAATCTGAAACTAACATCATATAGCCCTCTTCTAACAGCATTTCGGGCATCAAGATGACCTCAAATGAAAATGATGCAATGAGATGAAATGATTTACTCGTTGAGACGAACAATTTGACATATTACACTCACGAAAACGGAGCTACGGATGCAGAGATACGGCATGATGAACATGGCATGAGAATAACGCAGATTCGGGACTTAGAGGAATTCTCACCCCGGAGAAAGTCAACGGCACGGGTACCGAGGCTCGCCGGAGTGAGGTCGCCGGAGTCGTCGGGCACGGGCCGGGAGGCGGATCCGGCTCCTCCGCCGGATCTCGCGGATCCGGTCTGGTCGAGGCGGAGGAGGCGGCGGGAGGCGGGAGGCGCGCCGGCCGGCCACCGGGCGGCGCGGAGGTCTGCGCGGGCAAGGCGGCCGCGGGCGGAGGAGAGGCGGGCGGCGGCGCTGGGTCCCGGGCGGCGGAGGCGAGGCCCGGCGACGGAGGGAGGGCGGCGGGCGGGCGGCGGAGGCGGTGACAGGGCGGCGGGTCCGGCGGGCGGCGCGACCGCCCGGACGGCGGGTGCACGGGCGGCGGCGGCGCTGGTCGCTGGCGAAGCATGGCGGCGGGCGACCCGGCGGGAGCGGCGGAGACGTGCCCGGCGGCCTTGTTCGCCCCGGGCAGGCGGATCTGGGCCCGGCGGCGGCGGCGATGTGGGCGCTGGAGGCGGTGACATGGCGCTCGCTGTTGGCCGAGGGCGGCGGCGCGATTTCGTCCGGCGGCGGCGGACGTGTCCGGTGGCGGGGAGGGGAAAAGATCTAGGGTTAGACCGAGAATTTCGGGGGAGAAGACATAATTATAGATAGAGGGAGCTAGGAGAGTCCAAATGAGGTGCGGTTTTCGGCCACGCGATCGTGATCGAACGACCGAGAGCATGGAGGGGAGTTTGCTGGGTTTTGGGCCACTTTGGAAGGGGTGTTGGGCTGCACACAAAAGAGGCTTTTGCGGTTACCCGGTTAACCGTTGGAGTACCAAACGACCTCCAAATGACACGAAACTTAACAGGCGGTCTACCGGTGCTATACCAAGGCGCTTGAAAAACCTCGGTCCATTCCGAGAAAGTTAAACACCCGCACACGAAAAGAGAGAAGAGGGGGACGCCGGAGGACATAGGAGTGCCGGATTGCAAAACGGACAACGGGGAAAATGCTCGGATGCATGAGACGAACACGTATGCAAAATGAAATGCACATGACGACATGATATGGAATACATATGATGACATGGCAAAGTGCAACACGCAAGCACATGACATGGCAATGACGGCGAATAGATGGCGGACACCTGGCGCATCGAATCCGGGGCGTTACAACACTCCTCCACTAACAAGAGATCTCGTCCCGAGATCTTAGGACCGAGACGGAAGAGAAAAAGGGATGAGGTGAAACAAGAATTCAAGAGAAGAAGCAAAGAATCGAAAGCACTCGAGAAGAAGAGAGGAACGACGAGAATGACGAGAATCGAAAGTTGACGGAATCAGATAGACTATGAAACCACTCGTTCTAACCGGAGTGGTTAGAATGAGAAAAGAAACGGATAAGACTGGAAGGATTTAGGCAGCACTCCGGCTAAAAATGGAATGATTAGAACATGAACTTCACAGATGGGATGACACCTGATGAAGACATGACACAAAACCTCCGGAAAGAATTAAAAGAGTGGAACGAAATGAGCTTAGAAGGAAGGGTTGAACGAAGTTGTTGAGAGAATCAACAACGAAAAGAATAACCTTGTTGTGGACTTATGGGCAACATCTCAGAAATTATGAGGTGATAACCGGCCACAAACGGAAATGATTGGGTAGCTGAGAGGAACGAAGAAATGCAAAACTCCACTTCAAAAGAATACGGAGACTTAATTGCACTTCGAGATGAGAAGAACAAATACTTGAACTCCAGCAACAAAATCTTGATGAACTCTTGAAGAAAAGATTAAATCATGAAGAGCCACCATGAAGAACTCCTGTGACAAAAGGATAAAGAGATAGAATGAAGGATGAAAGGAATAAGATGAGCCTTGCGATGATTTAGATGGGGGTTCCGACGAGATGGCCGAGGAAATTGAACTCCGGAAAAGAAAAAAAGAAAAGACTTGGAACTAGAATTTATTCCTCAAGAACAAACTCCGAAGAAAAAGATTAATCACTTTGATGAAATAAGAATAAGATTTATTGTATGCTTATCCTTCATCAAATTAAATTGATGACAAGAAATGGATTTGGCATAATACTTATTCTCGTTGAAAAAGGATTAAGGGGAAACATCGCACAAAACTTGAGAAAGTCTTCAAGAACCACCGGTAGGATTAAAAAGAAACAAATGAATTAATATGATAACAAAGGAAAAGAATCTGAAAGAACCACCGTAAGAATTCGGAAATGACTGACGAAAGAGTATGAATCACCGGGAAGAATTAGAAGAACAAATAAGCTAGAGGGGATTTAGATGCAAAAGAACAAAGAGATCATGAGCTGATTAAAGAACACTTGACAGATGCACCGGAAGAACTGAAATATTTAAATGAGGTGACAACCTTGAATTAATTGGAACACAGACGAATCTCCTGAGATGTCTTCGGAACTCCGGAATGATTAACTGGCGAGAGGCGAACGAACAAAGGGAGATATTTGAGCTAAGGGAACGAATACGATCGACAACGAAAAACTTGAACTGAATCCACCGGGGAAGAAAAAGAGATGATGAATTTCAAACGAGACGAGAATTCACCGGTTGAAATGATTGAGGGAAGACTGAAGAGGCTCCACACGAATGAAATTGATGGTCGAAAGAGATTCAAGCTCCGGGAAGAAAAAGGGTGGGAGGGCGGGAAAACACAGGCAACTTGGAAGGGGAAACCGACGAATATCTTGAAGAGAAAACACCAGTTGAAATCATTGAGGAAAGAAAGCAAAGACTTCGCACGAGTAGAAGGATACTCAATAGCGGACTCCGGTTCCGAGAGGAAGAAGGGAGGGCGGGTGGGAAAAACAAGGACAACTTCGGACAAGGAAAAACAACAACGTCGGAGGAAGAACTGAGGATTGAACTTGGCAAAGATGAAGATGGTCGAGTCGACTTGACGAGAAATGCACCGGATGAAAAGAGCTGAGAGCCAACGATCGGAAAACCAACTGCGTGAACCTAAAGAAAAATTTGAAGGGGAAGAGAAGTAATTCAAAACACCTACGTCAAGATTCCTTACCAGAGCGACGAAGGGGCTGAGGAGTAAAAAGAATTCCTACTCTCCGATATAACTAGACTCTGAAAACAGTTTTCTTCTAGACTCGACAACGGCCAAACTACACGATCAAACAAGGGGGCTCCTAGGGTCGGTCGAGGCTCTGATACCAACTTGTCACGCCCAATATGCGACCCTATCCAAAAGGAACTCGAGGGTCCCACCAAGGATAGACCCGCATATTGAAACGCTTTTGCAAGGTGGATATCATTACATCAACATTACATAATAGATGGGGATACATACATAAGGCACAAATGCCACAAGAATACATCAACATCATATACAAGATCAACATCCGACTACGGATGAAACATAAACAAGCTCAAACGACATCCACCCTGCTAGCCCAGGCTGCCGACCGAACCTATCCCCGATCAAGAAGAAGCGTAAGAAGAACTCCAATACAAATAAACATCGCTCTCGCGCCATGATCATCGCAACCCTGTACACTGCAATGGTGGTGTAGTAATCTGTGAGCCACGAGGACTCAGCAATCCCATTACCATGGGTATCAAGACTAGCAAAGCTTAAAGGGAAAGGAAGGGTAAAGTGGTGAGGTTGCAGCAGCGACTAAGCATATATGGTGGCTAACATACGCAAATGAGAGCGAGAAGAGAAACAAAGGAACGGTCGTCAACTAGTAATGATCAAGAAGTGATCCTGAACTCCTACTTACGCCGACATAACCCGAAACCGTGTTCTCCTCTCGATCAACCCCGAAAAGAGACACTCATGGTTACGCTTTACGGTTGGTGTATTTTAGAAGAGTTTGCTTCAAGTTTACTACAACCGGTATTAACAAATTCCCATCTGCCACATAACCGCGGGCACGGCTCTCGAAAGTTTATACCTGCAGGGTGTCCCAACTTAGCCCATGATAAGCTCTCGCGATCAACGAAGGATATTCCTTCTCCCGGAAGACCCGATCAGTCTCGGAATCCGGCTACAAGACATTTCGACAAACAATAAAACAAGACCAGCAAAGCCGCCCGATCGCCGACAATCCCGATAGGAGCTGCACATATCTCGTTCTCGTGGCAACACCGGATGAGACTAGCTACGAGTAAAACCAGACCTGGAGTTGCTCGAGGGGCCCGGCAGCAGCTCGGTTCAGTCAAGACTTAGAGAAGCACCGCCGGGGGGCTAAAATAAAGATGACCCTTGGGCTCCGAAACCCAAGGGAAAAAGGGCTAGGTGAGGCAAATGGTAAAACCAATGTTGGACCTTCTTTGGAGGAGTCTTATTCAAAGCGAACTGTCAAGGGGTCCCATAAATCACCCGACCGCGTTAGGGACGCAAAATCCGGGAACATAACACCGATATGACGGAAACTAGGCGGCAAGAGTGGAACAAAACACCAGGCATAAGGCCGAGCCTTCCACCCTTTACCAAGTATATAGATGCATTAATTAAATAAGATATATTGTGATATCCCAACAAGTAAACATGCTCCAACAAGGAACAACATCTCCATGTTCCAACAAGGAACAAACTTCATCTTCACCTGCAACTAACAACGCTATAAGAGGGCTGAGCAAAGCGGTAACATAGCCAAACAACGGTTTGCTAGGAAGGGTGACAAAGGTTAGGGTTCATTGCAATTTGGGAGGCTTGAGCAGCAAGTGATAGGTAACGCAGCATAGCGATAGAACGAAGCAACTAGCATAGCAATGATAGTAATGAGATCCAAGGTGACGGTCATCTTGCCTGAAATCCCGCTAGGAAGAAGAACAAGTCCATGAAGAAGACGAACGAATCCTCACGATCGCACGCAACAGGAACTAACAAGAAGAAGCACACAACATAGTAAACACACCACACATGAACAAGACATGATGCACAACAAGCATGATGCATGACAGGGCTAGATGAGGCTACTCATGGCAAGAGATGATGCAAACAAGAGCAACACATCAAAGCAAGTTTAAATGAGGCCGGAAACAACATAGAACAACTCCGGTAAGTCCTCATATGCAAATTTCGAAATTGGTCCAGATCTGAATAAACCTTATGTTAAAGTTGTTAAACAGCAAGTTAATATGCACCACGATGATCTACACGAAATTCTAGTCAAGTTACATATAAAGTTCATTAGATTCGGAGCTACGGCCTAGAAGATATGAGCAAAACAAGATAAGCATGGCATTGATGCAAATTGCATACGAACATCAATCAAACACCTCAAAACATGGATGCAACATGATAATATGAATCTACATGCAAAATCAAGCAAGTTTCATATAGAGCACACTCAAAACGGAGCAACGGTGCAACACATACACTCTATACAAGGCATAACAACAATCTGTCCATAACAGCAAGTAGGCATATTGCAAGCACCAAAACAACATGCTACAGCACCTCAATATGAAAACAAAAGGCATGGGCATGATGTACAGGTAAAGCATGATAAAACATGGACACTGAGCTGTCTCCATAAATCACTAGAACATGCTCAAAAAGACATGGCAAGATTGCAAATAATAACAGATTCAGACTTATCAGGAAATAACATCAGGTTGCAATGTTTAGAGTTATCAAACGACATGCTACAGGACCTTATCATGGCAAACAAAGGCATGTCATGAATCTACTGATTGCATAGAACAAAAGTCCTTTAGTGACCATGAGCCAAAAAAGATCAGAAAATATGATGGCACCCATGTAAACATGGAAAGTTATATTACAGATTCATACATGGCAGGAAAAATAATAAGTAGGCATCTTGGTGAGCTTGAACCACTCACTACAGAGCAATACATGGCATGGCAAGGCAACTCACAGAAAGAAGACATGGCATAGAAGCTATACATGGCAAGAACAACATCATAGCATACACGGATCAACTACAACAACCTTGGCAAAATTGAATAACATGTAAACAACCTGCCAGGAAACATTTTATAGCAAAAGTAGGGCTCGATTGACTCAAGCTATGGCACTCCATAATTGCAAACAAGGGAATGCATGGATAGAGAATAACCATATGTTCAAAACATCCTTACTGAAGTATCTCAAAATATGCATGGATCTCTCGGTAGCGTCAAGTTTACATGGCATAAAAATATCAGCAGAACAGGGGCTGAAATCAGCAACATCATGAAGCCTAGTTTGCATGCTTGTGCTAGTCACCACATAGATCACAAAAGTACATGGCATACACCCCTGTAAAGATGGCATGGCATATCACAAAACACATGTAGGACTCAAGTTCATAGGGTGCACACATCAATCATGGCAAAAATGACAAAAGTGCATGTTCTGATAAGAATCTGAAACTAACATCACATAGCCCTCTTCTAACAGCATTTCGGGCATCAAGATGACCTCAAATGAAAATGATGCAATGAGATGAAATGATTTACTCGTTGAGACGAACAATTTGACATATTACACTCACGAAACGGAGCTACGGATGCAGAGATACGGCATGATGAACATGGCATGAGAATAACTGCAGATTCGGGGACTTAGAGGAATTCTCACCCCGGGAGAAAGTCAACGGGCACGGGTACCGAGGCTCGCCGGAGTCGTCGGGGACGGGGCCGGGGAGGCGGATCCGGGGCTCCTCCGGCCGGATCTCGCCGGATCCGGTCCGGGTCGAGGCGGAGGAGGCGGCGGGGAGGCGCGGCCGGCCCGCCACCGGAGGCGCGGAGGTGCTTGGGCGAGGCGGCTGCATGGGCGGAGGAGAGGAGGGCGGCGGCGCTGGGTCCATGGCGGCGGAGGCGAGGCCCGGCGATGGAGGAGAAGGGCGGCGGGCGGCGGCGGAGGCGGTGATCATGGCGGCGGGGTCTGGGCGGCGGCGGCGATCGCCCGGATGGCGGGTGCACGGTGGCGGCGGCGCTGGTCGCTGGCGAAGCTTCAGCTGTGGCGTGGGCGACCGGGCGGGAGCGGCGGAGACGGGCCGGCGGCGGCCCGGTTCGACCTCGGGCGGGCGGATCTGGGCCGGCGGCGGCGGCGATGTGGGGCTCTGGAGGCGGTGACGTGGCGCCTCGCGGTTGGCCGAGGGCGGCGGCGCGATTTTGTCCAGCGGCGGCGGACGTGTCCGGTGGCGGGGAGGGGAAAAGATCTAGGGTTAGACCGAGAATTTCGAGGGAGAAGACATAATTATAGATAGAGGGAGTTAGGAGAGTCCAAATGAGGTGCGGTTTTCGGCCACGCGATCGTGATCGAACGACCGAGAGCATGGAGGGGAGTTTGCTGGGTTTTGGGCCACTTTGGAAGGGGTGTTGGGCTGCACACAAAATAGGCTTTTGCGGTTACCCGGTTAACCGTTGGAGTACCAAACGACCTCCAAATGACACGAAACTTGACAGGCGGTCTACCGGTGCTAAACCAAGGCGCTTGACAAACCTCGGTCCATTTCGAGAAAGTTAAACACCCGCACACGAAAAGAGAGAAGAGGGGGACGCCGGAGGACATAGGAGTGCCAGATTGCAAAACGGACAACGGGGAAAATGCTCGGATGCATGAGACGAACACGTATGCAAAATGAAATGCACATGAAGACATGATATGAAATGCATATGATGACATGGCAAAGTGCAACACGCAAGCACATGACATGGCAATGACGGCGAATAGATGGCGGACACTTGGCGCATCGAATCCGGGGCGTTACACCATGCCATCTGAACCAGTGGTACCCTCTCAACCTGTGTTGTGGCCTAGACCAAATATCATCATCCTCGACAAGGCTCTTTTTCGGATCCACCAGCAGCATTTGCTTGGATCGATTTCAGCCACACCTCCAGCAGTAGAACCCCAACCCATAGTGATGTCGGACGATGAAGATGGAGATTGGCTCAGTCTTCGTCCTCCCGGAGAGCCCCAGCAAGGCCAGCCCTCAGCTTGACCTCAGTCGCACAATCAGTTGTTTCAGCAAGTAGGTCGGTCAGTCTGTTCATCCTCGATATGAGGATAGAACTGTGTATCCCGGAGTAAGTAGTTTCATTTAGAGCGTAGAGCGTTCATGCTCTGCTGTATGATGTAATCCGTATGCTATGTATGTTTTCGTGCTTTCGTTTTTGTGCTTGTTTTTGTTTGTCTCTCTGTCAAGCAGAGATGTTTGATAGGGTTTGCAATGTGTGCTAACAAGATTTTAATCAGTACGACACATACACTAAAAACAACATTGGCTCGTCCAGAATCTTTAATAAAATGCGCGCTGGTTTAGGTATATGTATGCCAGGATTACATATATCCACTAGCATTAAAACACCTTAGAATGATTAGTCTGCTGTGTTTTCATTGCATGTTTGTTGCATCGGTTTGTTTGTTAGTTTGTTTGTACTGCATACTGATACGTCTCCAACGAATCTATAATTTTTTATTGTTCCATGCTATTATATATTCTGTTTTGGATGTTTAATGGGCTTATTTATACACTTTTATATTATTTTTGGGACTAACCTATTAACCGGAGGCCCAACCCAAATTGTTTTTTTGCCTATTTCAGTGTTTCACAGAAAAAGGATATCAAACGGAGTCCAAACGGAATGAAACCTTCGGGAGCGTGATTTTTGGAACAAACGTGATCCAGAGGACTTGGAGTTGATGTCAAGCAACCAACAAGGCGGCCACGAGGCAGGGGGGTGCGCCCACCTCCCCCAAGCGCGCCCTCCACCCTCGTGGGCCCCTCATGGCTCCACCGACCTACTTCTTCCTCCTATATATACCTACGTACCCCCAAACCATCAGAGGCGACCACGAAAACCTAATTCCACCGCCGCAACCTTCTGTACCCGTGAGATCCCATCTTGCGGCCTTTTCTGGCGTCCTGCCGGAGGGGGTATTGATCACGGAGGGCTTCTACATCAACACCATAGCCTCTCCGATGATGTGTGAGTAGTTTACCTCAGACCTTCGGGTCCATAGTTATTAGCTAGATGGCTTCTTCTCTCTCTTTGGATCTCAATACAAAGTTCTCCTCGATTCTCTTGGAGATCTATTTGATGTAATCTTCTTTTGCGGTGTGTTTGTTGAGATCCGATGAATTGTGGGTTTATGATCAAGATTATCTATGAACAATATGTGAATATTCTCTGAATTCTTTTATGTATGATTGGTTATCTTTGCAAGTCTCTTCAAATTATCAGTTTGGTTTGGCTTACTAGATTGTTCTTCTTGCAATGGGAGAAGTGCTTAGCTTTGGGTTCAATCTTGTAGTGTCCTTTCCCAGTGACAGTAGGGGCAGCAAGGCACGTATTGTATTGTTGCCATCGAGGATAAAAAGATGGGGTTTATATCATATTGCATGAGTTTATCCCTCTACATCATGTCATCTTGCTTAAAGTGTTACTCCGTTCTTATGAACTTAATACTCTAGATGCATGCTGGATAGTGGTCGATGTGTGGAGTAATAGTAGTAGATGCAGAATCATTTCGGTCTACTTGTCACGGACGTGATGCCTATATACATGATCATACCTAGATATTCTCATAACTATGCTCAATTCTATCAATTTCTCGACAGTAATTCATTCACCCACCGTAATACTTATGCTATCTTGAGAGAAGCCACTAGTTAAACCTATGGCCCCCGGGTCTATTTTCCATCATATTAATCTCCCGTTATTTCCATTACTGTTTACTTTGCTTTCTTTACTTTTACTCTTTATCATAAAAATACCAAAAATATTATCTTATCATCTCTATCAGATGTCACTCTCGTAAGTGACCGTGAAGGGATTGACAACCCCTTTATCGTGTTGGTTGCGAGGTTCTTATTTGTTTGTGTAGGTGCAAGGGACTTGAGCGTATCCTCCTACTGGATTGATACCTTGGTTCTCAAAAACTGAGGGAAATACTTATGCTACTTTACTGCATCACCCTTTCCTCTTCAAGGGAAAACCAACGCAATGCTCAAGAGGTAGCAAGAAGGATTTCTGGCGCCGTTGCCGGGGAGGTGTGCACCAAGTCAAGTCAAGATTTGACTCCCAACAAAGCCATTTTGGCACCGTTGTCGAGTCTACACAAGTCAAGACATACCAAGTACCCATGACAAACTCTTATCCCTCGCATTACATTATTTGCCATTTGCCTCTCGTTTTCCTCTCCCCCACTTCACCCTTGCCTTTTCTTCGCCCTCCATCCGTTCGATCTTGTGTTACCATGTGCCTTCTTTTTGCTTGCATCTTCGCTTGCTAAAAGTTTATGGATCCTCATCCGCTTGCTAATCTTTTTAAGAGATCCAATTATGATGAACCAATTGCTAGTGAGTTTTGTGCACTAGATTATCTTTATGAAGTTTTGCTTGAAATTCGTGAATCTGAAAATTGTGATGAAGTGCTTTATGGAGTGATTCACAATGAATCTTTGAATAAAAAGCATGATTGCAATGATGATAGTATGAATTATATTAATGTCAATTATGCTTAAAATATGCAAAACCCTAAGCTTGGGGATGCTAGTTTTGCTATGTCTACTACTTGTTGCAATGATCATGATTGGGGTGATTCTTCTTGTGATCTTGAAAATTTATTTAAGCCCCATGATGAATATGAGATTGATAATAGTGTTTGCAATATTATTGAAAGTGGGTTTGGAAGAGTGTCAACTTTAGATCCCACATATTTGGAGAATGTTCAATCTTGTGAATTTTTTGATAAAAGTGGGTTTGGAGAGGTCACGACTTTAATTAATGTTAATCCCACTATTTTGGAAGAGTGTCAACTTCGCATGCATGTGGATCGTGTTGAAAATATTTTATGTGATAGCTATTTTGTGAATTTTCTTATGATCCCACATGTAATTATTATGAGAGAGAGGAAAATATGGTTGTAGAAATCTTCATCTTACTAAATTACCTCTCGTCATGTTGAGATTGCTATCGTCTCTTTCTTCTTCCTTGCATATGCTAATTTTTGCTTGCTATGATACTTTTTTTGCCTACAAGATGCCTATGCATAGGAAGTATGTTAGACTTAGATGTGATTTTCACATGTTTTATGATGCTCTCTTTGTGTTTCAATTACTATCTTTCATGTGAGCATCATCGAAATCTCAATGCCTAGCTAAAAAGGCTTTAAAGAAAAGCACTTGTTGGGAGACAACCCAATATTTATCCTTTCTGTTTAGCAATAAATATTTGATCTAGCCTCTGGTTATATTTGTTTTTATGTTTTAATTAGTGTTTGTGCTAAGTGAAACCTATAGGATCTTCTTGGATGATAGTGATTTGTTCTTGCTGAAAATTCCAGAAACTTTCTGTTCACGAAAACAATTTTTAAAAATCACCAGAACGTGATAAAATACTGATTACAATTGCAGAAGATCAATAAACAAATTATCTAGGTCTTACTATTTTGGTAGAATTGTTTGAGTTCCAGAAGTTTGCGTTAGTTACAGATTACTACAGATTGTTATGTTTTTGACAGATTCTGTTTTTCGTGTGTTGTTTGCTTATTTTGATGAATCCATGGCTAGTAAAATAGTTTATAAACCATAGAGAAGTTGGAATAAAGTAGGTTTAACACCAATATAAACAAAGAATAAGTTTAATACAGTACCTTGAAGTGGTTTTTTTTTCTTTCGCTAACGGAGCTCACGAGATTTTCTGTTAAGTTTTGTGTTGTGAAGTTTTCAAGTTTTGGGTAAAAGATTTGATGGATTATGGAAAAAGGAGTGGCAAGAGCCTAAGCTTTGGGATGCCCAAGGCACCCCAAGGTAAATCCAAGGACACCAAAAAGACAAAGCTTGGGGATGCCCCGGAAGGCATCCCCTCTTTCGTCCTCACCCATCGCTAACTTTACTTGGAGCTATATTTTTATTCACCACATGATATGTGTTTTGCTTGGAGCGTCTTGTATGATTTGAATCTTTGTTTGTTAGTTTGCCACAATCATCCTTGATGTACACACCTTTTGAGAGAGACACACATGATTCGGAATTTGTTAGAATACTCTATGTGCTTCACTTATATCTTTTGAGCTATATAGTTTTTGCTCTAGTGCTTCACTTATACCTTTTAGAGCACGGCGGTGGTTGTATTTTATAGAAATTATTGATATCTCATGCTTCACTTATATTATTGAGAGTCTTAAACAGCATGGTAATTTGCTTTAATTGTGAAATTAATCTTCCATATTGAGTTCATTGAATATTATGAGAAGTTAGATACTTGATAAGTGTTTTGAGATATAAAGGTGGTAATATTAGAGTGTGCTAGTTGAGTAATTGTGAAATTGAGAAATACTTGTGTTGAAGTTGGCAAGTCCCATAGCATGCACGTATGGTAAAAGTTGTGTAACAATTTTGACACATAGGTGTTCTTTTATTGCTTTCCTTATGAGAGGCGGTCGGGGACGAGCGATGTTCTTTTCCTACCAATCTATCCCTCTAGGGGCATGCGTAGTAGTACTTTGCTTCGAGGGCTAATAAACTTTTGCAATAAGTATATGAGTTCTTTATGACTAATGTAAGTCCATGGATTATACGCACTCTCAACCTTCCACGATTTTCTAGCCTCTATAGTACCGCGCATTGCCCTTTCTCACCTTGAGAGTTGGTGCAAACTTCGCCGGTGCATCCAAACCCCGTGATATGATACACTCTATCAAACATAAGACTCCTTATATCTTCCTCAAAACAGCCACCATACCTACCTATCATGGCATTTCCATAGCCATTCCGAGATACATTGCCATGCAACTTTCCACCGTTCCGTTTATTATGACACGCTTCATCATCGTCATATTGCTTTGCATGATCATGTAGTTGACATCGTATTTTGTGGCAAAGCCACTATTCATAATTTTTTCATACATGTCACTCTTGATTCATCGCATATCCCGATACACCGCCGGAGGCATTCACATAGAGTCATATTTTTTTCTAAGTATTGAGTTATAATTGTTGAGTTGTAAATAATAAAAGCGTGATGATCATCATTATTAGATCATTGTCCCATGTGAGGAAAGGATGATGGAGACTATGATTCCCTGATACGTCTCCAACATATCTATAATTTTTGATTGTTCCATGCTATTATATTACTTGTTTTGAATGATTATGGGCTTTATTATACACTTTTATATTACTTTTGGGACTAACCTATTAACCGGAGGCCCCAGCCCATATTGCTGTTTTATTGCCTGTTTTAGTATTTCGAAGAAAAGGAATATCAAGCGGAGTCCAAACGGAATGAAACCTTCGGCATCGTGATTTTTTTGGAAGAATATGATCCTGGAGGCTTGGAGTTCACGTCAGAAGATCCTCGAGGAGGCCACGAGATAGGAGGGCGCGCCCCCCTACTGGGCGTGCCCCCCTGTCTCGTGGACCCCTCGAGCACCTCCCGACCGACTTCTTTCACCTATATATACCTACGTACCATAAAACCATCGAATATCAAGATAGATCGGGAGTTCTGCCGCCGCAAGCCTCTGTAGCCACCAAAAATCTCTCGGGAGTCTGTTCTGGCACCCTGCCGGAGGGGGAACCCATCACTAGTGGCCATCTTCATCATCCCGGCGCTCTCCATGACGAGGAGGGAGTAGTTCACCCTCGGGGCTGAGGGTATGTACCAGTAGCTATGTGTTTGATCTCTCTCTCTCTCTCTCTCTCTCTCTCTCTCTCTCTCGTGTTCTCTCTTGTGTTCCCTCTATGGCACGATGTTGATGTATCCCGAGCTTTGCTATTGTAGTTGGATCTTATGATGTTTCTCCCCCTCTACTCTCTTGTGATGAATTGAGTTTCCCTTTTGAAGTTATCTTATCGGATTGAGTCTTTTATGAGAACACTTGATCTATGTCATGCCGTGTTTATCTGTGGTGACAATGGGATATCATGTGCCACTTGATGTATGTTTTGGTGACCAACTTGCGGGTTCCGCCCATGAACCTATGCATAGGGGTTGGCACACGTTCTTGACTCTCCGGTAGAAACTTTGGGGCACTCTTTGAAGTACTTTGTGTTGGTTGGATGAATCGGAGATTGTGTGATGCATATCGTATAATCATGCCCACGGATACTTGAGGTGACAATGGAGTATCTAGGTGACATTAGAGTTTTGGTTGATTTGTGTCTTAAGGTGTTATTCTAGTACGAACTCTTTTATAGATTGATCCTAAAGAATAGCTTTGAGGTGGTTTCGTACCCTACCATAATCTCTACATTTGTTCTCCCCTATTAGTGGCTTTGGAGTGACTCTTTGTTGCATGTTGGGGGATTGTTATATGATCTATCTATGTTATTATTGTTGAGAGAACTTGCACTAATGAAAGTATGAACCCTAGGCCTTGTTTCCTATCATTGCAATACTGTTTACGCCCACTTTTATCATTAGTTACCTTGCTGTTTTTATTATTTCAGATTACAAAAACCTTTATCTACCATCCATATTGCACTTGTATCACCATCTCTTCGCCGAACTAGTGCACCTATACAAATTACCATTGTATTGGGTGTGTTGGGGACACAAGAGACTCTTTGTTATTTGGTTGCAGGGTTGTTTGAGAGAGACCATCTTCATGCTACGCCTCCCACGGATTGATAAACCTTAGGTCATCCACTTGAGGTAAATTTGCTACTGTCCTACAAACCTGTGCACTTGCAGGCCCAACAACGTTTACAAGAAGAAGGTTGCGTAGTAGACGTCAAGCAGTTTCTGGTGCCGTTGCCGAGGAGGTGAGTGCTTGAAGGTATATGTTTAGATCTTGCAATTGAATCTTTTTGTTTCTTGTTTTATCACTAGTTTAGTTTATAAAAGAAAACTACAAAAAATGGAGTTAAGTTTGTCTCACACGCTTCACCTTTTTAATATCTTTCGTGAGTATGATGGAAAAGAAAATTGTGCTCAAGTGCTAGAACAAGAATGCATTAAAATGCTTGGTATTACATCTTTGAATTATGAGCATGATTGCAATGTTGTTAGTATGAATTCCTTGAATATCCATGATGTTAATGATATGCAAAGCCACAAGCTTGGGGAAGCTATGTTTGATGAATATGATATGTTTAGTCCCCCAAGTTTTGATGAGAATATTTATTTTGATGAAAGCATGCCTCCTATTTATGATGATTATATTGATGAAAGTGGGTTTGGAAGAGTGTCAACTTTATTTAGTGATGATTCCACTATTTCGGAAGAGGTTCCAATTGATTATGAGAACTAAGTTGCTATCTATGATGATTATTGTGATGAATTGTATGCTATTAGGAATAATGATAACCATGAAACTTGTCATCATGATTTTAGTTTTCAATTGGATTATGCCTCACATGATAATTATTTTGTTGAGTTTGCTCCCACTACTATTCATGAGAAGAAATTTTCTTATGTGGAGAGTAGTAAATTTTCTATGATTGTAGATCATGAAAAGAATGCTTTAGGTGCTTGTTATATTGTTTAATTCATTCATGATGCTACTGAAAATTATTATGAGGGAGGAACATATGCTTGTAGGAATTGCAATAATGTCAAGTTTCCTCTCTATGTGCTTAAATTTTTGAAGTTATGCTTGTTTTGTCTTCCTATGCTTGTTGATTATTGTTCCTATAAGTTGTTTGCTCACAAAATCCCTATGCATAGGAAGTGGGTTAGACTTAAATGTGCTAGTCATATTCTTCATGATGCTCTCTTTATGTTTCAATTCTTATGTCTTATGTGAGCATCATTGAAATCATCATGCCTAGCTAGGGGTGTTAAACGATAGCGCTTGTTGGGAGGCAACCCAATTTTATTTTAGTTTCTTGCTTTTTGGTTCTGTTTAAGAATAAATAATCCATCTAGCTTATGCTTAGATGTGGTTTTATGTTTTAATTAGTGTTTGTGCCAAGTAGAACCTTTGGGAAGACTTGGGTGAAGTCTTTATGATCATGCTGTAAAAAACAGAAACTTTATCGCTCACGAGATTAGCTAGAACTTTTTACTGGAGAGTGCTATTTAGTTGATTCTTGTTGAATATTATTACTAGACAAATTCCTCAGGAACACAAATTTATTTTAGAATTTTTGGAGTTCCAGAAGTTTGCGTTAGTTACAGATTACTACAGACTGTTCTGTTTTTGACAGATTCTGTTTTCATTGTGTTGTTTGCTTTTTTTGATGAATCTATGGCTAGTAAAATAGTTTATAAACCATAGAGAAGTTGGAATACAGTAGGTTTAACACCAACATAAATAAATTATGAGTTCATTACAGTACCTTGAATTGGTGTTTTTTTTTCTTTCGCTAACGGAGCTCACGAGTTTTCTGTTAAGTTTTGTGTTGTGAAGTTTTCAAGTTTTGGGTAAAGATTCGATGGACTATGGAATAAGGAGTGGAAAGAGCCTAAGCTTGGGGATGCCCAAGGCACCCCAAGGTAATATTCAAGGATAACCAAGAGCCTAAGCTTGGGGATGCCCCGGAAGGCATCCCCTCTTTCGTCTTCGTTCATCGGTAACTTTACTTGGAGCTATATTTTTATTCACCACATGATATGTGTTTTGCTTGGAGCGTCATTTTATTTTCTTTAGCTTTGCTTGCTGTTTGAATAAAATACCAAGATCTAAAATTATTAAATGGGAGAGTCTTCACATAGTTGTATAATTATTCAACTACTCATTGATCTTCACTTATATCTTTCGGAGTAGTTTGCCATTTGCTCTAGTGCTTCACTTATATCCTTTTAGAGCACGGCGGTGGTTTTATTTTGTAGAAATTAATGAACTCTCATGCTTCACTTATATTATTTTGATAGTCTTAAACAGCATGGTAATTTGAACAAAAACTTTTATAGGAAGTGAATTGGATGCTATGATCAATTTGATACTTGATAATTGTTTTGAGATATGGAGGTAGTGATATTAAAGTCATGCTAGTTGGGTGATTATGAATTTAAAGAATTCTTGTGTTGAAGTTAGCAAGTCTCGTAGGATGCACGTATGGTTAAAGTTGTGTAACAAATTTGAAACATGAAGTGTACCTGGCTTGTGCATCCTTATGAGTGGCGGTCGGGGACGAGCGATGGTCTTTTCCTACCAATCTATCCCCCTAGGAGCATGCGCGTAGTACTTGATTTTTGATGACTTCTAAATTTTTGCAATAAGTATATGAGTTATTTTTGACTAATGTTGAGTCCATGGATTATACACACTTTTACCTTCCCGCCTTTGCTAGCCTCTTCGGTACCGTGCATTGCCCTTTCTCACCTTGAGAGTTGGTGCAAACTTCGCCGGTGCATCCAAACCCCGTGATATGATACGCTCTATCACACATAAGCCTCATTATATCTTCCTCAAAACAGCCACCATACCTACCTACTTATGACATTTCCATAGCCATTCCGAGATATATTGCCATGCAACTTTCCACCGTTCCGTTCATCCTCATCATGACATACTTTACTTTTGTCATATTGCCATTGCATGATCATGTAGTTGACATCGTATTTGTGGCAAAGCCACCATGCATTATTTTTCATACATGTCACTCTTGATTCATTGCACCATCCCGGTACACCGCCGGAGGCATTCATATAGAGTCATATCTTGTTCTAGTTTCGAGTTGTAGTTCATATGTTGTAATCAATAGAAGTGTGATGATCATCATTATTAGAGCATTGCCAAAAAAAGAAAGGCCAAAAACCCCCCCCCCAAAAAAAAGGGCAATGCTACTATCTCTTTTTCCACACTTGTGCTTCAAAGTAGCACCTTGTTCTTCATGTAGTGAGTCTCATATACTGTGCTTCAAAGTAGCACCACCACGTTTTTCATATAGTGAGTCTCATAAGTTGTCTTTTTCATACTAGTGGGAATTTTTCATTATAGAGCTTGGCTTGTATATTCCTACGATGGGCTTCCTCAAATACCCTAGGTCTTCATGAGCAAGCAAGTTGGATGCACACCCACTAGTTTTCTTTTGTTGAGCATTCATTTATAGCTCTAGTGCATCTGTTGCATGGCAATCCCTACTCCTCATGTTGACATCAATTGATGGGCATCTCCATAGCCCGTTGATTATCCTCGTCAATGTGAGACTTTATCCTTTTTTGTCTTCTCCACACAATCCCCATCATCATATTCTATTCCACCCATAGTGCTATATCCGTGGCTCACGCTCATGTATTGTGTGAAGGTTGAAAAAGTTTGAGATTATTTAAGTATGAAACAATTGCTTGGCTTGTCATCGGGGGTATAGAAGTTGGGAACATCTTTG
This sequence comes from Aegilops longissima, assembly GCA_021605205.1. Taxonomy (NCBI): domain Eukaryota; kingdom Viridiplantae; phylum Streptophyta; class Magnoliopsida; order Poales; family Poaceae; genus Aegilops; species Aegilops longissima. The sequence goes on along the minus strand of CM038681.1, from coordinate 166,617,094 downwards.
TGTGACGAAAAATGAAGCATAGCCTAACTATATGATTATGTAGGGATGAACTTTCTTTTGCCATGCTATTTTGAGAAGACATGATTACTTTGATTAGTATGCTTGAAGTGTTACTATTTCTTTTGTCAATATGAACTTTTATTTTGAATCATTCGGATCTGAATATTCATGCCACAATAAAGAAAATTACTTTGAGAATCATGCTAGGTAGCATTCCACATCAAAAATTCTGTTTTTATCATTTACCTACTCGAGGACGAGCATGAATTAAGCTTGGGGATGCTTGATACATCTCCAACGTATCTATAATTTTTGATTGTTCCATGCTATTATATTACTTGTTTTGAATGATTATGGGCTTTATTATACACTTTTATATTACTTTTGGGACTAACCTATTAACCGGAGGCCCAGCCCATATCTTTGTTTTATTACTGTTTCAAATATTTCAAGAAAAGGAATATCAAACGGAGTCCAAACGGAATGAAACCTTCGGCATCGTGATTTTTTGGAAGAATATGATCCTAGAGACTTGGAGTTCACGTCAGAAGATCCTCGAGGAGTCCACGAGATAGGAGGGCGCGCCCCCCTACTGGGCGCGCCCCCTGTCTCGTGGGCCCCTCGAGCACCTCCCGACCGACTTCTTTCACCTATATATACCTACGTACCCAAAAACCATCGAATATCAAGATAGATCGGGAGTTCCACCGCCGCAAGCCTCTATAGCCACTAAAAACCTCTCGGGAGTCCGTTTCGGCACCCTACCGGAGGGGGAACCCATCACCGGTGGCCATCTTCATCGTCCCGGCGCTCTCCATGACGAGGAGGGAGTAGTTCACCCTCGGGGATGAGGGTATGTACCAGTAGCTATGTGTTTGATCTCTCTCTCTCTCGTGTTCTCTCTCGTGTTCCCTCTATGGCACGATGTTGATGTATCCCGAGCTTTGCTATTGTAGTTGGATCTTATGATGTTTCTCCCCCTCTACTCTCTTATGATGAATTGAGTTTCCCCTTTGAAGTTATCTTATCAGATTGAGTCTTTTATGAGAACACTTGATGTATGTCGTGCCGTGTTTATCTGTGGTGATAATGGGATATCATGTGCCACTTGATGTATGTTTTGGTGACCAACTTGCGGGTTCCACCCATGAACCTATGCATAGGGGTTGGCACACGTTCTTGACTCTCCGGTAGAAACTTTGGGGCACTCTTTGAAGTACTTTGTGTTGGTTGGATGAATCTGAGATTGTGTGATGCATATCGTATAATCATGCCCACGGATACTTGAGGTGACAATGGAGTATCTAGGTGACATTAGAGTTTTGGTTGATTTGTGTCTTAAGGTGTTATTCTAGTACGAACTCTTTTATAGATTGATCCGAAAGAATAGCTTTGAGGTGGTTTCGTACCCTACCATAATCTCTACGTTTGTTCTCCGCTATTAGTGGCTTTGGAGTGACTCTTTGTTGCATGTTGAGGGATTGTTTTATGATCTATCTATGTTATTATTGTTGAGAGAACTTGCACTAGTGAAAGTATGAACCCTAGGCCTTGTTTCCTATCATTGCAATACCGTTTACGCCCACTTTTATCATTAGTTACCTTGCTGTTTTTATTATTTCAGATTACAAAAACCTTTATCTACCATCCATATTGCACTTGTATCACCATCTCTTCGCCGAACTAGTGGACCTATACAAATTACCATTGTATTGGGTGTGTTGCGGACACAAGAGACTCTTTGTTATTTGGTTGCAGGGTTGTTTGAGAAAGACCATCTTCATCCTACGCCTCCCACGGATTGATAAACCTTAGGTCATCCACTTGAGGGAAATTTGCTACTGTCCTACAAACCTGTGCACTTGCAGGCCCAACAACGTCTACAAGAAGAAGGTTGCGTAGTAGACATCATTCCCCCACAAGTCGGGATGAGATTCCGGACTAAAAAAAAGAGGCAAAAAAAGAGAAGGCCCAAAAAAAGAGAAAAAAATGAGAGAAAAAGAGAGAAGGGACAATGTTACTATCCTTTTTCCACACTTGTGCTTGAAAGATGCACACCCACTTAGTTTCTTTTGTTGAGCTTTCATATATTTATAGCTCTAGTGCATCCGTTGCATGGCAATCCCTACTCCTCTCATTGACATCAATTGATGGGCATCTCCATTGCCTATTGATTATCCGCGTCAATGTGAGACTTTCTACCTTTTTTGTCTTCTCTCATAACCCCCATCATTATACTTTACTCCACCCACAGTGCTATATCCATGGCTTGCGCTCATGTATTGCATAAGAGTTGAAAAGGCTGAAGCGCGTTAAAAAGTATGAACCAATTGCTCGGCTTGTCATCGGGGTTATGCATGATGAGAACGTTTGTGTGACAATATTGAAACATAGCCTAACTATATGATTTTGTAGGGATAAGCTTTCTTTGGCTATGTTATTTTGATAAGACATAATTGCTTGGTTAGTATGTTTGAAGTATTATTGTTTTTATGTCAACATTAAACTTTTATCTTGATCTTTCGGATCTAAATATTCATGCCACAATAAAAATATTTACATTGAGAATTATGCTAAGAAGCATTCCACATCAAAAATTCTGTTTTTATCATTTACTTACTCGAGGACGAGCAGGAATTAAGATTGGGGATGCCTGATACGTCTCCAACGTATCTATAATTTTTGATTGTTCCATGCTATTATATATTCTGTTTTGGATGTTTAATGGGGTTATTTATACACTTTTATATTATTTTTGGGACTAACCTATTAACCGGAGGCCCAACCCAAATTGCTGTTTTTTTTGCCTATTTCAGTGTTTCGTAGAAAAATGATATCAAACGGAGTCCAAACGGAATGAAACCTTCGGGAGCGTGATTTTTGGAACAAACTTGATCCAGAGGACTTGGAGTGGACGTCAAGCAACCAACGAGGCGGCCACGAGGCAGGGGGGCGCACCCACCTCCCCCAGGCGCGCCCTCCACCCTCGTGGCTCCACCGACCTACTTCTTCCTCCTATATATACCTACGTACCCCCAAACCATCAGAGGCGACCACGAAAACCTAATTCCACCGCCGCAACCTTCTGTACCCGTGAGATCCCATATTGGGGCCTTTTCCGGCGTCCTGCCGGAGGGGGCATTGATAATGGAGGGCTTCTACATCAACACCATAGCCTCTCTGATGATGTGTGAGTAGTTTACCTCAGACCTTCGGGTCCATAGTTGTTAGCTAGATGGCTTCTTCTCTCTCTTTGGATCTCAATACAAAGTTCTCCTCGATTCTCTTGGAGATCTATTTGATGTAATCTTCTTTTGCGGTGTGTTTGTCGAGATCCGATGAATTGTGGGTTTATGATCAAGATTATCTATGAACAATATTTGAATCTTCTCTGAATTCTTTTATGTATGATTGGTTATCTTTAGAAGTCTCTTCGAATTATCAGTTTGGTTTGGCCTACTAGATTGATCTTTCTTGCAATGGGAGAAGTGCTTAGCTTTGGGTTCAGTCTTGCGGTGTCCTTTCCGAGTGACGGTAGGGACAGCAAGGCACGTATTGTATTGTTGCCCTCGAGGATAAAAAGATGGGGTTTATATCATATTGCTTGAGTTTATCCCTCTACACCCTGTCATCTTGCTTAAAGCATTACTCCGTTCTTATGAACTTAATACTCTAGATGCATGCTGGATAGCGGTCGATGTGTGGAGTAATAGTAGTAGATGCATAATCGTTTCGGTCTACTTGTCACAGACGTGATGCCTATATACATGATCATACCTAGATATCCTCATAACTATGCTCAATTCTATCAATTGCTCGACAGTAATTCGTTCACCTACCGTAATACTTATGCTATCTTGAGAGAAGCCACTAGTGAAACCTATGGCCCCTGGGTCTATTTTCCATCATATTAATCTCCCGTTATTTCCATTACTGTTTACTTTGCTTTCTTTACTTTTACTCTTTATCATGAAAATACCAAAAATATTATCTTATCATCTCTATCAGATCTCACTCTCGTAAGTGACCGTGAAGGGATTGACAACCCCTTTATCGCATTGGTTGCGAGGTTCTTATTTGTTTGTGTAAGTGCAAGGGACTTGAGCGTATCCTCCTACTGGATTGATACCTTGGTTCTCAAAAAGTGAGGGAAATACTTACGCTACTTTACTGCATCGCCCTTTCCTCTTCAAGGGAAAACCAACGCAGTGCTCAAGAGGTAGCACATACTGCACACACACCCGGTTCACCCACGAGTACATTCGGGCAGTACTCGGGGGAATGCAAAGTCACATATCCCCCTCTGTTTGTGCATACCCCGTGTGCCAGATTTCCCGATCCAGAGCCTCGGAGATGCATTTCCGTCTGGCAATTCATCGATTCTAATTCTTTTTCCCGATTTCATTTCTGGAGGAACACTGCCAACTTTATTTCACTCGATCCAGTACATCTACCCCGATACAGATTTCAACTCCGATTCTACCTAGACACCTACATTTCGTGGAGCTATCCGCGAAATTTTTCCCATGCCCTAGTCTGAATCCTGAGCTGGCGCAGCCACCTCACCCGCATCCGAACCCCATCATCACCGCCATCATCTCTGCCTTGCATGACGCAGGCAAGTCGCCACCCCGCTCCACCGCAGCATTCGATCACTCCGCCGGCGTAAAGCGACGGTGGATCAAGCGTGGCGGAGGACCACCCCGTGCACCATCTTCTCCCGCATCTCAAGCCATCGCACCTAGCCACGCGTTGTCCCGAACCCGATCATTCCTGATGAGGATCAGCAGGAGAAACCACTGTTCATTGGGGTGCATCCAGCATTTTTTTCAGGAGCCTAATCTCGAGTAACCCTAGCCGTGGAGGTAACCCTGTTTTGCTCATATCTTTTTCTCGGGGTGTACCAATTATCGGTGCCCCAACTCATTCGAATCCGACAAAAGGGTTAAAATTAACACCGAGGTTTTCCCCGGAGTGGTATCCTTTCATTTGTGTTGTAACCCTAGGAATCTCGAGGGCGAGATTCTTTTTAAGGGGGGAAGGTTTGTAACAGCCCCAAAATTGGGTTATCAATTTTTGAGCTGTTATTCCTTCCTGACACTCATTTTCAAAATCTTTCTCCTGAGTTTGTTGGATGACTCTGAGAATTCTTGTCATTTCCAACATTTCAAAACCTTGCTCATGTCTTTGTCAGTGGGCAAGACCTCTTTTGAATCATCTCAAATCCTCTCAAACCCTAATTCCAAATTTTTGGAATTTGAATGTGGCCTTTGTCATTACAAAGGAGCCATCATTTTCCTTGATCTGTTGATCATCCCAATTGTTCCCAGAGACCCTCCTATCCTTGTAAACCTTGGATATGCAAAAATATTGCCAAGTCCCATGCGATATTTTTGAATTATGATTTATTCCTTTTCTTGCCTTTGTGAGGAATAAAATCCAAAGGCATAGCTAGCCATCTCCTAAATTCATGAGAAATGGTGGAGTTGATCTTTATGCCTAATCCAAGCTCTGGCAAATATATTGGTCATAATTAAACAAGGAAAATTGTCTTTTCCTATTTTAAGCCAATATTGTATTTCTGTCATTTTCCAAAGGAGCTACTATTTTTATAGCAGAGAAAATTCCAACATAAATTGTGGAGCTTTTCCTTGCTATATAATCACTAGTTCCATCTTTATCTCATGTTCCTCAGATCAAAAATTGGGCACATGATCCAATGCAAGTTTCTGGCTTCTCTGAAATTTTGCAAAGGAAGTGCTTTATTCCTTATTCCAATTGAGCTGCAATTCGGTAGGCTGATTAACCTTGATAAATCACCCATGGATAACAAAGATGATCTCAATCCATTCATCCTAGCTACCTGTGCAATTTTTCAAAGTTTTTGACCAGAATGCAACTTGGTGAAGGAAGTACCTTCATAGAGTTTTCAAATGGGATGAAACTTTTCCATCTTCTCAAGTATCTCAAATAATTAGCCTCCACCTAAATTCAGTTCATTTCATTGAACTATGTGAGCACAGGAGCAATTCTTGGTTTCTGTCCAAATTTTCAGTTTGTGAAGCAAGTCTATTTTATCTTGATCCATTATGGCTGAAAATATTCCTAATCCTTCTCCTATCCATATAAAATATCTCCCACAAATTTTGGCTCATTTCATGTAGCCAATATTTTCCTGGATTTTTCCAAAGTTTCTGGTCAGATGTGATGCTTGTGAACCAAGTACCAATGTGGCAACTCCATTTGGTATGATCTTTTTGTAGCATCTACATATGACCAAATCAGAAAGCTTTGCCAAATTTTAGCCCAATCCATCACTCCTAGTGAGTGCTCCTTCATCATTTGCTTTCTGGGTCAGATTTGGCATTTGAACTGCAGCTATGCTAAACCCTTGCCAAAATCCCCTCCATCTTCCCAGGACCGTAGTCCTTGCTATACTAAACCTCCAGGACATCAAGTTTAGCCCTTAACCTCTCTGGTTTGATCACCAAGATGTGGCCAAGTTTGCAACAGCAAACTTGTCGAGCTTGGTTCCCTCTTCTCTCTACACCTCTGCATGTGCCATCGCCTCAGTCGTAATGAGCTTTATAAGGACTACTCTGTAGACAAGGTTTGGCACTTAGTTGACGACCAGAGCGCGCGATGTCGGTGGTGACCACGGGGCTATGCAGGCCAAATCGGTGGTCTCGCCACTGTTGGCCACAGTGGCGCAGCTCCGGCTGGCTCTGGCTCGTCCAACCTTGTCAACCAGCTCAGACTCATCGTAGCCGTGCGTCTTGACCCATTTCCCCCTTCGTTTGCTTCCTCGTCGAGCCATCGTCGTCGCCGCACATTTCCTGCCCATGTGCACCGTCGCTTCCTCGCTCTTGTCCCCTTCTCCCTTTCGTCCGCGAGCGTTGCTCTACTCCGTGAGCTCCTGCGCGTCGTCCGCATCCCCCTCGTCACCTTCCCGCCGCTCCCCGTGACCCTTGGCCGCGCGTGCGCGTCGCCGGAGCACGGACACGTAACCAAGCCGCGTGTCACCTCGCCCTCTGCCCTCGAGCTCACCCCGCGGCTATAAGTAGAGCCCCCGAGCCTCCTCGAAGTACACAACCCCCTCCCCGAGCCTCTCCCCGAGCCCAGAGCCCCTCCCTGACCTCCATTGCCGCCATGGCCGCCGTCGGTGACCGACTAAATTCGTGACCACCGGAGCCTCTTTCTCCCTCCTAGCATCCCCACCAGACCCTCTGAACTCCAGAGGACCCTCCCAGCTCCTCTCCTCGTCGCCGGAGCCACCGTGGCCATGCGCCCAAGTTCGGCCGCCGCACCCATCCTCGGTCGCCGCTAGCCGTCGTCGTTCTGCTTCGTCCTGGCAGTGTTGCGGGGTCCAGGAGGATGCGCTGCCTCTCCTCGCACTCGCCGGTGCCCTCACACCAGCGGGAGGTGGACGGAGTTGGCCGGGCCGGCGCCGGCCTCGCTGCTGCCTCGCCCCTCCTCTGATCTGCGCCCGGCGTCGGGAGAAAGAAGAAGGAGCGAGAGGAGAGGGATAAGTCAGCGCGGGTCCCACCCGTCAACCGCACAAGACGCGGGCTGACGTGGATAAGTGGACGCACGTTTTGCGAAAATACACTTTCAGTCAACGAAAGCGTACTTCGCCCTGCTTCGAATAGTATACGTTGCCTCTGCTGAAAAGCGTCTTCCACCGAAAGGCGCGTTCAGTTTTCCTCCAGGGGCCTGTTTGCTGAAAAAAATTCACCGATAGGTCCCTGAGCTTCAACCCCTCGTATCTCGACAACCGTAACTCCGATTTAGGTGAATCCAACGCTCATGTTCTCTACTCGTCGAGCTTTTTCCGTTGGTGTCATTTTCATAATGTTTCCACACAGTGGAAATGACCACTTTTCCCTTGCACGTAAACAGCCCCCTCCAAGAGAGAACTGTTTCCGGCAAATCTTTCCGCGATCGTTTCACACTTCTTCCCGAAGTATTTGTCGACCCCAGGCAAGTCAACCTCTTATCATGAGCCCCGAACTTGCATGTTGACTTTGCTTGCACCTCGTGTGTGTGTTTAGTTGAAGTAGTTTCTTGTCTGTTCCATCTACTGTTATTTTAGTCATGTTATATGTTTCTGTTATCTGTCTTGCATGCTTAGGCTTTCATAAAATAAGTTGACATGCTATTTTACTGCTGTTACTAATAATATCATGCCTCTGTCTAGTTTAGTTTCATGTTAGTAGTATCGATGTTGTGATAATTCTGTTGCACTGATAAGTTTGCTAGTACTTGTTTTGCCATGTTTCGCATGCTATCATTGTTCTTTTGAAATGCTTGATGTTTTGTTACTGCATCGGTATGTTGCATGTTAGTTGTTGCATTCATGTTAATAATGCTCGCATGATGATTGATGATGGAGAAGTTAATAATATGACTTAATAACAAACCTCCTCCGTCATCACTGGGATATCATAGTGCCACCCAACTCGATCTTTCTCCAGTGCAACCACATTTACCTTATGGGGAGGTCCTAGCTGGGTCTATTGTCATGCCTCTCACTGGTGCCTCCCGCGAGGGAAGGTTATGGGCACGCGCTACCCTGATCAGGTAGGCGGACATAACCTTGTGTGCCTGTTTTTGTTTTTATGGTACCTTGTTCCCGTTTGGAACCGTTTTGCCACGACGGTGTCCATTGGTGTCTTTGGTAGACACGGGGCCACCCAGGACTGAACCCCAAGGGGGTGTCGGTTGGAGTGGCCGGGAGAGTGTCATGGCAGTAGCTCGGTTTTGTCGGAACGCCGTGGTCCGCACATATGGGAGTGCGAGGCCAGGGTTCTGTAGTGTGGGTAAAGTGCGCTACCTCTGCAGAGTGTATATTCAATCTATCGATAGCCGCGTCCTCGGTCATGGGCACAAGTTCGTAGTAGGTCACACTATCGAGTCTTGGTCGAAATGGAGGATAAATCTGCTAATAACTTATGTGATAACTAAGATGTGATAAATAATATAGTGACTTGGACTATGGGAAAATCGTGAAAAGTCACGATGATGTGTTGATATGACCCCGAGACGAGGTCTTGGTAAGTCATGTGTGTGCTCCGAGGAGCCGTGGCAGAGTAAGTGATTGTTGCTTAAGGTTATTACAACATGTCTTCACGAAGGTAACTGGTAGTTTATTTCCAGCATAGTTTCATGATGCCATACCATGTTTTGATATGCTATGCTTGCTGATGTTATGTTAGGAGTAAATTTGATATGCCATGCTAGTAGATACTATGACGTTGATGCCTAGTTTGATTTATGATTCTAGTTAATACCATGCCATGCTTAGAAGTTGTGTTGAAGTAGACTGTTGCATACGCTTGGTTCTTGCTTTGTCATCTGTTTGTTTGGATGCTATGTATTTGGTTTTCTTGCAAGTACATTCAATGTACTGACCTGGCGTGTCATGCCAGTTTTGTAGGTCTTCCCGAATTGTTCGCTTGCTCCGTCGTGCTAGGCTGTAATCTTGCCAGTCCTGTGAGTTGTGGAGCCCAGCCTAGATGAGACGCTGCCAAACCAAGACTTCCACCGCCATTTAAATAGACTTCCGCTGCCATCCGTATAGCCTTAGGGCTATGCCAGATAATTGTATTCATCAATGATGCAATCATATACACATGTATTTGATGAATATTATTGTGCCTGGAATGCTTTATCATGGACCTGTCGTGCGTCAGGCGTAATCCTGGGTTGACGTGCGAAGGCCCCCTGCTCCATGCGGATCGGGGTGCCATAAACACGATGACGTCCCTCGAGCTCTTGATCCAGTTGAGGACGAAGGAGATTTCGTCAGCACGACGGCGAGGCGATGGTGGTGATTAAGTTACCGGCTCAGGGCTTCGCCTAAGCACTACGACGATATGACCGAGGTGTTAAACTGTGGAGGGGGGCACCGCACACGGCTAAGAGATTGTCTGTTGTGCTTTGGGGTGCCCCCTGCCTGTGTATATAAAGGAGGGAGGGAGAGAGGCCGCCCCCTAGGGGTGCGCCAAGTGTGGGGAGTCCTACTGGGACTCCCAAGTCCTAGTAGGATACCCCTTTCCTTTCTGGAGTAGGAGAGAGGGAAGGAGAGAGGGAGTAGGAAAGGGCAAGGGCGGCGCCGCCCCCTCCCCTAGTCCAATTCGGACTCCATGGGGGGCGCTAAATATGCCCTAGAGGCAATAATAAAGTTGTTATTTATATTTCCGTATATCATGATAAATGTTTATTATTCATGCTAGAATTCTAAACCGGAAACTTAGTACATGTGTGGATACATAGACAAACAGAGTGTCACTAGTATGCCTCTACTTGACTAGCTTGTTAAATCAAAGATGGTTAAGTTTCCTAGCCATGGACATGAGTTGTCATTTGATTAACGGGATCACATCATTAGAGATGATGTGATTGACTTGATCCATTCGTTAGCTTAGCACGATGATCGTTTAGTTTGTTGCTATTGCTTTCTTCATGACTTATACATGTTCCTATGACTATGAGATTATGCAACTCCCCAATACCGGAGGAACACTTAGTGTGATATCAAACGTCACAACATAACTGGGTGATTATAAAGATGCTCTACAGGTGTTTCCGATGGTGTTTGTTGAGTTGCATAGATCGAGATTAGGATTTGTCACTCCGATTGTCAGAGAGGTATCTCTGGGCCCTCTCGGTAATGTACATCACTATAAGCCTTGCAAGCAATGTGACTAATGAGTTAGTTGCGGGATGATGCATTACAGAACAAGTAAATAGACTTGCCGGTAACGAGATTGAACTAGGTATTGAGATACCGACGATCGAATCTCGGGCAAGTAACATAACGATGATAAAGGGAACAACGTATGTTGTTATGCGGTTTGACCGATAAAGATCTTCATAGAATACGTAGGAACCAATATGAGCATCCAGGTTCCGCTATTGGTTATTGACTGGAGATGAGTCTCGGTTATGTCAACATAGTTCTCGAACCCATAGGGTCCACACGCTTAACGTTCGATGACGATCGGTATTATGAGTTTATGTGTGTTGATGTACCGAAGGTAGTTCGGAGTCCCGGTTGTGATCACGGACATGACGAGGAGTCCCAAAATGGTTGAGACATGAAGATTGATATATTGGACCATGTTATTCGGACACCGGGAAAGTTCCGGGAGGTTTCTGATAAAACCACAGTGCCGGAGGGTTACCGGACCCCCCGGGAAGTTATTGGGCCCTTAGTGGGCTTTAGGGGAGAGAGAGGGCAGTATCCAGGAGGTGGCGTGCCCCCCCAAGGGAGTCCGAAGTGGACTAGGGGAGGGGGGCGCGACCCCTCTTTCCCTCTCCCTCTCCTTCCTTCCCCCTCCTAGTTGGACTAGGAAAGGAGGAATCCTACTCCTACTAGGAGGAGGATTCCTCCCCCCTTGGCGCGCCTATAGGGCCAGCCGGCCTCCCCCCTTGCTCCTTTATATACGGGGGCAGGGGGGCACCCTAGAACACATAAGTTGATTGTTTTAGCCGTGTGCGGTGCCCCCTCCACAGATTTCCACCTCGGTCATATCGTTGTAGTGCTTAGGCGAAGCCTTGCGTCGGTAACTTCATCATCACCGTCATCATGCCGTCGTGCTGACGAAACTGTCCCTCGACCTCAGTTGGATCTAGAGTTCGTGGGACGTCACCAAGCTGAACGTGTGCAGATCGCGGAGGTGCCGTACTTTCGGTACTAGGATCGGTCGGATCGTGAAGACGTACGACTACATCAACCGCGTTGTCATAACGCTTCCGCTTTCGGTCTACGATGGTACGTAGACAACACTCTTCCCTCTCGTTGCTATGCATCACCTAGATGGATCTTGCGTGTGCGTAGGATTTTTTTTGAAATTACTGCGTTCCCCAACAACTATTGCTTCTACGACTATCGCTGCCGCTTAGTGATAAAGTAAAAACAATTACAGGGCGATTGCTGACGAAGCTCTCCCTCGACACTCAGCTGATCGAGAGTTCGTGGGACTTCACCGAGCCGAACGTGTGCAGATCGCGGAGGTGCCATACTTTCGGTACTAGGATCGGTCGGATCATGAAGACGTACGACTACATCAACCGCGTTGTCATAACGCTTCCGCTTTCGGTCTACGAGGGTACGTGGAGAACAGTCTCCCCTCTCGTTGCTATGCATCACCTAGATGGATCTTGCGTGTGCGTATGATTTTTTTTGAAATTACTGCATTCCCCAACAGTGGCATCCGAGCCAGGTCTATGCGTAGATGTTATGTGCACGAGTAGAACACAAAGAGTTGTGGGCAATAATAGTCATACTGCTTACCAGCATGTCATACTTTGATTCGGCGGTATTGTTGGATGAAGCGACCCGGACCGATATTACACGTACGCTTACGCGAGACTGGTTCTTCCGACGTGCTTTGCACACAGGTGGCTAGCGGGTGTCAGTTTCTCCAACTTTAGTTGAATCGAGTGTGACTACGCCCGGTCCTTGTTGAAGGTTAAAACAACACACTTGACGAAAAATCATTGTGGTTTTGATGCGTAGGTAAGAACGGTTCTTGCTCAGCCCGTAGCAGCCACATAAAACTTGCAACAACAAAGTAGAGAACGTCTAACTTTTTTTTGCAGGGCATGTTGTGATGTGATATGGTCAAGACATGATGCTAAATTTTATTGTATGAGATGATCATGTTTTGTAACAGAGTTATCGGCAACTGGCAGGAGCCATATGGTTGTTGCTTTATTGTATGCAATGCAATCACCCTGTAATTGTTTTTACTTTATCACTAAGCGGCAGTGATAGTCGTAGAAGCAATAGTTGTTGGGGAACGCAGTAATTTCAAAAAAATTCCTACGCACACGCAAGATCCATCTAGGTGATGCATAGCAACGAGAGGGAAGAGTGTTGTCTACGTACCATCGTAGACCGAAAGCAGAAGCGTTATGACAACGCGGTTGACGTAGTCGTACGTCTTCACGATCCGACCGATCCTAGTACCGAAAGTACGGCACCTCCGCGATCTGCACACGTTCGGCTCGGTGACGTCCCACGAACTCCCGATCGAGCTGAGTGTCGAGGGAGAGTCAGCACGACGGTGTGATGACGGTGATGATGAAGTTACCAACGCAGGCTTCGCCTAAGCAAGACAACGATATGAATGAGGTGGAAATCTGTGAGGGGGGGGCACCGCTGCGGCTAAGCAATCAACTTGTGTGTCTATGGGGTGCCCCTCCCCATATATAAAGGAGTGGAGGAGGGAGGGCGGCCCTCTCATGGCGCGCCCAAGGGAGTCCTACTCTCACGGGAGTAGGATTCCCCTTCCCTAGTTGGAGTAGGAGAGGAAGGAAGGAGGAGAGAGGAAGGAAGGGGGGGGGCCCTCCCTGGTCGGATTGGGCTTGGGGAAGAAGGCGCACTGCTACCTCTTGAGCACTGCGTTGGTTTTCCCTTGAAGAGGAAAGGGTGATGCAGCAAAGTAGCGTAAGTATTTCCCTCAGTTTTGAGAACCAAGGTATCAATCCAAGAGGAGGCTACGCACAGTCTCTCGCACCTACACAAAACAAATAAATCCTCGCAACCAACGCGATAAGGGTTCTCAATCCCTACACGGTCACTTACGAGAGTGAGATCGATAGATAGGATAGGATAATATTTTTGGTATTTTATGATAAAGATGCAAAGTAAAATAAAAGCAAAGTAAAAAGCAAGCGAAATAACTAAGTGTTGGAAGATTAATATGATGAAGATAGACCGGGGCTATAGGTTTCACTAGTGGCTTCTCTCAAGAGCATAAGTATTTTACGGTGGGTGAACAAATTACTATTGAGAAATTGATGAATTGAGCATAGTTATGAGAATATCTAGGTATGATCATGTATATAGGCATCACGTCCAATACAAGTAGACCGACTCACCTGCATCTACTACTATTACTCCACACACCGACCGCTATCCAGCATGCATCTAGAGTATTAAGTTCATAAGAACGAGTAACGCATTAAGCAGGATGACATGATGTAGAGGATAAATTCATGCAATATGATAAAAAAACCATCTTGTTATCCTCGATGGCAACAATACAATCGTGCCTTGTTGCCCCTCATCCACCGGGAAAGGACACGCAAGATTGAACCCAAAGCTAAGCACTTCTCCCATTGCAAGAAAAACCAATATAGTAGGCCAAACCAAACTGATAATTCGAAGAGACTTGCCAAGATAACGAATCATACATAAAAGAATTCAGAGAAGATTCAAATATTATTCATAGATAAACTTGATCATAAACCCACAATTCATCGGTCTCAACAAACACACCGCAAAAGAATATTACATCGAATAGATCTCCACGAGAGAGGGGGAGAACATTGTATTGAGATCCAAAAAGAGAAGAAGCCATCTAGCTAATAACTATGGACCCGAAGATCTGAGGTAAACTACTCACACATCATCGGAGAGGCTATGGTGTTGATGTAGAAGCCCTCCGTGATCGATGCCCCCTCCGGTGAGTTCCTAACAGGCCCCAAGATGGGATCTCGTGGGCACGAGAAGGTTGCGGCGGTGGAATTAGGTTTTGGCTCCGTGTCGATCGTTTGAAGTGCGTAGGTATATATAGGAGGAAGGAGTACGTCGGTGGAGCAACAGGGGGCCCACGAGGGTGGAGGGCGCGCCTGGGGGGGTAGGCGCGCCCCCCTACCTCGTGGCCTCCTCTTTTGTTTCTTGACGTAGGGTCCAAGTCATCTGGATCATGTTCGTTCCGAAAATCACGTTCCCGAAGGTTTCATTCCGTTTGGACTCGTTTGATATTCTTTTTCTGCGAAACATTGAAATAGGCAAAAAACAGTAATTCTGGGCTGGGCCTCCGGTTAATAGGTTAGTCCCAAAAATAATATAAAAGTGAATAATAAAGCCCAATAATGTCCAAAACAAAATATAATATAACATGGAGCAATAAAAAATTATAGATACGTTGGAGACGTATCAAGCATCCCCAAGCTTAATTCCTGCTCGTCCTCGAGTAGGTAAATGATAAAAACAGAATTTTTGATGCGAAATGCTACTTGGCATAATTTCAATGTAATTCTTCTCATTGTGGCATGAATGTTCAGATTTGATATGATTCAAGATAAAAGATTAATATTGACATAAAAACAATACTATTTCAAGCGTACTAACTAAGCAATTATATCTTATCAAAATAACATAGCCAAAGCAAGTTATCCCTATAAAATCATATAGTCTGGCTATGCTCCATCTTCCCCACACAAAGTATTCATATCATGTACGACCCCATTTTTAGCCAAGCAATTGGTTCATACTTTTAACGCGCTTCAGCTTTTTCAACTCTTACGCAATACATGAGCGCAAGCCATGTATATAGCACTATGGTGGAATAAGGTATAATGGTAGGGGTTATGTGGGAAGACAAAAAAGGAGAAAGTCTCACATCAACGAGGCTAATCAACGGGCTATGGAGATGCCCATCAATTGATGTTAATGCGAGGAGTAGGGATTGCCATGCAATGGATGCACTAGAGCTATAAGTGTATGAAAGCTCAAAAAGAAACTAAGTGGGTGTGCATCCAACTTGCTTGCTCACGAAGACCTCGGGAATTTTGAGGAAGCCCATCATTGGAATATACAAGCCAAGTTCCATAATGAAATTTCCCACTAGTATATGAAAGTGAAAAAATGAGAGACTCTCTATTATGAAGATCACGGTGCTATTTTGAAGCACAAGTGTGGTAAAAGGATAGTAACATTGTCCCTTCTCTCTTTTTCTCTCATCATTTTTTTATTTGGGCATTTTCTCTTTTCTTATGGCCTCTTTTTTTTAGTCCGGAGTCTCATCCCGATTTGTGGGGGAATCATAATCTCCATCATCCTTTCCTATTGCAAGAACCCAAAGATTGTGGTGTCCTTAGCTTTATGGCCACACATGTATTTTTCAATTCCACAATTACTCAACTAGCACAACTATGATATTACCACCTTTATATCTCAAAACAATTATCAAGCATCAAATTTCTCATGATATTAATTAAAGCAAATTGCCATGCTATTTTAAGACTCTCAAAATAATATAAGTGAAGCATGAGAGATCAATAGT
This sequence comes from Aegilops longissima, assembly GCA_021605205.1. Taxonomy (NCBI): domain Eukaryota; kingdom Viridiplantae; phylum Streptophyta; class Magnoliopsida; order Poales; family Poaceae; genus Aegilops; species Aegilops longissima. The sequence goes on along the minus strand of CM038681.1, from coordinate 166,601,012 downwards.
TTCTATAAAACAAATCCACCACCATGCTCTAAAAGATATAAGTGAAGCACTAGAGGAAAACTATATAGCTCAAAAGATATAAGTGAAGCACATAGAGTATTCTAATAATTTCCGAATCATGTGTGTCTCTCTCAAAAGGTGTGTACAGCAAGGATGATTGTGGTAAACTAACAAATAAATACTCAAATAAAACAAGACGCTCCAAGCAAAACACATATCATGTGGTGAATAAAAATATAGATCCAAGTAAAGTTACCGATGGAAGTAGACGAAAGAGGGGATGCCTTCCGGGGCATCCCCAAGCTTTGGCTTTTCGGTGTCCTTAGATTATCTTGGGGGTGCCATGGGCATCCCCAAGCTTAGGCTCTTGCCACTCCTTGTTCCATAATCCATCAAATCTTTCACCAACTTAACAGAAAATCTCGTGAGCTCCGTTAGCGAAAGAAAACAAAAGACCACTTCAAGGTACTGTGATGAACTCATTATTTATTTATATTGGTGTTAAACCTACTGTATTCCAACTTCTATATGGTTTATAAACTCTTTACTAGCCATAGATTCATCAAAATAAGCAAACAACACACGAAAAACAGAATCTATCAAAAACAGAACAGTCTGTAGTAATCTGTAACTAACGCAAACTTATGGAACTCCAAAAAATCAGCCAAAATAGGACGGCCTAGACAATTTGTTTATTGATCATAAGCAATTTTAATCAATATTTTATCACGTTCTGGTGATTTTTAACAATTATTTTTGTGAACAGAAAGTTTCTGGAAATTACAGCAAGATCAAATAACTATTATCTAAGAAGATCCTATAGGTTTAACTTGGCACAAACACTAATTAAAACATAAAAAAACATCTAACCAGAGGCTAGATCAAATATTTATTCCTAAACAGAAGGAAAAATCAAAAAAACTAAAAATAAAATTTGGTTGCCTCCCAACAAGCGCTATCGTTTAACGCCCCTAGCTAGGCATAAAAGCAAGGATAGATCTAGGTATTGCCATCTTTGGTTTTAGGGAAAAAGAGAGCAAACTTGTTATCTATGGAATTAATCTTTTTATTTTGACAAACTACATGGACATTAATGGTAGAAGAAAGATTAAGTATGTTGCGGAAATTGGCATCTAGGCTAGCTTTTATCTCTTTGATAGATTCGTTTTGGTAAGAAATCAAAGAGATGTGATTTCAACTTTCTCGTTAATGGGGTGCCCAAATATAGTTTTCATCTTTTCATAGGTATCTATGGGGTCCCCTTCAAGAAAACCCTCTTCAAAAATAGAATCTAAAACTTGTTTGAACGAAGCGGGCAACCCAACATAAAAGCTCTTTAAGTAAACCTCAATTTGGTATTGAGATACATAGCTAACCCGGATCCTTAATAGCCTATCCCAAGCATCTTTCAAAGATTCATCGAGTAAATAACGAAATATTCCAGAATCTTCTTCATCAAAATTGCTAAGATTGAACCCAAAGCTAAGCACTTCTCCCATTGCAAGAAAAACCAATCTAGTAGGCCAAACCAAACTGATAATTCGAAGAGACTTGCAAAGATAACCAATCATACATAAAAGAATTTAGAGAAGATTCAAATATTGTTCATAGATAAACTTGATCATAAACCCACAATTCATCGGTCTCAACAAACACACCGCAAAAGAAGATTACATCGAATAGATCTCCACGAGAGAGGGGGAGAACATTTTATTGAGATCCAAAAAGAGAGAAGAAGCCATCTAGCTAATAACTATGGACCCGAAGGTCTGAGGTAAACTACTCACACATCATCAGAGAGGCTATGGTGTTGATGTAGAAGCCCTCCGTGATCGATGCCCCCTCCGGCGGAGCTCCGGAACATGCCCCAAGATGGGATCTCGTGGATACAGAAGGTTGCGGCGGTGGAATTAGGTTTTTGGCTCCGTATCTGATCGTTTGGGGTTACGTAGGTATATATACGAGGAAGGAGTACGTCGGTGGAGCAACAGGGGGCCCATGAGGGTGGAGGGCGCGCCCCCTACCTCGTGGCCTCCTCTTTTGTTTCTTGACGTAGGGTCCAAGTCCTCTGGATCATGTTCGTTCCGAAAATCACATTCCCGAAGGTTCCATTAGTTTGGACTCCGTTTGATATTCTTTTTCTGCGAAACTCTGAAATAGGCAAAAAACAACAATTCTGGGCCGGGCCTTCGGTTAATAGGTTAGTCCCAAAAATAATATAAAAGTGAATAATAAAGCCCAATAATGTCCAAAACAGAATATAATATAGCATGGAGCAATAAAAAATTATAGATACGTTGGAGATGTATCACGCCCCCACCTAGGCCGCCTCCTCCTCTCTCCCATTAAGGCCCATATACTCCCCGGGGGGTTCCGGTAACCCCCCGGTACTCCAGTAAATGCCCGAACTCACCCGGAACCCTTCCGATGTCCAAACATAGCCATCCAATATATCGATCTTTATGTCTCGACCATTTCGAGACTCCTCGTCATGTCCGTGATCAAATCTAGGACTCCTAACAACCTTCGGTACATCAAAGTACATAAACTCATAATACCGATCGTCATCGAATGTTAAGCGTGTGGACCCTACGGGTTCGAGAACTATGTAGACATGACCGAGACTCATCTCCGGTCAATAACCAATAGCGGAACATGGATGCTCATATTGGTTTCTACATATTCTATGAAGATCTTTATCGGTCAAACCGCATAACAACATACGTTGTTCCCTTTGTCATCGGTATGTTGCTTGCCCGAGATTCGATCATCGGTATCTCAATACCTAGTTCAATTTCGTTACTGGCAAGTCTTTTACTCGTTCCGTAATGCATCATCCCGCAACTAACTCATTAGTCACATTGCTTGCAAGGCTTATAGTGATGTGCATTACCGAGAGGGCCCATAGATACCTCTCCGATACTCGGAGTGACAAATCCTAATCTCGATCTATGCCAACTCAACAAAAACCATCGGAGACACCTGTAGAGCATCTTTATAATCACCCAGTTACGTTGTGACGTTTGATAGCACACTAAGTGTTCCTCCGGTTTTCGGGAGTTGCATAATCTCATAGTCATAGGAACATGTATAAGTCATGAAGAAAGCAATAGCAATAAACTAAATGATCAAGTGCTAAGCTAACGGAATGGGTCAAGTCAATCACATCATTCTCTAATGATGTGATCCCGTTAATCAAATGACAACTCATGTCTATGGCTAGGAAATTTAACCATCTTTGATTCAACGAGCTAGTCAAGTAGAGGCATACTAGTGACACTGTTTGTCTATGTATTCACACATGTACTAAGTTTCCGGTTAATACAATTCTAGCATGAATAATAAACATTTATCATGATATGAGGAAATATAAATAACAACTTTATTATTGCCTCTAGGGCATATTTCCTTCAGTCTCCCACTTGCACTAGAGTCAATAATCTAGATTACATAGTAATGATTCTAACACCCATGGAGTCTTGGTGCTGATCATGTTTTGCTCGTGAGAGAGGCTTAGTCAATGGGTCAGCAACATTCAGATCCGTATGTATCTTGCAAATCTCTATGTCCCCTGTCGACACTTGATGACGGATGGAATTGAAGCGTCTCTTGATGTGCTTGGTTTTCTTGTGAAATCTGGATTCCTTTGCCAGGGCAATTGCACCAGTATTGTAACAAAAGATTTTCATTGGACCCGATGCACTAGGTATGACACCTAGATCGGATATGAACTCCTTCATCCAGACTCCTTCATTTGCTGCTTTCGAAGCAGCTATGTATTCCGCTTCACACGTAGATCCCACCACGGCGCTCTGTTTGGAACTGCACCAACTGACAGCTCCCCATTCAATATAAATAAGTATCCGGTTTGTGACTGATACGTCTCCAACGTATCTATAATTTATGAAGTATTCATGCTATTATATTATCCATCTTGGATGTTTAATGGGCCTTACTATGCATTTATATTACTTTTGGTACTAACTTATTAACCCAGAGCCCAGTGCCATTTTCTGTTTTCTCCTTGTTTCACTGTTTCGCAGAAAAGGAATATCAATCGGAGTCCAAACGGAATGAAACCTTCGCGAAAGTTATTTTTGGAACGGAAGCAATCCAGAAGACTTGGAGTATACGTAGGGAAGCAACAAGGAAGGCACGAGGCAGGAGGAGCGCCCACCCCCCTGGGCGCGCCCTCCACCCTCGTGGGCCCCTCGTGGCTCCCCTGACCGACTTCTTTCGCCTATATATGTCCATATACCCTAAAACCATCGGGGAACATAATAGATCGGGAGTTCCGCCGCCGCAAGCCTCTGTAGCCACCAAAACCAATCGGGACCTGTTAAGCACCTGCTGGGAGGGATCCTCACCGGTTGCCATCTTCATCATCCCAACGCTCTCCATGACGAGGAGGGAGTAGTTCACCCTCGAGGCTGAGTGTATGTACCAGTAGCTATGTGTTTGATCTCTCTCTCTCTCTCTCTCTCTCTCTCGTGTTCATGATTTGGCACGATCTTGATGTATCGCGAGCTTTGCTATTATAGTTGGATCTTATGATGCTTCTCCCCCTCTACTCTCTTGTAATGGATTGAGTTTTCCCTTTGAAGTTATCTTATCGGATTGAGTCTTTAAGGATTTGAGAACACTTGATGTATGTTTTGGTGATCAACTTGCGGGTTCCGTAACATCGTGAACTTATGCATAGGGGTTGGCACACGTTTTCGTCTTGACTCTCCGGTAGAAACTTTGGGGCACTCTTTGAAGTACTTTGTGTAGGTTTGAATAGATGAATCTGAGATTGTGTGATGCATATCGTATAATCATACCCACGGATACTTGAGGTGACATTGGAGTATCTAGGTGACATTAGGGTTTTGGTTGATTTGTCTCTTAAGGTGTTATTCTAGTACGAACTCTATGATAGATCGAACGGAAAGAATAGCTTCGTGTTATTTTACGACGGACTCTTGAATAGATCGATCAGAAAGGATAACTTTGAGGTGGTTTCGTACCCTACAATAATCTATTCGTTTGTTCTCCGCTATTAGTGACTTTGGAGTGACTCTTTGTTGCATGTTGAGGGATAGTTATATGATCCAATTATGTTATTATTGTTGAGAGAACTTGCACTAGTGAAAGTATGAACCCTATGCCTTGTTTCCTAGCATTGCAATACCGTTTACGCTCACTTTTATCGCTTGCTACCTTGCTGTTTTTATATTTTCAGATTACAAAAACCTTTATCTACCATCCATATTGCACTTGTATCACCATCTCTTCGCCGAACTAGTGCACCTATACAATTTACCATTGTATTGGGTGTGTTGGGGACAGAAGAGACTCTTTGTTATTTGGTTGTAGGGTTGCTTGAGAGAGACCATCTTCATCCTACGCCTCCCACGGATTTATAAACCTTAGGTCACCCACTTGAGGGAAATTTGCTACTGTCCTACAAACCTCTGCACTTGGAGGCCCAATAACGTCTACAAGAAGAAGGTTGTGTAGTAGACATCTGTGACTTAGAGCCATTCAGATCAGTGTCAAAGCTTGCATCGACGTAACCTTTTACGACGAGCTCTTTGTCACCTCCATAAACAAGAAACATATCCTTAGTCCTTTTCAGGTATTTCAGGATGTTCTTGACCGCTGTCCAGTGATCCACTCCTGGATTACTTTGGTACCTCCCTACTATACTTATAGCAAGGCACACATCAGGTCTGGTACACATCATTGCATACATGATAGAACCTATGGTTGAGGCATAGGGAATGACTTTCATTTTCTCTCTATCTCCTGCAGTGGTCGGGAATTGAGTCTCACTCCACTTCACACCTTGCAACACAGGCAAGCACCCTTTCTTTGTCTGATCCATTTTTAACTTCTTCAAAATCTTATCAAGGTATGTGCTTTGTGAAAGTCCAATTAAGCGTCTTAATCTATCTTTATAGATCTTGATGCCCAATATGTAAGCAGCTTCACCGAGGTCTTTCATAGAAAAACTCTTATTCAAGTATCCTTTTATGCTATCCAGAGCAATATGTCATCCACATATAATATTATAAATGCTACAGAGCTCCCACTCACTTTCTTGTAAATATAGGCTTCTCCAAAAGTCTGTATAAAACCATATGCTTTGATCACACTATCAAAACGTTTATTCCAACCCCGAGAGACTTGCACCAGTCCATAAATGGATAAATGGAGCTTGCACACTTTGTTAGCACCCTTTGGATCGACAAAACTTTCTGGTTGCATCATATACAACTCTTCTTCTAGAAACCCATTCAGGAATGCAGTTTTGACGTCCATTTGCCAAATTTCATAATCATAAAATGCGGCAATTGCTAACATGATTCGGATAGACTTAAGCATCGTTACGGGTGAGAAGGTCTCATCGTAGTCAATCCTTGAACTTGTCGAAAACCTTTTGCAACAAGTCGAGCTTTGTAGACAGTAACATTACCGTCAGCGTCGGTCTTCTTCTTGAAGATCCATTTATTTTCTACGGCTTGCCGATCATCGGGCAAGTCAACCAAAGTCCACACTTTGTTCTCATACATGGATCCCATCTCAGATTTCATGGCCTCAAGCCATTTTGCGGAATCTGGGACCATCATCGCTTCCTCATAGTTCGTAGGTTCATCATGGTCAAGTTCTACTCTGGTTGACCTACGAGGAACAAGATTACCATACCATTCTGGTGCGGATCTTACTCTGGTTGACCTACGAGGTTCGGTAGTAACTTGATCAGGAGCTTCATGATCATTATCATTAGCTTCCTCACTAATTGGTGTAGGAATCACTGGAATTGATTTCTGTGATAAACTACTTTCCAATAAGGGAGCAGGTACAATTACCTCATCAAGTTCTACTTTCCTCCCACTCACTTCTTTCGAGAGAAACTCCTTCTCTAGAAAGGATCCATTCTTAGCAACGAATGTCCTTCCTTCGGATATGTGATAGAAGGTGTACCCAACAGTCTCTTTTGGGTATCCTATGAAGACGCACTTCTCCGATTTGGGTTCGAGCTTATCATGTTGAAGCTTTTTCACATAAGCATCGCAACCCCAAACTTTAAGAAAAGACAACTTGGGTTTCTTGCCAAACCACAGTTCGTAAGGTGTTGTCTCAACGGATTTAGATGGTGCCCTATTTAACGTGAATGCAGCCGTCTCTAAAGCATAACCCCAAAATGATAGCGGTAAATTAGTAAGAGACATCATAGATCGAACCATATCTAGTAAAGTACGATTACGACATTCGGACACACCATTATGTTGTGGTGTTCCGGGTGGCGTGAGTTGCGAAACTATTCCGCATTGTTTCAAATGAAGACCAAACTCGTAACTCAAATATTCTTCTCCATGATCAGATCGTAGAAACTTTATTTTCTTGTTACGATGATTTTCCACTTTACCCTGAAATTCTTTTAACTTTTCAAATGTTTTAGACTTATGTTTCATCAAGTAGATATATCCATATCTGCTCAAATCATCTGTGAAGGTCAGAAAATAACGATACCCGCCACGAGCCTCCATGTTCATTGGACCACATACATCAGTATGTATGATTTCCAATAAATCTGTTGCTCGTTCCATTGTTCCGGAGAATGGAGTTTTAGTCATCTTGCCCATGAGGCATGGTTCGCAAGTACCAAGTGATTCCAAAATTCCATTAGAATGGAGTTTCTTCATGCGCTTTACACCAATATGACCTAAACGGCAGTGCCACAAATAAGTTGCACTATCATTATCAACTCTGCATGTTTTGGCTTCAGTATTATGAATATGTGTGTCACTACTATCAAGATTCAACAAAAATAGACCACTCTTCGAGGGTGCATGACCATAAAAGATATTACTCATATAAATAGAACAACCATTATTCTTGGATTTAAATGAATAACCGTCTCGCATCAAACAAGATCCAGATATAATGTTCATGCTTAACGCTGGCACCAAATAACAATTATTCAGGTCTAAAACTAATCTCGAAGGTAGATGTAGAGGTAGCGTGCCGACGGCGATCACATCGACTTTGGAACCATTTCCCACGCGCATCATCACCTCGTCCTTAGACAATCTTCGCTTAATCCATAATCCCTGTTTCGAGTTGCAAATATTAGCAATGAACCGAGTATCAAATACCGAGCACTCTGCGAGCATTAGTAAGGTACACATCAATAACATGTATATCACATATACCTTTGTTCACCTTGCCATCCTTCTTATCCGCCAAATACTTGGGGCGGTTCCGCTTCCAGTGACCAGTCCCTTTGCAGTAGAAGCACTCAGTCTCAGGCTTAGGTCTAGACTTGGGCTTCTTCACTTGAGCAACAACTTGCTTGCCATTCTTCTTGAAGTTCCCCTTCTTCCCTTTACCCTTTTTCTTGAAACTGGTGGTCTTGTTGACCATCAACACTTGATGCTCCTTCTTGATTTCTACCTCCGCAGCCTTTAGCATTGCGAAGAGCTCAGGAATTGTCTTGTCCATCCCTTGCATATTATAGTTCGTCACGAAGCTCTTGTAGCTTGGTGGCAGTGATTGAAGAATTCTGTCAATGACACTATTGAGGGAGTCCCGGATTAGGGGGTCTCCGGACAGCCGGACTATATCCTTTGGCCGGACAGTTGGACTATGAAGATACAGATTGAAGACTTCGTCCCGTGTCCGGATGGGACTCTCCTTGGCGTGGAAGGCAAGCTTGGCAATACGGATATGTAGATCTCCTCCCTTGTAACCGTCTCTGTGTAACCCTAGCTCCCTCCGGTGTCTATATAAACCGGAGGGTATAGTCCGTAGGACAACAACAATCATACCATAGGCTAGCTTCTAGGGTTTAGCATCTACGATTTCGTGGTAGATCAAATCTTGTAATACTCATATCATCAAGATCAATCAAGCAGGAAGTAGGGTATTATCTCCATCGAGAGGGACCAAACCTGGGTAAATATCATGTCCCCCGCCTCCTGTTACCATCCGCCTTAGACGCACAGTTCGGGACCCCCTACCCGAGATCCGCCGGTTTTGACACCGACATTGGTGCTTTCATTGAGAGTTCCACTGTGCCGTCACCGTAAGGCTTGATGGATCCTTCGATCATTGGTAACGATGCGGTCCAGGGTGAGGTTTTCCTCTCCGGACAGATCTTCGTATTCGGCGGCTTTGCACTGCGGGCCAAATCGCTTGGCCATCTGGAGCAGATCAAGAGCTATGTGATGTCTACTACAGAACCTTCTTCTTGTAGACGTTGTTGGGCCTCCAAGTGCAGAGGTTTGTAGGACAGTAGCAAATTTCCCTCAAGTGGATGACCTAAGGTTTATCAATCCGTGGGAGGCGTAGGATGAATATGGTCTCTCTCAAGCAACCCTGCAACCAAATAACAAAGAGTCTCTTGTGTCCCAACACACCCAATACAATGGTAAATTGTATAGGTGCACTAGTTTGGCGAAGAGATGGTGATACAAGTGCAATATGGATGGTAGATAAAGGTTTTTGAAATCTGAAAATATAAAAACAGCAAGGTAACTAATGATAAAGGTGAGCGTAAACGGTATTGCAATGATAGGAAACAAGGCCTAGGGTTCATACTTTCACTAGTGCAAGTTCTCTCAACAATAATAACATAATTGGATCATATAACTATCCCTCAACATGCAATAAAGAGTCACTCCAAAGTCACTAATAGTGGAGAACAAACGAAGAGATTATGGTAGGGTACGAAACCACCTCAAAGTTATTCTTTCCAATCAATCCGTTGGGCTATTCCTATAAGTGTCACAAACAGCCCTAGAGTTCGTACTAGAATAACACCTTAAGATACAAATCAACCAAAACCCTAATGTCACCTAGATACTCCAATGTCACCTCAAGTATCCGTGGGCATGATTATATGATATGCATCACACAATCTCAATTCATCCATTCAAACCAACACATAGAACCTCAAATAGTGCCCCAAAGTTTCTACCGGAGAATCACGACGAAAACATGTGCCAACCCCTATGCATAGGTTCATGGGCAGAACCCGCAAGTTGATCACCAAAACATACATCAAGTGAATCACGTGATATCCCATTGTCACCACAGATGCGCACGGCAAGACATACATCTAGTGTTCTCAAATCTTTAAAGACTCAATACGATAAGATTACTTCAAGGGGAAAACTCAATTCATTACAAGAGAGTAGAGGGGGAGAAGAAACATAAGATCCAACTATAATAGCAAAGCTCCGATACATCAAGATCGTGCCAAATCAAGAACACGAGAGTGAGAGAGAGAGATCAAACACATAGCTACTGGTACATACCCTCAGCCCCGAGGGTGAACTACTCCCTCCTCGTCATGGAGAGTGCCGGGATGATGAAGATGGCCACGGTGAGATTCCCCCCTCGTGGTCTTGAACAGGTCCCGATTGGTTTTGGTGGCTCTGGAGGTTTTGCGGCGGAACTCCCGATCTAATCTTTGTTCTGGAAGTTTTAGGGTACGTAGGTATATATGGGTGGAAGAAGCACGTCAGGGGAGCCACGAGGGCCCCACGAGGCAGGGGGTGCGCCCTAGGGGGGTGGGCGCGCCCCCCACCCTCGTGGCTTCCTCATTCCTTCCTTGACGTGGGGTCCAAGTCCATCCGGTAGCTTTCCTTCCAAAAATAACTTCTCCAGTTGATTTCGTTCCGTTTGACTCCGTTTGATATTCCTTTTCTTGAAATCTTGAAATAGGCAAAAAACAGCAAATCTGGGCTGGGCCTCCGATTAATAGGTTAGTCCCAAAAGTAATATAAAAGTGGATAATAAAGCCCAATATTGCCCAAAACAGTAGATAATATAACATGGAGCAATCAAAAATTATAGATACGTTGGAGACGTATCAAGCATCCCCAAGCTTAATTCCTGCTCATCCTCGAGTAGGTAAATGAAAAAAGATAATTTTTGATGTGGAATGCTACTTGGCATAATTTCATTGTAATTCTTCTTAATTGTGATATGAATATTCAGATCCGAAAGATTCAAGACAAAAGTTCATATTGACATGAAAATAATAATACTTCAAGCATACTAACTAAGCAATTATGCCTTCTCAAAATAACATGGCCAAAGAAAGTTCATCCCTACAAAATCATATAGTTTATTCATGCTCCATTTTCGTCACACAAGAATTCTATCATCATGCACAACCCCTATGACAAGCCAAGCAATTGTTTCATACTCTAGTAATCTCAAACTTATAAACCTTCACGCAATACATGAGCGCGAGCCATGGATATATCACTATGGGTGGAATAGAATATGATGATGGGGGTTATGTGGAGAAGACAAAAAAGGAGAAAGTCTCACATCAACGAGGCTAATCAATGAGTTATGGAAATGCCCATCGGTTGATGTTAATGCGAGGAGTAGGGATTGCCATGCAACGGATGCACTAGAGCTATAAATGTATGAAAGCTCAACAAAAGAAACTAAGTGGGTGTGCATCCAACTTGCTTGCTCACGAAGACCTAGGGCATTTGAGGAAGCCCATCGTTGGAATATACAAGCCAAGTTCTATAATGAAAAATTCCCACTAGTATATGAAAGTGACAACATATGAAACTCTCTATATGAAGAACATGGTGCTACTTTGAAGCACATTATATGAGACTCGCTATATGAAGAACATGGTGCTACTTTGAAGCACAAGTGTGGAAAAAAGGATAGTAGCATTGCCCCCTTTTTTTTTGGGCCTTTTTTTTTCTTTGGCCTTTTTCTTTTTTTGGGGACAATGCTCTATTAAATGATGATCGTCACACTTCTATTTATTTACAATTCAATGATTACAACTAGATACTAGAACATAGTATGACTCTATATGAATGCCTACGGCGGTGTACCGGGATATGCAATGAATCAAGAGTGACATGTATGAAAGAATTATGAATGGTACCTTTCCACAAATACTATGCCAACTACATGATCATGCTAAGCAATATGACAATGATGAATGTGTCATGATGAACGGTATGGTGGAAAGTTGCATGGAAATATATCTCGGAATGGCTATGGAAATGCCATAATAGGTAGGTATGGTGGCTGTTTTGAGGAAGATATAAGGAGGTTTACGTGTGAAAGAGCGTATCATATCACGGGGTTTGGATGCACCGGCGAAGTTTGCACCAACTCTCAATGTGAGAAAGGGCAATGCACGGTACCGAAGAGGCTAGCAATGATGGAAAGGTGAGAGTGCGTATAATCCATGGACTCAACATTAGTCATAAACAACTCATATACTTATTTCAAAAATCTACAAGTCATCAAAAACCAAAGCACTACACGCATGCTCCTAGGGGGATAGATTGGTAGGAAAAGACCATCGCTCGTCCCCGACCGCCACTCATAAGGAGGAAAATCAAATAACACCTCATGTTTCAAATTTGTTACGTAACATTTACCATACGTGCATGCTACGGGACTTGCAAACTTCAACACAAGTATTTCTAAAATTCACAACTACTCAACTAGCACGACTTTAATATTATTACCTCCATATCTCAAAACAATCATCAAGCATCAAACTTCTCTTAGTATTCAACACACTCATAAGAAAGTCTTACAAATCTTGAATACCAAGCATATTATTATTATTAGGAAAATTACCATGATATTTAAGACTCTCAGAATAATCTAAGTGAAGCATGAGAGTTCATCTATTTCTTCAAAATAAAACTACCACCATGCTCTAAAAGATATAAGTCAAGCACTAGAGCAAACAACAAACTACTCCAAAAGATATAAGTGAAGATCAATGAGTAGTCGAATAATTATGCAACTATGTGAAGACTCTCCCATTTAATAATTTCAGATCTTGGTACTTTATTCAAACAGCAAGGAAAGCTAAAGAAAATAAAATTACGCTCCAAGCAAAACACATATCATGTGGTGAATAAAAATATAGCTCCAAGTAAAGTTATCGATGAACGAAGACGAAAGAGGGGATGCCTTACGGGGAATCCCCAAGCTTAGGCTCTTGGTTATCCTTGAATATTACCTTGGGGTGCCTTGGGCATCCCCAAGCTTAGGCTCTTGCCACTCCTTATTCCATAGTCCATCGAGTCTTTACCCAAAACTTGAAAACTTCACAACACAAAACTTAACAGAAAACTCGTAAGCTCCATTAGCGAAAGAAAACAAAACACCACTTCAAGGTACTGTAATGAACTCATTATTTATTTATATTGGTGTTAAACCTACTGTATTCCAACTTCTCTATGGTTTATAAACTATTTTACTAGCCATAGATTCATCAAAATAAGCAAACAACACACGAAAAACAGAATCTGTCAAAAACAGAACAGTCTGTAGTAATCTGTAACTAACGCAAACTTCTGAAACTCCAAAAATTCTAAAATAAATTGGTGGGCCTGAGGAATTTGTCCATTAATCATCTTCAAAAAGAATCAACTAAATAACACTCTCCAGTAAAAAGTTTTAGCTAATCTCGTGAGCGCTAAAGTTTCTGTTTTTTACAGCATGATCATAAAGACTTCACCCAAGTCTTCCCAAAGGTTCTACTTGGAACAAACACTAACTAAAACATAAAACCACATCTAAACAGAGGCTAGATGGATTATTTATTACTAAACAGAACCAAAAAGCAAGAAACTAAAATAAAATTGGGTTGCCTCCCAACAAGCGCTAACGTTTAACGCCCCGAGCTAGGCATGATGATTTCAATGCTGATCACATAAAAGATAAGAATTGAAACATAAAGAGAGCATCATGAAGAATATGAATAGAATATTTAAGTCTAACCCACTTCCTATGCATAGGGATTTTGTGAGCAAACAACCTATGGGAGAAAAAATCAACGTGCATAGGAAGGTGAAACAAGTAAAACTTTAAAACTTTAAGCACATAGAGAGGAAACTTGATATTATTGCAATTCCTACAAGCATATATTCCTCTCTCATAATAATTTTCAGTAGCATCATGAATGAATTCAACAATATAACCAGCACCTAAAGCATTCTTTTCATGATCTACAAGCATACAAATTTTATTACTCTCCACATAAGCAAATTTCTTCTCATTCGGAATAGTAGGAGTATCATAAGAGACTTGAATACTATAAATTGTTTCCACATTAAAAGAGTAATGTTCAGAAAAAGGGTAATCATAATCATGACAAGTTTTATAAATATAATCCTCACTACTTTTTATAGCATAAGTTTTATCACAATAATCATCATAAGTAGCAACTTCGTTCTCATCATAATCGATTGAAACCTCTTCCAAGATAGTGGACTCATCACTAAATAAAGTCATGACCTCTCCAAATCCACTTTCATAAATATTATAAGATTCAACATCCTCCAATATTTTGGGATCACTACTTCCTAAAGTTGACACTCTTACAAACCCACTTTCATCAATATAATCATCATAGGTACAAGGCATGCTATCATCATAACAACTTTGCATATCAAAACATGGAAGGCTAAAAATATCATCATTATTAAACATAGCATCCCCAAGCTTGGGACAAACATTAATTTCAGCAAATATATTCTCAAATATGTCATCCTCATCAAACATAGCTTCCGCAAGCTTGGGCCTTTTCGTATCATAAGCATAATCACTCTCATCATTAATAGTATGGATAACACCAATAGTATAGCAATTATCATAATCTTCCAAGCAAGTGCCAAAAAGATTTTCAAGATTATAAGAAGTATCATTATCTTCCCAATCATAATCATCACAACAAGCAATAGGCATAACGAGATCATCATCAAGTGTATCATCTTCATTTTCATGAGGCACAACAATAATAGGAGCAACTTTATTTGGGAGAGATACCTTTTTACCTCTCTTCCTTTTTCTTTTATTCTTCTTCACCACATCATGTGTGGGTTCAATCCTCCTTTTGGAGCTCCTTATTAATGAGATTGGTTGAATAGAAGGCTCCTCCTCGTTACCTGATTCATCATAAGAAATAATAGGAGGATATTGAGAAGTCTCTTCCCTTTCGTTAGCATTTTTTTTCATCTTCTATTTCTTTTATTTTCTTTATATAATTGGCAATATAAGTATTTTCAATACAATTCACCGCACAATACATATAAATTTTCTCTAGATCAAAATGAAGAACTTTATCAAGGACAAATTTTGGAATATCCTTAGTTATACGTTTAATTTCTTCATGACCCAAGAGCAAACTAAGTTCATTATGATGTGCAAGGGAAATCAAGTCATCACAATTTTTGGACACGATACGATCATGAAACAATTTGCATTGGGTACTAAAATGATCATGTTCATTGCAAAGTTCACAAGTAGGGCTAAGAAAAGATAAATTTTCAGCACACTCATCTAGCTCTTCTTGCAACAATTTGGTTTCTAAGAACTTATGCCTCTTGCAATATATATCTTCCCTATTTGGTGTGTACTTACAAACCCAATGCACTCCACAAAAATTGACATGTTTATAGGAGGCACTTTCATCATAACTAGTGCAATCATCATTAGTACTATGGATATTCAGGGAGTTCATACTAACAACATTGCAATCATGCTCATCATTCAAAGATTTAGTGCCAAACATTTCAATGCATTCTTCTTCTAACACTTTGGCACAATTTTCCTTTCCATCATACTCACGAAAGATATTAAAAAGATGAAGCGTATGAGGTAAACTCAATTCCATTTTTTTGTAGTTTTCTTTTATAAACTAGACTAGTGCTAAAACAAGAAACAAAAAGATTCGATTGCAAGATCTAAAGATATACCTTCAAGCACTCCCCTCCCGAGCAGCGGCGCGAGAAAACAACTTGATGTCTACTACACAACCTTCTTCTTGTAGGCGTTGTTGGGCCTCCAAGTGCAGAGGTTTGTAGGACAGTAGCAAATTTCCTCAAGTGGATGACCTAAGGTTTATCAATCCGTGGAGGCGTGGGATGAAGATGGTCTCTCTCAAGCAACCCTGCAACCAAATAACAAAGAATCTCTTGTGTCCCCAACACACCCAATACAATGGTAAATTGTATAGGTGCACTAGTTCGGCGAAGAGATGGTGATACAAGTGCAATATGGATGGTAGATAAAGGTTTTTGAAATCTGAAAATATAAAAACAGCAAGGTAACTGATGATAAAGGTGAGCGTAAACTGTATTGCAATGATAGGAAACAAGGCCTAGGGTTCATACTTTCACTAGTGCAAGTTCTCTCAACAATAATAACATAATTGGATCATATAACTATCCCTCAACATGCAACAAAGAGTCACTCCAAAGTCACTAATAGTGGAGAACAAACGAAGAGATTATGGTAGGGTATGAAACCACCTCAAAGTTATTCTTTCTAATCAATCCGTTGGGCTATTCCTATAAGTGTCACAAACAGCCCTAGAGTTCGTACAAGAATAACACCTTAAGATACAAATCAACCAAAACCCTAATGTCACCTAGATACTCCAATGTCACCTCAAGTATCCGTGGGCATGATTATACGATATGCATCACACAATCTCAATTCATCCATTCAAACCAACACATAGAACCTCAAAGAGTGCCCCAAAGTTTCTACCGGAGAATCACGACGAAAACGTGTGCCAACCCCTATGCATAGGTTCATGGGTGGAACCCGCAAGTTGATCACCAAAACATACATCAAGTGAATCACGTGATATCCCATTGTCACCACAGATACGCACGGCAAGACATACATCTAGTGTTCTCAAATCTTTAAAGACTCAATCCAATAAGATTACTTCAAGGGGAAAACTCAATTCATTACAAGAGAGTAGAGGGGGAGAAGAAACATAAGATCCAACTATAATAGCAAAGCTCGCGATGCATCAAGATCGTGCCAAATCAAGAACATGAGAGAGAGATCAAACACATAGCTCTTGGTACATACCCTCAGCCCGAGGGTGAACTACTCCCTCCTCGTCATGGAGAGCGCGGGATGATGAAGATGGCCACCGGTGAGGGTTCCCCCCTCCGGAAGGGTGCCGGAACAGGGTCCCGATTGGTTTTTGGTGGCTTTGGAGGTTTTGCAGCGGCGAAACTCCCGATCGAATCTCTGTTCTGGAAGTTTTAGGGTACGTAGGTATATATGGGTGGAAGAAGCACGTCAGGGGAGCCACGAGAGCCCCACGAGGCAGGGGGCGCGCCCTAGGGGGGTGGGCGCACCCCCCACCCTCGTGGCTTCCTCGTTCTTTCCTTGATGTGGGGTCCAAGTCCATCCGGTAGCTTTCCTTCCAAAAATAACTTCTCTAGTTGATTTCGTTCCGTTTTGACTCCGTTTGATATTCCTTTTCTTCGAAATACTGAAATAGGCAAAAAACAGCAAATCTGGGCTGGGCCTCCGGTTAATAGGTTAGTCCCAAAAGTAATATAAAAGTGGACAATAAAGCCCAATATTGCCCAAAACAGTAGGTAATATAGCATGGAGCAATCAAAAATTATAGATACGTTGGAGACGTATCACTATGCCCCTAGCCACCAGGTCAGGTTCGAAAACTTGAATTACACTGCCGACATCCGCGGAGACTTGATCTTCGACGGATTCGAGCCCATGCCAGGTGTGCCACACGATCACGACGAGCATGATTTAGCTCTACCATCGAACAATGTTTGGGAGATCACACCTGCAACTACTCCGACCTTCAATCTGGAGCAAATTGCGCCATCCGAGGACGGGTGGATAGACCCCGCCATGGAGACCGCACTCTCAGCGGCGATGGAGCCGGATACTGACTTCACCCCTCACGAGAGCCGTGATGCCGAACCACTAGATTCTCCTCCGGCCACGGACTCCGAGCCGCCTGCGTCCGTGCCTATCGAATCCGATTGGGCGCCAATCATGGAGTTTACCTCCGCGGATATCTTTCAGCACTCGCCTTTCGGCGACGTGCTAAATTCGTTAAGGTCTCTCTCCTTGTCAGGAGAACCTTGGCCGAACTATGTCCGGCTAGAATGGGATGCGGACGACGAAGAAATTCGCTGCCCACCCACCACCCACTTAGTAGCCACTGTCGATGATTTAATCGACATGCTCGACTTCGACTCCGAAGATATCGACGGTATGGATGACGATGCATGAGACGAACAGGAACCAGCACCCACAGGGCGCTGGACCGCCACCTCATCATATGATATATATATATATATATATATATATATATATATATATATATATATATATATATATATATATATATATATATATATATATATATATATATATATATATATATATGGTGGATACCCCAAAGAAGGCATTGGTGACAAGGCAATGGAGGATGACCCCTCCAAGAAGCAACCAAAGCATCGGCGTCGTGGCGCCGCTCTAAGTCCCGCCATAGCAAAAGCAATGATACGGCACAAGAGACAATAATACTCGAATAGTGTCAAGACGATGACAATCCCCTCCGGCCAGATTTAGAGTAGGAGGATGAACAAGCTAGCCCTCCGAGCAGGCAGCGAGATGGAGAAAGCGGAGGATGACAATTACATGCCTCTCTCCGAAGACGAGGTGAGCCTCGGCGACGAAGAATTTATCGTGCCTGAGGATCCCATCGAGCAGGAGCGCTTCAAGCGCCGGCTTATAGCCACAGCAAATAGCCTGAAGAAAAAGTAACAACAACTTCGAGCTGATCAAGATTTGCTAGCAGACAAATGGACCGAAGTCCTTGTGGCCGAGGAATATGAACTCGAACGCCCCTCCAAGAGCTACCCAAAGCACAGGTCGCTACCCCGACTCGAGGAGGAAGCATTGAAACCTACTTCACCGGCGTACGATGCGGCTGACCGGCCACCTCGTGGCCGAGACAGAGAGGCGTTTCAGCCTGAAGTTCAGCCTGCACCCCGCCGCCACTCAAACAAAAATACCAAGGCCCGAGGCAACACGGGGGACCTGCGAGACGTATTGGAAAGCAGGGCAAAACATGCAAGATCGATATACGGGTCACGGGGGCGCGCACCAACGCGGGACGATGACCGTCACGCCGAATACACTAAAAGTAAATCCGGTCGGGCCGAATACAACAGACAAGACTCATATGAACTGCGTCGTGATATAGCCCGACACATAGGCGCCGCACACCCCCTATGCTTCGCTGATGAAGTTATGGATCATGAATTCCCGGAGGGTTTTAAACCCGTAAATATCAAATCGTATGATGGTACAACAGATCCCGCAGTATGGATTGAGGATTTCCTCCTCCATATCCACATGGCTCGCGGTGATGATCTACATGCCATCAAGTACCTCCCACTAAAACTCAAAGGACCAGCTCGGCATTGGCTGAATAGCTTGCCGGCAGACTCCGTCAGCAGTTGGGAGGATTTGGAAGATGCATTCCTTGACAACTTCAAGGGCACTTATGTGCGACCACCGGATGATGATGACTTGAGCCATATAACTCAGCAGCCAGGGGAATCGGCCAAGCAATTCTGGACACGGTTCCTAACTAAGAAAAACCAAATTGTCCACTGTCCGGATGCTGAGGCCTTAGCGGCATTCAAGCATAACATCCGTGATGAGTGGCTCGCCCGGCACCTCGGCCAGGAGAAGCCGAAGTCTATGGCAGCCCTCACGACACTCATGACCCGCTTTTGCGAGGGCGAGGATAGCTGGCTGGCTCGCAACAACAACACATCAAGGAATCCGGGCACTTCAGATACCAAAGATGCTAACGGCAGACCACGTCGTAACAGACACAAGCGCCGCAACAACGGCGATAACGCTGAAGATACGGCAGTTAATGCCGGATTCAGAGGCTCTAGATTCGGTCAGCGGAAAAAGCCATTGAAAAGAAGTACTCCGGGCCCGTCCAGTTTGGATCGTATACTTGATCGCTCGTGTCAAATCCACGGCACCCCCGATAAGCCAGCCAATCATACCAACAGAGAATGCTGGGTGTTCAAGCAGGCCAGCAAGTTGAATGCCAAAAATAAGGGCAAGGGGCTGCATAGTGATGACGAGGAGGAGCCCCGGCCGCCGAACACGGGTGGACAGAAGAGGTTCCCCCCACAAGTGAAGACGGTGAACATGATATACGCAACCCACATTCCCAAGAGGGAACGGAATCATGCACTAAGGGATGTCTATGCGATGGAGCCTGTTGCCCCAAAGTTCAACCCATGGTCCTCTTGTCTGATCACCTTCGATCGCAGGGACCACCCCACTAGTATCCGTCATGGATCCGCCGCATTGGTCCTAGACCCCATCATTGACGGATTCCACCTCACTCGAGTCCTCATGGACGGCGGCAGCAGCCTGAACCTGCTTTATCAGGATACAATGCGCAAAATGGGTATAGATCCCTCGAGGATCAAACCCACCAAAACCACCTTTAAGGGTGTCATCCTAGGTGTAGAGGCCCATTGCACGGGCTCAATCACACTGGAAGTGGTCTTCGGATCTCCGGACAACTTCCGAAGCGAGGAGTTAATCTTTGATATTGTCCCGTTCTGCAGTGGCTATCACGCACTTCTCGGGCGAACCACATTTGCATAATTCAATGTGGTGCCGCATTACGCATACCTCAAGCTCAAGATGCCAGGACCTAGGGGGGGGGGTCATAACAGTCAATGGAAACACAGAACGCTCGCTCCGCACAGAGGAGCATACTGCAGCCCTCGCAGCAAAAGCACAAAGCAACCTTTTAAGGCAAACCGCCAATTCGGCGATACAGCCCTCGGACACCGTCAAGCGAGTCCGAAGTAACCTGCAGCAGGATCTCCTGGCACGTTCAGAGCTCGCCTAGCAATTCGGCCCCCGTCCTAGTCCCAGTCAAGCGACGAAATCCGTGCCGCGCGTACATAATTACCACTAAAAATACCATGGGCATAGGCGGGGGCACAATCAGGGCACGTCCCGCAATGCGGCTCAACCGCCCTAGGGGCTGCATACCTTTATCATTTTTTCTCTTTCAGGACCTTACTTTCTGGAAGACCTTTCCGACAGTATGATTGCCAGACACATTACGGGAAGGAACAACCAAGGAGGCAAGCAGCTAAGTCGTACAAGGGAACCCCCAGGTGGTCTCTAATAACAATCGACATACCCATTTTTTAATACCCATACGCAGCCTGACCTCGGACAGGACATGTCAAATAGTCCTATTTTTCGCCTATTGCACTACTTATATCAGTACGCTTCGACGTATTATTTAAATAACAATGCATAGCATTAGTCTATTATTGCATTATCCATCCTTTTTTCTTATATGTTTATTCACGACAATTTGCACCTGTACATTCTGGTACGGCCAGTATGCCAGGGCTTTCGTATAACCCATAATACGGCGTGAGAAGTCCGAACACTTTTGACAGTGCGGCACCCCGAACTTATAGCATTATATGCATTAGCTCCGAATCATGTCTTGGGTCAATAGTTGGGTTTGCCCGGCTCCCATGTTTTGGTACCTTACGTTCCACTATATCGGCTAAGGTAACGCTCGGAGAACTACTGTGATTGTGTCCCGGTTCTTCCGGACGAGCACCTCAGTAGAGAAAGCCGAAAACAGACTGTCATAATAAGGCGAAAGCTGGTCTCTGTTCAAGAGGTCTCAAGTCCTTAAAGACTTTTTCTTCTTCGGGCGAGGAGTCGGCCTTGCCCGACTTAGGCGTATATAGCGCCCAAAATTCGGCCTTCCGAATACTAGGGGCTTCGCCAAAATTTAAAATTGTAGACTTCTATGGCTAAGTGAGAGTGATAAAGCCTTATAGTCCGATTGCCTGGTTCGTTGTGCTGAACACCTCCCTCGAAGGACCCAAAAATGGGAAAAGAGTGCTCAAATTTATCCCGAACACCTCAGTACTAGTTACATGAGGGCAGAAGCCGACGACTGGCCAACTCTCAGATTTTATAAACGGCCGCACAGAAGGTAATATTTTAAATTCACAAGCGTTGCATAGCGCAAATGAACTCGTTTTCATATTACAGGATCACATGAGCACGTTCATTCAAAAATTACATCTTTAGCACATTCCTCCGCCACAAGGCGGGAACCCTTCAGGACACTGTCATAATACATCTCGGGGCGGCGATGCTCCTTGCCCTCCGGTGGTCCCTCCTTCACCAGCTTCATGGCGTCCAGCTTCGCCCAATGCACCTTCGCCCGGGCAAAAGCCCTGCACGCACCCTCGATGCAGACGGACCGCTTTATGACTTCAAGCCATGGGCAGGCATCTACAAGCCGCCTCACCAGACCGAAGTAGCTGTTAGGCAGGGCATCGCCAGGCCACATCCGGACTATAAGACCCTTCATGACCTGTTCGGCCGCCTTGTGGAGCTTGACCAGTTGCTTCAGCTGGTCTCTCAAGGGCATTGGGTGTTCGGTCCCAGTATGTTGAGACCAGAATCCGTTAAGCTCCCCTCCTCAACCCGGTAAAACTCCACGACATCCAACACACTGTGGGGAAGATCTGCAAACGCTCCTGGAGAGCTCTGAACTCGCGTAAGTAAAAGGAAAGTTTCCTTCACATGCTTGCTTTCCATAATGAATGCCTTACCCGCTGCTATCTTCTTAACCTCCTCAATCTCCTGGAGGGCCTTGTGGGCTTCAGCCTTGGCGTTTTGTGCGCTTTCGAGGGCCTTCGCAAGCTCGGACTCTCGCGTCTTAGAGTCAAGCTCGAAGGACTCGTGTTTTTAGCGAGCACGGAGCTCTTGCTGCACCTCGCCTACCGGGCTTCTTGCTTTTCTCGCTCGATCGCTCCTTGGCGCTTTGTCTTGACCTCGGACAGCGCCTTCTTGAGGTTGCCACTTGGTCGTGGGCCTGGCACATTCATGATGATCCTATTATTTTGCAACCAAATTTCTTCTTAATATATAGACAAGGTATTGCTTACCTTTGCTCTCCTCGAGCTGCCTCTTGGCAAGACCGAGCTCTTCCTCGGACCGCTCAAGGTCCTGCTTCAGGGCAGCGACCTCCACAGTACGTGCGGCGGCGGCCAGCAGTGAAGCCTGCATACGCATATAGACATATTCGGATTAGTATCCTGAGTCATTATTTGATCCTCTATTCGGCCTTTCTTCGCGAACGCCAAACAGAGCATCAGGGGCTACTGTCTATGCGGCAATGTTTTCCTATATTTTGATTACTTACCTGAAAGCCTGTTAGGAGGCTGGCACAAGCTTCAGTTAGTTCGTTTTTGGCGGACTGAACCTTCTCGATCACCGCACTCATGATAGTGCGGTGCTCTTCGTCGATGGAAGTGCCGCGAAGCGCTTCCGGCAAGTTGTCCGGTGCCTCTGGATGGACAGAGGCAACCGGCACGGGCGGCTTGCCCCTCTAAACAGGGGGTCGCCTGCCGGAGTCCGAAATCACTGGAGGTTCCGGTGCAGTGTTCGGCTGGGGGCCGAACTTGGAGCCCATGGGAGTCTTGCCCCCTTTCCGCCCAGGGTCTGGAATGTCGCCTCGAGGAGCCTCTAGGACTACCTCCCCTCGGCTCAGTGCCCTTTGAGACAACACCTCGACGTTGTCCGTAGGGCGAGGGGTGGAGGCAGTCGGAAGTGAATTGCTATTCATATCCGACGGGTCCAAAGAACCATCCGACGAAGATACGTCGATATGGGCTCGGGACGGACTGCATAATCATGTTCGGCGTAAAGAGAAGCAGTGCAATAAAACATACCATGAATTACTATGGTATCCGGATACTTACGAGTTCGCCAGGGGCTTGTGCCTGTGTAACCACTCGTCGCCGCTGTAGGCGGCCGTCGTGGAGCAGTTCGGAAGGAGGGTCCTTCCCTTCTTGGACCCTTCGGCCTCCCGGGTTGGGGCGGCCTTCCTTTTCTTGTCTCCCCCGGCTAGGGGGGAGAACTTTCCTCTTCCTCCTCCTCGTTTTCGTGGGTGGAGTGCGCCTCGGAGTTATCGGACGATGAGTCCGATATAACCTGGCGCCGGAGATCCTTTCGGGTCCCCGTGGCCTTCTTCTTGGCCTTCTTCACTGGCACCTCGTAAGGCGCCGGAACCAGCATCTCCGTTAGGAGAGCATCTGCAGGATCTTCAGGCAGGGGGGCTGGGCAATCGATCTACTCCGCTGTCTCTACCCAGTCCTGTTAATGGCATGGAAGCTTAGATACCGCACATGATTAAACTGGGGAAAATAGATATCCTGTGAGATATAAAAACTTACCGGATTGGCATGGCGCTTTGTGCTGAGTCCACGGTCCTCAGTAAGGGGAGGAGGTACCTCGGTGCCCTTGAACAGCACCCTCCAGACGTCCTTGTGCATCGTGTCGTAGAGCTCTTGCAGCGTCTGGTGCTTGGACGGGTCGAACTCCCACAAATTGAATGCTCGTCGTTGACACGGGAGGCTCCGGCGGAAGAGCATGACCTGGACCACGTTGACGAGCTTGATTTTCTTGCTCATCATGTTTCTGATGCATTTTTGGAGTCTGGTCAGCTCCACCGATGAACCCCAGGATAGGCCCTTCTCTTTCCAGGAGGTGAGCCGCGTGGGGATTCCGGATCGGAATTTGGGGGCCGCCACCCAGTTGGTGTCGCGCGGCTCGATGATGTAGAACCACCCCGATTGCCACCCCTTTATGGTCTCCACATAGGAGCCTTCGAGCTAGGTGACATTGGGCATTTTTCCCACCATGGCGCCTCCGCACTCCGCTTGCTGGCCGACCACCACCTTCGGATTAACATTGAAGGTCTTCAGCCACAGGCCGAAATGTGGTTGGATGCAGAGGAAGGCCTCGCACACGACGATAAACGCCGAGATGTTGAGGATGAAATTTGGGGCCAGATCGTGAAAGTCCGGCCCATAGTAGAACATGAGCCCGCGGACAAACGGGTGGAGGGGAAATCCCAGTCCGCGGACGAAGTGGGTAAGGAAAACTACCCTCTCATGGGGCTCCGGCGTAGGGATGATCTGCCCCACATCTGGAAGCCGATGTGTGATATCCGCGGCTAGATATCCGGCTCCCCATAGCTTTGTGATGTTCTCCTCCGTGACGGAGTATACCATCCACTTGCCTCCCGCTCCAGACATGCTTGGAGTGGTTTGAGGAGAAAAACGTGAACTTGGGCGCTGGAGCTCGAGTGCGCAAGAACGGACGAGCTAGGAGGAAGAAGGCGTAGGTGAAAAGGGTGAATCCTTGTCCCTTTATAAGGGCGGAAGAGGCGATGCGCCTCCCCGCTCACCTGGTAAAATCGCTTATTCCCC
The DNA here is from genome assembly GCA_021605205.1 of Aegilops longissima. Lineage (NCBI taxonomy): Eukaryota > Viridiplantae > Streptophyta > Magnoliopsida > Poales > Poaceae > Aegilops > Aegilops longissima. The sequence continues at coordinate 166,575,855 of CM038681.1, read as the reverse complement.
AAGCGCCGTAATTGATGGCGCGGTTGGGTTACCCATACCCGTATTGATGAGAATCCCGTGATAAGGGGACACGATCTCTGCTTCGACAAGCGTGCCAATAAAATCGCCTCGCAAAACATGCAGTGGCAAGCTGATTGAGAAAGACGGTCTGTCATGGCCAGACCACGGCAATACGTCACATTATGAAAAATGGTCGGCAGATTGGATTTGTGGAAATATTATTCTCTCTACGATGGTATGTGGAATTTGTTTTGCAGAGCTGGACACTATCCTTGTGTTCAAAATGTTCTATGGGGTATTCGGAGGAAGAAACCGCCTTGCAATGTCGAAGACAATCTGCGCGCCGGACTCATCGTCATTGAAGCCTGGTTCAGGGGCTACTGAGGGAGTCCCGGATTAGGGGGTCTCCGGATAGCCGGACTATATCCTTTGGCCGGACTGTTGGACTATGAAGATACAAGATTGAAGACTTCGTCCCGTGTCCGGATGGGACTCTCCTTGGCGTGGAAGGCAAGCTTGAGAATACGGATATGTAGATCTCCTCCCTTGTAACCGAATCTGTGTAACCCTAGCTCCCTCCGGTGTCTATATAAACTGGAGGGTTTAGTCCGTAGGACAACAACAACTATACCATAGGCTAGCTTCTAGGGTTTAGCCTCTACGATCTCGTGGTAGATCAACTCTTGTAATACTCATATCATCAAGATCAATCAAGCAGGAAGTAGGGCATTACCTCCATCGAGAGGGCCCGAACCTGGGTAAATATCGTGTCCCCCGCCTCCTGTTACCATCCGCCTTAGACACACAGTTTGGGACCCCCTACCCGAGATCCGTCGGTTTTGACACCGACAACTATCATCAGGAAGATTAACTCCCAGTTGAATCAAGTGATTGTTATACCCAGACATTTTGAGTATATGCTCACTGACATAACTATTCTCCTCCATTTTGTAGCTGTAGAACTTATTGGAGACTTCATATCTCTCAATCCGGGCATTTGCTTGAAATATTAACTTCAACTCCTGGAACATCTCATATGCTCCATGACGTTCAAAACGTTGTTGAAGTCCCGGTTCTAAGCCGTAAAGCATGGGACACTGAACTATCGAGTAGTCATCAGCTTTGCTCTGCCAGACATTCATAACATCTGGCGTTGCTCCTGCAGCGGGTTTGGCACCTAGCGGTGCTTCCAGGACGTAATTCTTCTACGCAACAATGAGGATAATCCTCAAGTTACGGACCCAGTCCGTGTAATTGCTACCATCATCTTGCAACTTAGCTTTCTCTAGGAACGCATTAAAATTCAACGGAACAACAGCACGGGCCATTTATCTACAACAACATAGACATGCAAAATACTATCAGGTACTAAGTTCGTGATAAATTAAAGTTCAATTAATCATATTACTTGAGAACTCCCACTTAGATAGACATCCCTCTAATCATCTAAGTGATCACGTGATCCAAATCAACTAAACCATGTCCGATCATCACGTGAGATGGAGTAGTTTTCAATGGTGAACATCACTATGTTGATCATATCTACTATATGATTCACGCTCGACCTTTCGGTCTCAGTGTTCTGAGGCCATATCTGCATATGCTAGGCTCGTCAAGTTTAACCCGAGTATTCTGCGTGTGCAAATCTGGCTTGCACCCGTTGTATGTGAACGTAGAGCTTATCACACCCGATCATCACATGGTGTCTCGGCACGACGAACTTTCGCAACGGTGCATACTCAGGGAGAACGCTTGTACCTTGAAATTTAGTGAGAGATCATCTTATAATGCTACCGCTAAACTAAGAAAAATAAGATGCATAAAGGATAAACATCACATGCAATCAATATAAGTGACATGATATGCCCATCATCATCTTGTGCCTTTGGTCTCCATCTCCAAAGCACCGTCATGATCACCATCGTCATCGGCTTGACATCTTGATCTCCATCGAAGCATCATTGTTGTCTCGCCAACTATTGCTTCTACGACTATCGCTACCGCTTAGTGATAAAGTAAAGCAATTACATGGCGATTGCATTTCATACAATAAAGCGACAACCATATGGTTCCTGCCAGTTGCCGATAACTCTGTTACAAAACATGACCATCTCATTCAATAAAATTTAGCATCATGTGTTGACCATATCACATCACAACATGCCCTGCAAAAACAAGTTAGACGTCCTCTACTTTGTCGTTGCAAGTTTTACGTGGCTGCTACGGGCTGAGCAAGAACCATTCTTACCTACGCATCAAAACCACAACGATTTTTCGTCAAGTGTGCTATTTTAAACTTCATCAAGGACCGGGCGTAGCCACACTCGATTCAACTAAAGTTGGAGAAACTGACACCCGCCAGCCACCTTTGTGCGAAGCACATTGGTAGAACCAGTCTCGCATAAGCGTACGCGTAATGTCGGTCCGGGCCGCTTCATCCAACAATACCACCGAATCAAAGCATGACATGCTGATAAGCAGTATGACTATTATCGCCCACAACTCTTGGTGTTCTACTCGTGCATCTAACATCTACACATAGACCTGGCTCTGATACCACTGTTGGGGAACGCAGTAATTTTAAAAAAATCCTACGCACACGCAAGATCCATCTAGGTGATGCATAGCAACGAGAGGGAAGAGTGTTGTCTAAGTACCCTCATAGACCAAAACCGGAAGCGTTATGACAACACGGTTGATGTAGTCGTACGTCTTCATGATCCGACCGATCCTAATACCAAAAGTATGGCAGCTCCGCGATCTGCCCACGTTCGGCTCGGTGACGTCCCACGAACTCTCGATCAGCTGAGTGTCGAGGGAGAGCTTCGTCAGCAAGACGGCGTGATGACAGTGATGATGAAGTTACCAACGCAGGGCTTCGCCTAAGCACTACAACGATATGACCGAGGTGGAAATCTGTGGAGGGGGGCACCGCACACGGCTAAGCAATAAACTTGTGTGTCTATGGGGTGCCCCCCTCCCCCGTATATAAAGGAGTGGAGGAGGGGGAGGGCCGGTCCTCTCATGGCGCGCCCCAAGGGGAGTCCTACTCCCACCGGGAGTAGGATTCCCCCCTTCCCTAGTTGGAGTAGGAGAGGAAGGAATGAGGAGAGAGGGAGGAAGGAAAGGGGGCCCGGCCCCCCTCCCAATTCGGATTGGGCTTGGAGGAAGGGGTCGCGCCCCCTCCTAGGCCGCCTCCTCCTCTCTCCCACTAAGGCCCATATAATCCCTGGGGGGTTCCGGTAACCCCCTGGTACTCCGGTAAATGCCCGAACTCAACTTCCGATGTCCAAACATAGCCATCCAATATATCGATCTTTATGTCTCGACCATTTCGAGACTCCTCGTCATGTCCGTGATCAAATACGGGACTCCGAACAACCTTCGGTACATCAAAACACATAAACTCATAATATCGATCATCACCGAACGTTAAGCTTGCGGATCCTACGGGTTCGCGAACTATGTAGACATGACCGAGACTCATCTCCGGTCAATAACCAATAGCGGAACCTAGATGCTCATATTGGTTCCTACATATTCTACGAAGATATTTATAGGTCAAACCGCATAACAACATACGTTGTTCCCTTTGTCACCGGTATGTTACTTGCCCGAGATTCGATCGTCGGTATATCAATACCTAGGTCAATCTCATTACCGGCAAGTCTCTTTACTCGTTCTGTAATGCATCATCCCTCAACTAACTCATGAGTCACATTGCTTGCAAGGCTTATAGTGATGTGCATTACAGAGAGGGCCCAGAGATACCTCTCCGATACTCGGAGTGACAAATCCTAATCTCGATCTATGCCAACTCAACAAACACCATCGGAGACACCTGTGGAGCATCTTTATAATCACGCAGCTACGTTGTGACGTTTGATAGCTGATGTCTACTACACAACCTTCTTCTTGTAGACGTTGTTGGGCCTGCAAGTGCAGAGGTTTGTAGGACAGTAGCAAATTTCCCTCAAGTGGATGACCTAAGATTTATCAATCCGTGGGAGGTGTAGGATGAAGATGGTCTCTCTCAAGCAACCCTGCAACCAAATAACAAAGAGTCTCTTCACTACAGGAAACAGGAGATTTGCCGTCAGTACTTCTCTTTGCCGTCAGCATTTCATCGGGGTAGACGGCAAAGACTACTTTTGCCGTCAGCTGCTGACGGCAAAGAATGATTGACGACAAAGACGAACTTTGCCGTCTTCAAATATTTTACAGACGACAAAGACATAATTTGCCGTCTGCCTTTTTTTTCACAGACGGCAAAGACATACTTTGCCGTCTGTGAAAAAAAAGCAGACGGCGAACTATGTCTTTGCCGTCTGTAAAATATTTGAAGACGGCAAAGTATGTCTTTGCCGTCAGTATTTTTTTACAGACGGAAAAAATGAAAACACACCATGCGGATCGAACCCACAGATCGATGACATGGCATCATCTGCTCCACACACACCACGATCTCTCTTTGTCCCACGCTGACCCCATGACTCTCTCTCTCCCAACCCGCGCGATCCCACCACTCTCTCTCCCAACCCGACCCCATCTCTCCCTTATCCCCAACACGACCTCTCTCTCCCTACCCGACCCCATCTCTCCCTCGATACTTTACTCCTCCTCTGGCTCCCTCCCTCCCTTCTCTCGATCCACCTCGCCCCTGCACTGGTCGACCCCACCTCATCGGCGCCTGAGTTGGAGGCCACCGCATGATCCTCCACCTCCTCCTCGCCGCGGGATCCTCCTCCTCCTCTGTGCCCCGACCTCCCGTATCCTCCCTATCCCGAGCTCCCCAACTCGTCAACCGCCGCCTCCCTTCGATCCGGCCGCGCCGCAAGAGCTCGCCGCCACCTGAGCAGGAGGCCACCGCGGCATCCTCCTCCTCCTCGCCGCTGGGTCCTCCTCGTCCTCCCTGCCCGCGACCCCATGCCTCCTCCCGATCCCGATCTCCTCTGCTCGTCAACTGCCGCTGCCCTTCGATCCGGCCACAGCGCAAGAGCTCGCCGCCGCGCGAGCAGGAGGCCGTCGCGGGATCCTCCTCCTCCCTGACCGCGACCCCGTCCTTCCTCCCGATCTCGAGCTCCTCTGTTCGTCAATCATTGCGGCCCTTCGACATGGCCGCACCGCAGCTTCCTCAAGAGCTCTATGGAGCTACCCTGCAGCACCCCTTTCTCCTTCCGTCTCCCTCGCCCTCCATCTGCTCACGCTCAGATCTAGCCGCTGGCAAGGGCCAGTGCGTCCTTTTTTGTGAAATATTGTAGTTTTTACATGTGCTGATTTGTTCATTTCTTCGTCATGTAAATGGGGAACTTCATATTGTAAATAGTGTATTTCTGTGTAAATATTGTGATGATGGATATGTTGTGCAAATAGAGTATTCTTGTTTTGTAAAATCTGTTATGTTGTCATACATTCTTGAACTGTAGTTCATGAAATCACTGTGATTTTATATTGTCTACGCCATCGAGCGACTACGACCTCTGCACCTCTACTGATGGTTCATATTTTTTAAATGAAATAATTTTCTTTGCCGTCTGGGGTGTATGAGGCATACGGCAAAGACAGAGTCTGGCTGACGGCAAATCTGCCTTTCTTTGCCGTATGCTATTATTTGGTTGACGGCAAAGCTGAAGTTTTGCTGACGGCAAAGATTTTGCCGTCTGCCCGCCAAAATGCTGACGGCAAAGAACTCTTTGCCGACTTATCTTTGCCGTCTGACTTTGTCGTCTGCTGACAGACGGCAAAAACTTTGCCGTCTGTTTTTAGGCCTTTGCCGTCTGTAATCCACATACGGCAAATTACCTGATTCCTGTAGTGCTTGTGTCCCCAACACACCCAATACAATGGTAAATTGTATAGGTGCACTAGTTCGGCGAAGAGATGGTGATACAAGTGCAATATGGATGATAGAAATAGGTATTTGTAATCTGAAAAATATAAAAACAGCAAGGTAGCGAGTGATAAAAGTGAGCGTAAACGGTATTGCAATGATAGGAAACAAGGCCTATGGTTCATACTTTCACTAGTGCAAGTTCTCTCAACAATAATAACATAGATAGATCATATAACAATCCCTCAACATGCAACAAAGAGTCACTCCAAAGCCAACTAATAGTGGAGAACAAACATAGAGATTATGGAAGGGTACGAAACCACCTCAAAGTTATTCTTTCGGATCAATCTATAAAAGAGTTCGTACTAGAATAACACCTTAAGATACAAATCAACCAAAACCCTAATGTCACCTAGATACTCCATTGTCACCTCAAGTATCCGTGGGCATGATTATACGATATGCATCACACAATCTTAGATTCATCCAACCAACACAAAGTACTTCAAAGAGTGCCCCAAAGTTTCTACCGGAGAGTCTAGAACGTGTGCCAACCCCTATGCATAGGTTCATGGGAGGAACCCGCAAGTTGGTCACCAAAACATACATCAAGTGGCACATGATATCCCATTATCGCCATAGATAAACACGGCAAGACATACATCAAGTGTTCTCATAAAAGACTCAATCCGATAAGATAACTCCAAAAGGGGAAACTCAATTCATCACAAGAGAGTAGAGGGGGAGAAACATCATAAGATCCAACTACAATAGCAAAGCTCGGGATACATGAAGATCGTGCCATAGAGGGAACACGAGAGAGAACACGAGAGAGAACACGAGAGAGAGAGAGAGATCAAACACATAACTACTGGTACATACCCTCAGCCCGAGGGTGAACTACTCCCTCCTCGTCATGGATAGCGCCGAGATGATGAAGATGGCCACGGTGATGGGTTCCCCCCCGTGGTGCGGAACAGGCTCCGAGAGGTTTTGGTGGCTCTGAGAGGCTTGCGGCGGAACTCCTGATCTATCTTCTGTTCGGAAGTTTTACGATCGTAGGTATATATGGGTGCAGGGGTGCGTCGGTGGAGCCGGGGCCCACGAGGCAGGGGCGCCCTAGGGGTGGCGCGCCCCACCCTCGTGGCCAGCTCCCATATCTTCTGACGTAGAGCCCAAGCCTATCCGGTGGCTTTCCTTCCAAAAATAACTTCTGCAGTTGATTTCGTTCCGTTTTGACTCCGTTTGATATTCCTTTTCTTCGAAACACTGAAATAGGCATAAAACAACAAATCTGGGCTGGGCCTCCGGTTAATAGGTTAGTCCCAAAAATAATATAAAAGTGGATAATAAAGCCCAATATTGCCTAAAACAGTAGATAATATAGCATGGAGCAATCAAAAATTATAGATACGTTGGAGACGTATCAAGCACCCCCAAGCTTAATTCCTGCTCGTCCCCGAGTAGGTAAATGACAAAAAAGAATTTTTGATGCGGAGTGCTACTTTGGCATAATTTCAATGTAGATCTTCTTAATTGTGGTATGAATATTCAGATCCGAATGAATACAAAATAAAAGTTCATATTGATAAAAGAAATAGTAATACTTCAAGCATACTAATCAAAGTAATCATGTCTTCTCAAAATAGCATGGCAAAAGAAAGTTCATCCCTACATAATCATATAGTTAGGCTATGCTTCATTTTCGTCACAGACAGATGTTCCCAACTTCTATACCCCCGATGACAAGCCAAGCAATTGTTTCTACTTAAATAATCTCAAACTTTTTCAACCTTCACGCAATAAATGAGCGTGAGCCATGGATATAGCACTATGGGTGGAATAGAATATGATGATGGGGATTGTGTGGAGAAGACAAAAAGGAGAAAGTGTCACATTGACGATGATAATCAACGGGGTATGGAGATGCCCATCAATTGATGTCAACATGAGGAGTAGGGATTGCCATGCAACGGATGCACTAGAGCTATGAATGCTCAACAAAGGAAAACTATTGGGTGTGCATCCAACTTGCTTGCTCATGAAGACCTAGGGCATTTTGAGGAAGCCCATCGTAGGAATATACAAGCCAAGTTCTATAATGAAAAATTCCCACTAGTATGAACAAGACAACTTATGAGACTCACTATATGAAAAACATGGTGCTACTTTGAAGCACAATATATGAGACTCACTACATGAAGAACAAGGTGCTACTTTGAAGCACAAGTGTGGTAAAAGGATAGTAACATTGCCCTTTTTATTTATTTTCTTTTTTTGGGCCTTTCTTTTTTTTTTCTTTTTGGCCTTTCTCTTTTTTTTGGGCAATGCTCTAATAATGATGATCATCACACTTCTATTGATTACAACATAAGGATTACAACTCGAAACTAGAACACGATATGACTCTATATGAATGCCTCCGGCGGTGTACCGGGATGGTGCAATGAATCAAGAGTGACATGTATGAAAAATAATGCATGGTGGATTTGCCACAAATACGATGTCAACTACATGATCATGCAATGGCAATATGACAAAAGTAAAGTATGTCATGATGATGATGAACGAAATGGTGGAAAGTTGCATGGCAATATATCTCGGAATGGCTATGGAAATGCCATAATAGGTAGGTATGGTGGCTGTTTTGAGGAAGATATAAGGAGGTTTATGTGTGATAGAGCGTATCATATCACGGGGTTTGGATGCACCGGTGATAAAGGGCAATGCACGGTACCGAAGAGGCTAGCAAAGGCGGAAAGGTAAAAGTGCGTATAATCCATGGACTCAACATTAGTCAAAAGAACTCACATACTTATTGCAAAAATTTAGAAGTCATCAAAAATCAAGTACTACGCGCATGCTCCTAGGGGGATAGATTGGTAGGAAAAGACCATCGCTCGTCCCCGACCGCCACTCATAAGGATGCACAAGCCAGGTACACTTCATGTTTCAAATTTGTTACACAACTTTAACCATACGTGCATGCTACGGGACTTGCTAACTTAAACACAAGCATTCTTTAAATCCATAATCACCCAACTAGCATGACTCTAATATCACCATCTTCATATCTCAAAACAATTATCAAGCATCAAGCTTTTCTTAGTATTCAACGCACTCAGAAGAATTCTTACAAATCTTGTATGCTTAGCATATTATGATTGTTTAAACAAATTACCATGCTATTTAAGACTTTCAAAATAATATAAGTGAAGCATGAGAGTTCATTAATTTCTACAAAATAAATCCACCACCGTGCTCTAAAAGATATAAGTGAAGTACTAGAGCAAATGACAAACTATTCCGAAAGATATAAGTGAAGATCAATGAGTAGTCGAATAATTATACAACTATGTGAAGACTCTCCCACATTTAAGAATTTCAGATCTTGGTATTTTATTCAAACAGCAAGCAAAACAAAATAAAATGACAATGCAAGGATAGCACAACTCATGTGAAGAAGCAAAAACTTAGGTTCAACCGATACTAACCGATAGTTGTTGAAAAAGAAAGGTGGGATGCCTAACGGGGCATCCCCAAGCTTAGATGCTTGAGACTTATTGAAACATTATCTTGGGGTGCCTTGGGCATCCCCAAGCTTGAACTTTTGTGTCTCCTTAATTCCTCTCATATCATGGTTTCTCTTTTTATCAAAAGCTTCATTCACAACAAACTCAACAAGAACTCGTGAGATAGGTTAGTATAAACCAATGCAAAACCTTATAATTTCCTACTGTAACAAATCACTAAAATTATTATTCCACATTTAATACTAAATGTCTCTGCATATTTAATACTCCTATCCTTAAATAGAATCATTAAACAAGCAAACATATGCAAACAATGCAAACATAACAGCAATCTGCCAAAACAGTACAATCTGTAAAGAATGCAACATTGATCATACTTCCCTAACTCCAAAAATTATGAACTAAAATTCCCACTGTAATAAATTTATCAGAGCTCATTATGCAAAAGGTTTCAACATTATATCATTCTCTGAATTTTCTAGGGAATTTTTGCAACAGCGGTAAACTTTCTGTTTTCAAATAGCAACATGTATACTTGCAAAATAAGCATGGCAAAGGCTATCCTTGACATTTTTATTGAAACTAGAGATGCAAAACACTAAACTAAATAACAGCAAGCAAATACTAACAAAAAAAATGACGCTCCAAGCAAAACACATATCATGTGGTGAATAAAAATATAGCTCCAAGTAAAGTTACCGATGAACGAAGACGAAAGAGGGGATGCCTTCCGGGGCATCCCCAAGCTTAGGCTCTTAGTTATCCTTGAATATTACCTTGGAGTGCCTTGAGCATCCCCAAGCTTAGGCTCTTAGTTATCATTTAATATTACCTTGGAGTGCCTTGGGCATCCCCAAGCTTAGGCTCTTGCCACTCCTTATTCCACGGTCCATCGAATCTTTACCCAAAACTTGAAAACTTCACAACACAAAACTTAACCGAAAACTCGTGAGCTCCGTTAGCGAAAGAAAACAAAACACCACTCCAAGGTACTGTAATGAACTCATTCTTTATTTATATTGGTGTTAAAACTACTGTATTGCAACTTCTCTATGATTTATACACTATTTTACTAGCCATAGATTCATCAAAATAAGCAAGCAACACAATGAAAACAGAATCTGTCAAAAACAGAACAGTCTGTAGTAATCTGTAACTAACGCAAACTTCTGGAACTCAAAAAATTATAACATAAATTGGTGGACCTGATAAATTTGTCTAGTAATCATCTGAAAAAAGAATCAACTGAATAGCACTCTCCAGTAAAAAGTTCTAGCTAATCTCGTGAGCGCTAAAGTTTCTGTTTTTTACAGCATGATCATAAAGACTTCACCCAAGTCTTGCCAAAGGTTCTACTTGGCACAAACACTAATTAAAACATAAAACCACATCTAAGCAGAAGCTAGATGGATTATTTATTCCTAAACAGAACCAAAAATCAAGAAACTAAAATAAAATTGGGTTGCCTCCCAACAAGCGCTATCGTTTAACGCCCCTAGCTAGGCATGATGATTTCAATGATGCTCACATAAAAGATAAGAATTGAAACATAAAGAGAGAATCATGAAGAATATGACTAGCACATTTAAGTCTAACCCACTTCCTATGCATAGGGATTTTGTGAGCAAACAACTTATGGGAACAATAATCAACTAGCATAGGAAGGTAAAACAAGCATAACTTCAAAACTTTAAGCACATAGAGAGGAAACTTGATATTATTGCAATATGTAGAAGCATATGTTCCTCCCTCATAATAATTTTCAGTAGAATCATGAATGAATTAAACAATATAACCATCACATAAAGTATTCTTTTCCTGATCTACAAGCATAGAAAATTTACTACTCTCCACATAAGCAAAATTCTTCTCATGAATAATAGTGGGAGCAAACTCAACAAAACAACTATCATGTGATTGAAAATTAAGATCAAGATGACAAGTTTCATGGTTATCATTATTATTTAAAGCATACGTGTCATCACAATAATCATCATAGATAGGAGGCATGCTTTCATCATAGTAAATTTGCTCATTAAAGCTTGGGGGACAAAAAATATCATCTTCATCATACATAGCTTCCCCAAGCTTGTGGCTTTGCATATCATTAGCATCATGGATATTCAAGGAATTCATACTAACAACATTGCAATCATGCTCATCATTCAAATATTTAGTGCCAAATATTTTAATGCATTCTTCTTCTAAAACTTTGGCACAATTTTCTTTTCCATCATACTCACGAAAGATATTAAAAAGATGAAGCGTATGAGACAAACTCAATTCCATTTTTTTAGTTTCTTTTATAAACTAGACTAGTGCTAAAACAAGAAACAAAAAGATTCAATTGCAAGATCAAAAGATATACCTTCACTTACCTAGCCTCCCCGGCAACGGCGCCAGAAAACAGCTTAATGTCTACTACACAACCTTCTTCTTGTAGACGTTGTTGGGCCTGCAAGTGCACAGGTTTGTAGGACAGTAGCAAATTTCCCTCAAGTGGATGACCTAAGGTTTATCAATCCGTGGGAGGCGTAGGATGAACATGGTCTCTCTCAAGCAACCCTGCAACCAAATAACAAAGAGTCTCTTGTGTCCCCAACACACCCAATACAATGGTAAATTGTATAGGTGCACTAGTTCGGCGAAGAGATGGTGATACAAGTGCAATATGGATGATAGAAATAGGTATTTGTAATCTGAAAATATAAAAACAGCAAGGTAGCGAGTGATAAAAGTGAGCGTAAACGGTATTGCAATGATAGGAAACAAGGCCTAAGGTTCATACTTTCACTAGTGCAAGTTCTCTCAACAATAATAACATAGATAGATCATATAACAATCCCTCAACATGCAACAAAGAGTCACTCCAAAGCCACTAATAGCGGAGAACAAACGTAGAGATTATGGTAGGGTACAAAACCACCTCAAAGCTATTCTTTCGGATCGATCTATAAAAGAGTTCGTACTAGAATAGCACCTTAAGACACAAATCAACCAAAACCCTAATGTCACCTAGATACTCCATTTTCACCTCAAGTATCCGTGGGCATGATTATACGATATGCATCACACAATCTCAGATTCATCCAACCAACACAAAGTACTTCAAAGAGTGCCCCAAAGTTTCTACCAGAGAGTCAAGAACGTGTGCCAACCCCTATGCATAGGTTCATGGGCGGAACCCGCAAGTTGGTCACCAAAACATACATCAAGTGGCACATGATATGCCATTGTCACCACAGATAAACACGGCAAGACATACATCAAGTGTTCTTATAAAAGACTCAATCCGATAAGATAACTTCAAAAGGAGAAACTCAATTCATCACAAGAGAGTAGAGGGGGAGAAACATCATAAGATCCAACTACAATAGCAAAGCTCGGGATACATCAAGATCGTGCCATAGAGGGAACACGAGAGAGAACACGAGAGAGAGAGAGAGAGAGAGAGAGAGAGAGAGAGAGAGAGAGAGAGAGAGAGAGAGAGAGAGATCAAACACATAGCTCTTTGGTACATACCCTCAGCCCGAGGGTGAACTACTCCTCCTCGTCATGGATAGTGCCGGGATGATGAAGATGGCCACGGTGATGGGTTCCCCCCTCCGTGAGGTGCGGAGCGGGCTCGAGAGGTTTTGGTGGCTCAGAGGCTTGCGGCGGCGGAACTCCCGATCTATCTTCTGTTCTGGAAGTTTTACGATACGTAGGTATATATGGGTGCAGGGGGTACGTCGGTGGAGCTTAGAGGGGCCCACGAGGCAGGGGGGCGCGCCCTAGGGGGGTTGGCGCGCCCCCCACCCTCGTGGCCAGCTCCCGTATCTTCTGACGTAGAGCCCAAGCCTATCCGGTGGCTTTCCTTCCAAAAATAACTTCTCCAGTTGATTTCGTTCCGTTTTGATCCGTTTGATATTCCTTTTCTTCGAAACACTAAAATAGGCATAAAACAGCAAATCTGGGCTGGGCCTCCAGTTAATAGGTTAGTCCCAAAACTAATATAAAAGTGGATAATAAAGCCCAATATTGCCTAAAACAGTAGATAATATAGCATGGAGCAATCAAAAAGTATAGATACGTTGGAGACGTATCAATAGCACACTAAGTGTTCCTCCAGTATTCGGGAGTTGCATAATCTCATATTCATAGGAACATGTATAAGTCATGAAGAAAGCAATAGCAATAAACTAAACGATCAAGTGCTAAGCCAACAGAATGGGTCAAGTCAATCACATCATTCTCTAATGATGTGATCCCGTTAATCAAATGACAACTCATCTCTATGGCTAGGAAACTTAACTATCTTTGATTCAACGAGCTAGTCAAGTAGAGGCATACTAGTGACACTCTGTTTGTCTATGTATTCACACATGTACTAAGTTTCTAGTTAATACAATTCTAGCATGAATAATAAACATTTATCATGATATAAGGAAATATAAATAACAACTTTATTATTTCCTCTAGGGCATATTTCCTTCAATAGTTGGCGAGACGACAATGATGCTACGATGGAGATCAAGGTGTCGCGCCGGTGACGATGGTGATCGTGACGGTGCTTTGGAGATGGAGACCAAAGGCACTGGATGATGATGGCCATATCATATCACTTATATTGATTGCATGTGATTTTTATCCTTTATGCATCTTATTTTGCTTAGTTCGGCAGTAGCATTATAAGATGATCTCTCACTAAATTTCAAGGTACAAGTGTTCTCCCTGAGTATGCACCGTTGCGAAAGTTTGTCGTGCTGAGACACCACGTGATGATCGGGTGCGATAAGCTCTACATTCACATAGAACGGGTGCCAGCCAGTTTTGCACACGCAGAATACTCGGGTTAAACTTGACGAGCCTAGCATATGCAGATATGGCCTCGGAACACTGAGACCGAAAGGTCGAGCGTGAATCATATAGTAGATATGATCAACATAGTGATGTTCACCATTGAAAACTACTCCATCTCACGTGATGATCGGACATGGTTTAGTTGATTTGGATCACGTGATCACTTAGAAGATTAGAGGGATGTCTATCTAAGTGGGAGTTCTTAAGTAATATGATTAATTGAACTTTAATTTATCATGAACTTTGTACCTGATAGTATTTTGCATGTCTATGTTGTTGTAGATCAATGGCCCTTTGTCGGTGTCAAAACCGGCGGATCTCGGGTAGGGGGTCCCGATCTGTGCGTCTTAGGCTGATGGTAACAGGAAGCAAGGGGCACAATGTTTACCCAGGTTCGGGCCCTCTCGATGGAGGTAAAACCCTACTTCCTTCTTGATTAATATTGAAGATATGGGTAGTACAAGAGTAGATCTACCACGAGATCGTAGAGGCTAAACCCTAGAAGCTAGCCTATGATGGTATGATTGTAATTGTGATCGGTCTTCTAAGGACCAACCTCTCCGGTTTATATAGACACGGAGAGGGCTAGGGTTTACATGGAGTCGGTTACAAGGGAGGAAATACAATATCTGGATCGCCAAGCTTGCCTTCCATGCCAAGGAGAGTTCCATCCGGACACGGGACGAAGTCTTGAGTCTTGTATCTTCACACTTCAATAGTCCGGACGATGTATATAGTCCGGCTGTCCGGATACCCCCTAATCTAGGACTCCCTCAGTAGCCCCTGAACCAGGCTTCAATGACGATGAGTCCAGCGCGTAGTCTTGTCTTCGGCATTGCAGGGCGGGTTCCTTCTCCAAATACTCCAAAGTAATTATCGAACACTTAGATCGTGTCCGGATCCATGAGGGGATTCTTACACACCATTGTAGGGAACATAGCATAACTCTGATCCACTGGAAATCTTCGTACGCCGTGCCTTCGCATTGTGGCCCAGTTCAACACGAACCGGTGCTTCTTGATACGTCTCCAATGTATCTATAATTTTTGATTGCTCCATGCTATATTATCTACTGTTTTAGGTAATATTGGGCTTTATTTTCCACTTTTATATTATTTTTGGGACTAACCTATTAACCGGAGGCCCAGCCCAGATTTGTTGTTTTATGCCTATTTCAGTGTTTCGAGGAAAAGGAATATTAAGCGGAGTCAAGCAGGCGAAATCAAGCTGGAGAAGTTATTTTGGAAGGAAACCCACCTGATGGACTTGGACCCCACGTCGGAAGATACGGAGGTTCTCACGAGGGTGGGGCGCGCCCACCCAGGCGCGCCCGCCTCGTGGGGCCCTCGTAGCTCCACCGACGTACTCCTTTCACCCATATATACCTACGTACCCTAAAACTTCCAGAACAGAAGATAGATAGGGAGTTCTGCTGCCGCAAGCCTCCAGAGCCACCAAAAACCAATCGGGACCCTGTTCTGGCACCCTGCCGGAGGGGGAACCCATCACCAGTGGCCATCTTCATCATCCCGGCGCTATCCATGACGAGGAGGGAGTAGTTCACCCTCGGGGCTGAGGGTATGTACCAGTAACTATGTGTTTGATCTCTCTCTCTCGTGTTCTCTCTCGTGTTCCTCTAGGGCACGATCTTGATGTATCCCGAGCTTTGCTATTGTAGTTGGATCTTATGATGTTTCTCCCCCTCTACTCTCTTGTGATGAATTGAGTTTCCCCTTTGAAGTTATCTTATCGGATTGAGTCTTTATGAGAACACTTGATGTATGTCTTGCCGTGATTATCTGTGGTGACAATGGGATATCATGTGCCACTTGATGTATGTTTTGGTGATCAACTTGAGGGTTTCGTGACATTGGGAACCTATGCATAGGGGCTGGCACACGTTCTGGACTCTCCGGTAGAAACTTTGGGGCACTCTTTGAAGTACTTTTATGTTGGTTGGATGAATCTGAGATTGTGTGATGCATATCGTATAATCATGCCCTCGGATACTTGAGGTGACAATGGAGTATCTAGGTGACATTAGGGTTTTGGTTGATTTGTATCTTAAGATGTTATTCTAGTACGAACTCTTTTATAGATTGATCCGAAAGAATAACTTTGAGGTGGTTTCGTACCCTACCATAATCTCTATGTTTGTTCTCCACTATTAGTGGCTTTGGAGTGACTCTTTGTTGCATGTTGAGGGATTGTTATATGATCTATCTATGTTATTATTGTTGAGAGAACTTGCACTAGTGAAAGTATGAACCCCAGGCCTTGTTTCCTACCATTGCAATACCATTTACGCTCACATTTATCACTTGTTACCTTGCTGTTTTTATTATTTCAGATCACAAAAACCTTTATCTACCATCCATATTGCACCTGTATCACCATCTCTTCGCCGAACTAGTGCACCTGTACAATTTACCATTGTATTGGGTGTGTTGGGGACACAAGAGACTCTTTGTTATTTGGTTGCAGGGTTGCTTGAGAGAGACCATCTTCATCCTACGCCTCCCACGGATTGATAAACCTTAGGTCATCCACTTGAGGGAAATTTGCTACTGTCCTACAAACCTGTGCACTCGCAGGCCCAACAAACGTCTACAAGAAGAAGGTTGCATAGTAGACATCACTTCTCGCCCCACCTCGACTCGTGCTGCGAGGCGGTTTTATTGGCACGTCCTGTCGAGGCAGAGATCGTGTTCCTCTTATTACGAGATCTTCCATTAGTGAGGGCGTGCGTTGCCCTATGATGACCGTTCGTATGACTCCGTGTGCCGTAAGGTAAACATCAAGCGGTCACCCTAAGGACTCTTGATATTCACCCCCTTTATAAAAGGGGCCGAGGCCTATGCCTCTTTTCCACCTCGCTCGCGCCTTCCCGCACCTTGAGTTCTAACACCCGAGATCTAAGCTTGTCGGAGTAATGGACTACGGGTAGGCAGACTCGAGCCCCTGAACCTTTCAAAACATCGGGGCAAACTGCGCCCCTCAAGACCCCAAGACAAAGAGCCGCCTTCAGAGAGTCGGCAACAGAGTCGGCGACTACCCCTCTGGGCCGAGTCCCAGAGGCGGCCTTAAGATAAGCCGACTTTAAGACGGCGACTTCAGGACAAGCCGACTCCAAGCCAGCGACCTCCAGCGAGGCCAGCTACAAGGAGTCGGCCCGCGACCTCCACCGCCTCACGCCTGGGCGACTATGGGGTAAAGCCGCCTCGCGGCCCATCCCCGCCCAGTCCATAAAGGGCAGGTATGGCTACAGAGCGCCGTACCGACGGAGATCTCCGTTCGGCGCAACACTGTTGCTATGCCGGTCTTGACATCAGCACCGTGGGCAGATTCCTGTACCCACGATGGCCTGTCTGTACGAACCGAAGACGGCGGGACCCGCTGTCGGCGGAGTACCAAGACGGCGAGCACCCCAAAGCGGACTGATGGAGTCGGCCTCCGAGTCGGCCGGCTCCTCCAGCGGATCCACGCGCCATTAACGAACAAGGCGAGGAATGGCAGCAGCGATCGCCCGCCAGGCGGCGGCACTGTTGCCATAACCCCATGACCAAGCTCGCGTCATTAGAAGCACGGCTACAGTAATCTGCAGCCGGCAAGACCCGCCCGTGGCGGACAAGGGCTGTCGGCCCCATGCTGGGCCGTCAGCGGGGCCCACTAGTCGGCGGGCCCCAGGAGTCGGCGGAGAAGACGACGACTTAGAGACTGACGGTTTGGACCCACACCCAGCCGGATTACCATTGTACCCCCAGAGGGTAGGCCTATATAAACCCCCCGGGGCACCCATGCAAAGGGTTGGAAGCTAGCAGTTTTATACACACACATAGAGGGAGAGAAGAGCAAGCCGTGCCCTTCTCCTTCCTCACCCCAAACAGCTCAAGGAGTGTAACGCCCTCGATGCGGCTATATCTCCCATGTGTCGAAGCACGACTTAGAGGCATAACCGCATTGAAAGCAATGTCGCAAGTGAGGTAATCTTCACACAACCCATGTAATACATAAGGAAAGAGATACATAGTTGGCTTACGATGCCACTTCACACAATACATAAATAAACATCCATCATTCAGATTACACTCAAGGTCCGACTACGGAACCAAAATAAAAGAAGATACCCCAAATGCTACACGGATCCCGATCGTCCCAACTGGCTCCACTACTGATCATCGGGAAAAGACACATAGTAACGACCACGTTCCTCATCGAACTCCCACTTGAGCTCGGTTGCGTCACCTGCTGCTTGGCATCGTCGGCACTGCAACTGTTTTGGTAGAATCTGTGAGTCACGGGACTCAGCAATCTCACACCCGCGAGATCAAGACTATTTAAGCTTATAGGAAGGAAAGAGTTTTGAGGTGGAGCTGCAGCAAGCGACTAGCATATATGGTGGCTACATTCGCAAAAGAGAGCGAGAAGAGAAGCAAAAGGCAGACGTAAAGCTAGTAGCGATCAAGAAGTGATCTGAACTACTTACGTCAAACATTACTCCAACACCGTGTTCACTTCCCGGACTCCGAGAAGAGACCATCACGGTTACACACGCTGTTGATGTCTATTTTAATTAAGGTCAACTTCGGGTTTTCTACAACGGACATTAACAAATTCCCATCTGCCTCATAACGCGGGCACGGCTTTGAAAGATAATACCTGCGGGGTGTTCCAACTTAGCCCATTATAAGCTCTCACGGTCAACGAAGGATATTCCTTCTACCGGGAAGACCCGATCAATCTCGGAATCCCGGACTACAAGACATTTCGACAGCAATAAAACAAGGCCAGCAAAGCCGCCCGATTGTGCCGACAAATCCCGATAGGAGCTGCACATATCTCGTTCTCAGGGCACAACCGGATAAGTCAAGCTACGAGTAAAACCAAGCCTCGAGTTTCCCCGTGGTGGCCCCGCAGGCTGCTCGGTTCGGGCCAGCACTCGAAGGATCACTGGTCCGGGGGGGGGGTTAAAATAAAGATGACCCTCGGGCTCGCGAAAACCCGGGGGAAAAAGGCTTAGGTGGCGAATGGTAAAACCAATGTTGGGCCTTGATGGAGGAGTCTTATTCAAAGCGAACTGTCAAGGGGGTCCCATAAATCACCCA
Organism: Aegilops longissima; assembly: GCA_021605205.1. NCBI lineage: Eukaryota > Viridiplantae > Streptophyta > Magnoliopsida > Poales > Poaceae > Aegilops > Aegilops longissima. The sequence goes on along the minus strand of CM038681.1, from coordinate 166,556,542 downwards.
ACCGTGTAAGGAACGCGAAATCAAGGAACATAACACCGGTATGACAGAAACTAGGGTGGCAAGAGTGGAACAAAACACCAGGCATAAGGCCGAGCCTTCCACCCTTTACCAAGTATATAGATGCATTAATTATAGCAGATATATTGTGATATCCCCAACAAGTAAACCTGTTCCAACAAGGAACAAACATCTCCATGTTCCAACAAGGAACAAACTTTATCTTCACCTGCAACTAGCAACGCTATAAGAGGGGCTGAGCAAAGCGGTAACATAGCCAATCAACGGTTTGCTAGGAAAGGATGGTTAGGGGCTGACATGGCAATATGGGTGGCATGATATAGCAAGTGATAGGCATCGTAGCATAGGCATAGCAAAAGAGCGAGCATCTGGCATAGCAAAGATAGAAGTGATTTCGAGGGTATGGTCATCTTGCCTGCAAAGTTCTCAGAGTTGTCGAAAGCTTGATCCTTGTAAGCGTTCTCAACAGGTTCCTCGTTCACGTACTCATCTCCCGGCTCTACCCAAAGCAAGAACACAAACAAAGGAACCACAATAAATCACGGTGCAATGCACAAGCAACATGATGCAAAACATGACATGATATGCGAGATGTGATATGCAATGCGTATGCGTGCTCCGGAAGGAAAATGATGAACCAGGCATCAACTTGGCAAACCAAGTATGCCGCTGGAAAGATGAGATGATTTCGGTTGAAATCTATATAAAGATCACCGGGATCGGATGCACGGTTTGCAAATGACAAGCAAAACAAGAATGGCACAAATCTGCCATTAACAGCATGATACCACTTAGCAAGCAACAAGAAATTAAGCTACTGCACCCAAAAGTACCAGAAAAGCATATGGCACTGATCTACTCAAGATGCTTGACAAAAGATGAACACTGAGCTACGGCTAAATCACAACATAACAGGTCCAAACAAGCATGGCAAAAGTGCATAATATATCAGCTTCACAGACTTCGAGAAAATACTAACATGCGTAAATCAGCATCGAGGAAGCAATGTTGAGCAAGAAAACAACATGCTACAGGAACTTATAATAGCAAAACAAGACATGGCATGAATCTACTCAAAGCATAGAACAAAAGTCCCTTACTGACCATAAGCCAAAAAGGATCAGAAAATATAATAGCACCCATGTCAAAATAGCAAGTTTAGTTAATGATTCAACAACAGGGCATGACAAAACAGATAACAAGTAGGCATGTTTAAGAGCTCGATGCACTCACTACAGAGCATTACATGATAAACTAAGCATACATACATCAAGAAGACATGGCATAGAAGATATACATGGCAAGAACAACATCATAGCATACGGATCAACTACAACAACCTTGGCAAAATTGAATAACATGTAAACAATCTGCCAGAAACATTTTATAGCGAAAGTAGAGCTCGATTGACTCAAGCTATGGCACTCCATAATTGCAAACAAAGGCATGGATGGATAGAGCATAACCATATGTTCAAAACATCCTTACTGAAGTATCTCAAAATATGCATGGATCTCTCGGTAGCATCAAGTTAACATGGCATAAAAATATCACTAAGCAGGGCTGAAATCAGCAACATCAAGAAGCCTAGTTTGCATGCTTGTGCTAGTCACCACATAGATCACAAAATACATGGCATACACCCTGGAAAGATGGCATGGCATATTACAAAACACATGTAGGACTCAAGATCATAGGGTGCACACTTCAATCATGGCAAAAATGACAAAAGTGCATGTTACATTAAGAATCAAACTAACATCACATAGCCCTCTTCCAACAGCATTTCGGGCATCAATATGAGCTCAAATGAAAATAATGCAATGAGATGAAATGATCTACTCTTGAGGCGAACATTTTGACATATTACACGCACGAAAACAGACTACGGGTGCAGAGTTATGGCACGATGAAAATGCAACAAATATCACCGAAAAAATGACTTAGAGGATTGGGGAAGGAGAAAGTCAACCTGGCGGATCCCGATCGGATCGAGGCGGATCTAGCGGAGCTCGTCGGGCGAGCCGGAGGAGGAGAGGCAGGGCCGCGGCGTGCGGGCGGCGGAGGCGGCCGACCGGGGCGCCACCGGCCTTGGGGGCGGGCGGCAAGCAAGCGGCGACGGGCCGGCGGCGAGGCCCGGTGGATGGCGAGGCCCGTGGGCGGGCAGCGGCGACGGGCCGGCGGCGAAGCGGGCGGCTTGGGCAGGAAGGCATGGTCGGGCTCCAGCGAGCAAAGCAGCAGTGGGAGGCGGCGGCGCCACGTGGCGCTTGGCCGAGAAGCGTGGCGGTGGCGGACGTTGTCCGGCCCGCTCGGACACGCCCGGCGCGGCGGATCTGGGATTTGCTAGGGTTAGGGGAGAGGATCGCGAATTTGGAATGGGGGTGTATATATAGGCATAGAGGGAGCTAGGAGAGTCCAAATGAGGTGCGGTTTTCGCCCACACGATCGTGATCGAACGACCGAGAGCATGGAGGTGACTTAGATGGGTTATTGGGCTGTTTTGGAGGGGTGTTGGGCTGCAACTTAAAAGAGGCCTTTGCGAGAGTGCGGTTAACCGTTGGAGTACCAAACGAGCTCCAAATGACCCGAAACTTGACAGGTGGTCTACCGGTGGTGTACCAAGGCCACTTGCCAAACCTCGGTCCATTCCGAGAAAGTTTAGTACCCGCTCACGGAAAAACATAAAAGGAACGCCGGGGACATAGGAGTGCGGATTGCAAAAGCGGACAATGGGGAAAATGCTCGGAATCATGAGACGAACACGTATGCAAATGAGATGCACATGATGACATGATATGAAATGCATGACATGGAAAAAATGCAAAAAGAAGAAAAACCCAACCACGGAGGGAATATCATATCACAATGCCGAAAATGGCAAGAGTTGGAGTTACAAATATGGAAAGTTACATCCGGGGTGTTACAAGGAGCCTCTTGTACCCAGTTTGCCATAGTGATCATGCGGAGACCCCGCAGAGCAGCAGTAGGGGTGTTATCTCCTCGGAGAGCCCTGAAGCTGGGTAAGATTCGCCGGCGTGCATGTCTTCGCCTCATCCCGTTTCCAGGCACCGGCGACGTTCTACTCGCCCCCTCCATGATAAGCCATCCTTTGGCATATGTCGCACCCAACCCCCGACAAAGCTCGAACACCCTGGATCCTACAATATGTTCGGATCCAACCCTCAAGGCCGGTGGGTGGCCTCCTCGATTGAAAAGGAGGACATTGCGAAGCTTAGGGATGTCGGATATCTGACCGCCGACATCCAGCACAGGCTTCCTGCTCTAGGGCAGGTCATCCCTACACCGGAGCCCAATGAGTGCGTCGTGTTCGTTCCACACTTCCTCTGTGGCTTGGGCCTCACCCTCGATACTTTTGTGAGGGGGCTCATGTTCTATTATGGGTTGGATTTTCATGATCTAGCTTCGGAAGCTGTCCTCCATATCTCGTCGTTCATTATAGTGTGCGAGGCCTTCCTCCATGTCACCCCACACTTCGGCTTATGGCTCAAGACCTTCAATGTGAAGCCAAAGATGATCGAGGGCGACACTTGAGTCTTGGAGGTGCCGTAATAAGCAGGAACGCTGATGCCCCATGGCCAGAGGGTTCTTTCCCAGAAGTATCCTATGTATGGCAACGGAGGTGGTTTTATGTCACGGCTCCCAGAGGCACAAAGTGGGTGGCCGCCCCCGAGTTCCGCTCGGGCCCTCCGTCACAACTAGCGTCTTGGACCGACATAGGATGGAATTGGGGGCCCGCTGGTGATGTACCAGTACTGCAGAGCCGCATCCGAGAGCTTCTTGAGAGGGACATTAACCTTGTCAGCATAATGCAAGTGATGTTAATCCGACGGATGTTGTTGTGCCAACGCCGGCCTCTCCGGATGTGGGAGTTCAATCCAGAGGGTCCGCGGACTGTTAAGCACTTCTTCGGCCTGAAGCTCAAAGGGATGTGCAAATTATTCTTCGGACTGAAAGTAGGGTGTCCGGACACCACCGAGGATGCGAGCCTAAGCTGCAATCGCCTAGATACCCAAGTAAGTAAACTTGATACCGGACACCTTGTTTTGTATTTGTCATAATTGTTTATTCTAAAAATCATCCGTGGCCAGGAATGGCTCAGCAAGGTGGAGAGAATTAGGTGTCCGGCGCCACTTCCCGAAGGCTCGCCTGGTCCCACCATGGCCAAGATGCTTGACCGGGTACTCAGCAGAATGCCCTCAGGGAAAGACAAGGGGAAGAACGAAGAAACCGAACTTCACATGCTACGCATCTGAACTGGGGGAATTGTTGCCTCCCCTAAGGGGGATAGTTGGAAAGGGGAGGCTAAGGCCTCCTCCCTGCGCGGGAAGAAAAGGGTTGCCTCCGAAGACTCGGAGACGGTGATGCCCAAACCAGGGAAAAAGATATCACTAGGGGGCTCTGCCCCGACGGGCACCCTCACCGCGTCGTGCCCACCAACGGGCCAGCCCTCCACCGAGCTGTAAGTTAATTTTTAATTCGAAGGTACTGCGTTTCTCCGGGATCCATGACCAGGATTCGTCTTTTGCAGTCCGGCAAGCAGCTCTTCTCAACAAAGTTCGTCTTCGGGGGATCTTCCTCTGGAGATGATGGAGAGCGAGACCCCACCCACCTCTCCGCCTTATGAAGCGGGCGACACCAAAGTGTCGTCATGGAGGAGTCCGGATCTGCCGAAGCCGGAAGCCAATGCGTCAGCCGCCCTGAGCCCGGAGCGTTTGGCTCCCACGAGGGGCGATGGGAAGGGTCCGGCACAGTTCGATGTCCGGCCGGACGTACTGACAGGCCTAATGGAGCGAGCTGCACTCTCGGAGGAGCACCGCTCTTTAATGAGCGCGGTGCTCAAGAAGATTTCATCCGCTACAAGCAGTTTGAATGAAGCATTTACAAGCCTGCTCAGAGGCTTTGAGGTATGTAGTGAAGAATACACAAGTTTTGGCTGTGAGGCACGCGCTAGGTGTGCTCCATATAGATAGTAGCCCCTGAGACTCTGGTTGCCCGCCCTAGGCGGCAAACGGGGGATCATAAATCAATGATTGCTTTGTAAATACGTGCAGGTACCTGTGGGTCCGGCCGCCGATCAGTCCGTTGAAGTTGCCGAACTAACGAGGCAGATTGGATCGATTGATGCCGATATCACTCTGGTGAACGATTTGCTGGACAAATCACAAGGTATGTGCTCTGCCTTCCTTTGTATAGGAAAATATGAAGGCGGCATGATACTGATGTAATATGTTTGGACTGCAGATGGTGCTGCTGCCGTGGAGGCCCTGAGGGCGGAACTTGCCCAAACCAAGGAGCAAGCTCGGGTTAGCAATGCGGCTGCCCTAAAAGCGGCCGAAGATTTGAGAGCCGAACAGGCTGCTCGTCGCCGGAGCGAGGAAAAGATAGCCGAAATGGCTGTGGAGTTAAAAAATGCCGCTGACCGGTATGAGCTCCTTAAAAAGGAGCATAATCATAGTTCGGCCGACCTGAACAAGGCACTTAATGCCACCAAGGAAATACGGACCGAGCTCAGGGGTGCGCGGGAGGAGCTTCAACAGGCCGGTAAAATCGCGGCTGGGGGCTCCTACTTGCTGCGAATGAAGTTTTTCGATCCGAAGTACGCTCCCCTGGATGGACGCTGGAGTCTTGCGGATGCGTATGCGGATTTGGCGAAGAGTACATCTAACGCTGCCAAGTTCTTCAAGGATCATGGTGATAAGGAAGTGGAGAAGATTTTCTGGTCGCAATTCAATGCTCCCACTGGCCCGCTGCCGTTAAGTGACAAGATGGCTGCTGTAGCGAAACTTCACAGGTTGTCCGGACTTGCAATGCGGTCTGTGATAGACCATCTTTGGCCAAAGGGGCCTAAGCCGGACAGTTACTTTGGCTTGGTGCAACAGTTCCTTGGGGTCGTGCCTCAGATTGATGCCATGAGAAGGTCGGCGTGAATAGAAGGTGCACGGATGGCCCTTGCCCGCGTTAAAGCATTTTGGACAGATATGGAGGCCACCATTGTGGCGACCGAGATCCGGAGGAGGCCAATATCCGGCCGAGCACTATTTAAGCGCAGTAACGAAGGTGCCCGCCTAATAGAGGCGCAATGCTTTCGAAGGATGTCTTGTTCGAGTGACAAATCATATCATTGTAGAAACAATGTTATTTTGGTTATAAGGCTATATTTATACTTTGTGCCTGAAAGTATTATTGTGTCCCCTGTGCGGCCGTTTTGTATATATATATATACATTTAATCCGAAAGTTAGTAGTCGTTGGCTTCAGCCCCCACGCATATAATGTGTGGGTGTTCGAGAAAAAATATGCATAATCACACTTGATCCAACGTCTTGGTCCATTAAGGAGGTGATCGCACGTCGAACTAGGCAATCGGACTATATAGCTGTAACACTTTCGCTTAGCCATGGGAGTCTAATGGTGGGCTACTATGTAGCCCCTGGTACCTTTGCTTGCATCCGAATACGGGCGCGTGTGTACATGATAGGGAAACGGTCCTTCGTTAATGCAGAGGGATCCTAAAGATTCCAATAAGTCTTCGAGTGGTTGAACAGTCTCTCGCTGTATCATGACAGTCAATTTTTGGCTTTCTCTACTGAGGTTCTCATTCGGAATAACCAGGGCACGATCGCAGTAGTTCTCCTTTGGCCACCTTAGCCGATAGTAACGGAACGTAAGGCGGCAAACCCAGGAGTCGGGCAAACCCAACATTTGACCAAAGACATGATTCGGAGCTGATGCATATAAGGCCAAACTCGTGACGCCGAACACTCCCGAAGGTATTCGGACTAAAAAACAGACGATGGGCTCAAGAATGCCCATTCATTATAAACACTGTGTTTCCAGGTACGTGCGTTGATCTGTCATGGCGAAATGCCAATAACGGTAGTATCCTCTGTGGGTATGGAACCCCTGGGATGGTTAAACAACAAGAGGCAATAGAAAAGGTTTACACTGGGGCTTAATCTAAAAAGAAACCTGTTGAGCGGCGCCCTGCTGCACGTCTGCGCCTTTGTCTCCGTTGTGCCGTATCCTGGAAGGGTATTGCGCGAACGTTGTCTATGAAAACGAGAACTCGTAGGAGAGTACAACGTAAGTATGCGATGAATAGTAAAAGGTGTGAAATGCTGGCCTGCCAATAAGGTTGAGCCAAGTGTGGGGCTATATTAAATATCTACAGCCCCTGGTGTCCTCTATGGGATTACATATACGGTGCCCTGGTTCAGTTTTATCCGGGCTGCCGGACTCGTCTAACCAAGTCTGTGGTCTTGATGACCAGTCATGCTTTCTGATATTGGAGTCCGCTTATAGTTCGGCCGCTAGGGCCGTTGCGTATTCCTCCGCGCATGAAGGGCACTCTGTCATCCGGGCTGTTTTCTTGTGCTGGTTCGGTTTGATGACCTCGTCCGTCGGGATCATTGTCCTTGGGCGTCTGCTCCGAACTGTGTTCGGGGTGGCCTGGTTCGCCCTGCTCCATTGCTGGGTCCGTATGGTCGTTGTTGCCTTCGGAGTTGACTGTAGTATCGATCCTTCTAGCGCTCTTGCCGCTATTTTTACTGTTGCTGGACTTAGAACGGCGTCTACGCCGTCGCTTTGGCTTTTGCCCGGGGGTTTTATCTTCCGGATTGTCGCCTTTGTCCTCTTTGGGCGTATCCACCGTGTATATGTCGTGTGACGAGGCAGAAGTCCAGCGCCCCATCGATTCTGAATCTTCTCCTGCATCGTCGTCCATACCGTCAATGCCTTCGGAGTCGAAGTCAGGCACGTCGGTTAAATCATCGACCGTGGCTATGAAGTGGGTGGTGGGTGGGTAACGAATTTCTTCGTCGCCTACTTCCCACTCGAGCCGGACATAGTTTGGCCCGGAATTTTCTGTCAAAGAGAGAGTTTTTAACGAGTTCAGCATGTCGCCAAAGGGCAAGTGCTGGAAGATATCCGCAGCAGTGAACTCTATTACCGGAGCCCAACCTGGCTCGACTGGCTCGGGAGTGCGCGGACCGGAACCAACCTCCAGATATGAATCCGGGGGTCCGGATTCACGAGCCTACAGGTAAGGCCGTGTTCGGCTCCACCTCCGATGGGTGTGCGACCTGCGGGGCGAGGTCCAGCCCTCCCTCCTTAGGCAACGCAGCCTGCTCCGGATTTAGGTCCGAGGCTACTGCGGGGGTGATACCCCGAGCTTTGTCCGACAGCAGGTCTAAGCCGTGCTCGTCGTGGTGTCCGGTGCTCTGGCATAGGCCCGAATCCATCGAAGATCCGGTCTCATGGTGTCCACCGTGTAGTTCAGGTTTCGATCCGATCGGTGGCGGGGCGAAGTTATCGATCTGCTCCGGATGGCTAAGCGAATTGGCCCAGGCGAAGCCGCCGAACACGAAGATCTGTCCGGGAGAAAGGTCTCACCGGGACCGTGTTGTTGACGATGGTTGAAGGAGCCATCGAGCCTGTAGCGACGACACAGAGGAACTCTCAATGAAAGCACCAATGTCGGTGTCAAACCCGGCGGATCTCGGGTAGGGGGTCCCGATCTGTGCGTCTTAGGCTGATGGTAACAGGAAGCAAGGGCACAATGTTTACCCAGGTTCAGGCCCTCTTGATGGAGGTGAAACCCTACTTCCTGCTTGATTAATATTGAATATATGGGTAGTACAAGAGTAGATCTACCACGAGATCATAGAGGCTAAACCCTAGAAGCTAGCCTATGATGGTATGATTGTAATTGTGATCGGTCTTCTAAGGACCAACCACTCCGGTTTATATAGACACCGGAGAGGGCTAGGGTTTACATGGAGTCGGTTACAAGGAAGGAAATACAATATCCGGATCGCCAAGCTTGCCTTCCACGCCAAGGAGAGTTCCATCCGAACACAAGACGAAGTCTTGAGTCTTGTATCTTCACGCTACAATAGTCCGGACAATGTATATAGTCCGGCTGTCCGGATACCCCCTAATCTAGGACTCCCTCACCTGTGCTACTATTCCTTTGAATTTTGATGCGTTCTTAGAGAAAGCTAAGTTGAAAGATGATGGTAGCAACTACACGGACTGGGTCTGTAACTTGAGGATTATCCTCATTGTTGCACAGAAGAATTACGTCCTGCAAGCACCGCTAGGCGCCAGGCCTGCTGCAGATGCTGTTGGTGACGTTAAGAACGTTTGGCAAAGCAAAGCTGATGACTACTCGATAGTTCAGTGTGCCATGCTTTACGGCTTAGAACCAGGACTTCAACGTCGTTTTGAATGTCATGGAGCATATGAGATGTTCCAGGAGTTGAAGTTAATATTTCAAGCAAATGCCCGGATTGAGAGATATGAAGTCTCCAATAAGTTCTACGGCTGCAAAATGGAGGAGAATAGTTCCGTCAGTGAACATATACTCAGAATGTCTGGGTACCACAACCACTTGACTCAGCTGGGAGTTAATCCTCCTGATGATAGTGTCATTGACAGAGTTCTTCAATCACTGCCACCAAGCTACAAGAGCTTCGTGATGAACTATAATATGCAAGGGATGGATAAGACAATTCCCGAGCTCTTCGCAATGCTAAAGGCTGCGGAGTTAGAAATCAAGAAGGAGCATCAAGTGTTGATGGTCAACAAGACCACCAGTTTCAAGAAAAATGGGTAAAGGGAAGAAGGGGAACTTCAAGAAGAACGACAAGCAAGTTGTTTCTCAAGAGAAGAAGCCCAAGTCTGGACCTAAGCCTAAGACTGAGTGCTTCTACTACAAAGGTACTGGTCACTGGAAGCGGAACTACCCCAAGTATTTGGCGGATAAGAAGGATGGCAAGGTGAATAAAGGTATATGTGATATACATGTTATTGATGTGTACCTTACTAATGCTCGCAGTAGTGCCTGGGTATTTGATAATGGTTCTGTTGCTAATATTTGCAACTCGAAACAAGGACTACGTATTAAGCGAAGATTGGCTAAGGACGAGGTGACGATGCGCGTGGGAAATGGTTCCAAAGTCGATGTGATCGCCGTCGGCACGCTACCTCTACATCTACCTCCGGGATTAGTGTTAGACCTGAATAATTGTTATTTGGTGCCAGCGTTAAGCATGAACATTATATCTGGATCTTGTTTGATGCGAAACGATTATTTATTTAAATCCGAGAATAATGGTTGTTCTATTTATATGAGTAATATCTTTTATGGTCATGCACCCTTGAAGAGTGGTCTACTTTTGTTGAATCTCGATAGTAGTGACACACATATTCATAATATTGAAGCCAAAAGATGCAGAGTTGATAATGATAGTGCAACTTATTTGTGGCACTGATGTTTGTGTCATATTGGTGTAAAGCGCTGAAGAAACTCCATTCTGATGGACTTTTGGAATCACTTGATTATGAATCACTTGGTACTTGCGAACCATGCCCCATGGGCAAGATGACTAAAACTCCGTTCTTCGTACAATGGAGCGAGCAACAGATTTATTGAAAATCATACATACTGATGTATGTGGTGCAATGAACATTGAGGCTCGCGGCGGGTATCATTATTTTCTGACCTTCACAGATGATTTGAGCAGATATGGGTATATCTACTTGATGAAACATAAGTCTGAAACATTTGAAAAGTTCAAAGAATTTCAGAGTGAAGTGGAAAATCATCGTAAAAAGAAAATAAAGTTTCTATGATCTGATCGTGGAGGAGAATATTTGAGTTCTGAGTTTGGTCTTCATTTGAAACAATGCGGAATAGGTTCGCAACTCCGCCACCGGAACACCACAGCGTAATGGTGTGTCGAGCGTCGTGTCGTGCTTTACTAGATATGGTGCGATCTATGGCGTATCTTCTTGATTACCGCTATCATTTTGGGGTTATGCTTTAGAGGCGGCTGCATTCACGTTAAATAGGGCACCATCTAAATTCATTGAGATGACACCTTATGAACTGTGGTTTGGCAAGAAACCCAAGTTGTCGTTTCTTAAAGTTTGGGGCTGCGATGCTTATGTGAAAAATCTTCAACCTGATAAGCTCGAACCCAAATCGGAGAAATGTGTCTTCATAGGATACCTAAAGGAGACTATTGGGTACACCTTCTATAACAGGTCCGAAGGCAAGACATTCGTTGCTAAGAATGGATCCTTTCTAGAGAAGGAGTTTCTCTCGAAAGAAGTGAGTGGGAGGAAAGTAGAACTTGATGAGGTAACTGTACCTTCTCCCTTATTGGAAAGTAGTTCATCACAGAAATCAGTTCCTGTGACTACTACACCAATTAGTGAGGAAGCTAATGATGATGATCATGTAAATTCAGATCAAGTTACTACTGAACCTCATAGGTCAACCAGAGTAAGATCCTGATGACCTACAAGTATAGGGGATCTATCGTAGTACTTTCGATAAGTAAGAGTGTCGAACCCAACGAGGAGCAGAAGGAAATGACAAGCGGTTTTCAGTAAGGTATTCTCTGCAAGCACTAAAATTATCGGTAATAGATAGTTTTGTGATAAGGTAATTTGTAACGGGTAACAAGTAACAAGAGTAAATAAAGTGCAGCAAGGAGGCCCAATCCTTTTTGTAGCAAAGGACAAGCCTGGACGAACTCTTATATGAAGGAAACCGCTCCCGAGGACACATGGGAATTATCGTCAAGCTAGTTTTCATCACGCTCATATGATTTGCGTTCATTACTTTGATAATTTGATATGTGGGTGGACCGGTGCTTGGGTACTGCCCTTCCTTGGACAAGCATCCCACTTATGATTAACCCCTATTGCAAGCATCCGCAACTACAAAAGATTTATTAAGGTAAACCTAACCATAGCATGAAACATGTGGATCCAAATCAGCCCCTTACGAAGCAACGCATAAACTAGGGTTTAAGCTTATGTCACTCTAGCAACCCATCATCTACTTATTACTTCCCAATGCCTTCCCCTAGGCCCAAACAATGGTGAAGTGTCATGTAGTCAACGTTCACATAACACCACTAGAGGAAAGACAACATACATCTCATCAAAATATCGAACGAATACCAAATTCACATGACTACTTATAGCAAGACGTCTCCCATGTCCTTAGGAACAAACATAACTACTCACAAATAATATTCATGTTCATAATCAGAGCGGTATTAATATGCATAAAGGATCTGAACATGTGATCTTCCACCAAATAAACCAACTAGCATCAACTACAACGAGTAATCAACACTACTAGCAACCTACATGTACCAATCTGAGGCTTTGAGACAAAGATTGGATACAAGAGATGAACTAGGATTTGAGAGGAGATGGTGCTGGTGAAGATTTTGATGGAGATTGACCCCCTCCCGCTGAGAGGATCGATGGTGATGATGATGGTGACGATTTCCCCCTCCCGGAGGGATGTTTCCCCATAGAACAGCTCCGCCGGAGCCCTAGATTGGTTCTGCCCAGGTTCCGCCTCAAGACGGCGGCGCTTCGTCCCGAAAGCTTCTCTCTATTTTTTCCAAGAAAAAAGATTTCATATAGCCAAAGATGGGCATCGGAGGCCCGACAGGGGGCCCACGAGACAGGGGGCGCGCCCCCCACCCTCGTGGCCAGGGTGTGGGCCCCTCTGGTTGATTCTTTCGCTAGTATTTTATATATATTCCAAAACGTGCCTCCGTGAAGTTTCAGGACTTTTGGAGTTGTGCAGAATAGGTCTCTAATATTTGCTCCTTTTCCAGCCCAAAATTCCAACTGCCGGCATTCTCCCTCTTCATGTAAACCTTGTAAAATAAGAGAGAATATGCATAAGTATTGTGACATAATGTATAATAGCAGCCCATAATGCAATAAATATCGATATAAAAGCATGATGCAAAATGGACGTATCAACTCCCCCAAGCTTACACCTCCCTTGTCCTCAAGCGGAAGCTGATAACGAAAAATATGTCCACATGTTTAGAGATAGAGGTGTCGATAAAATAAAATACGGACATGAGGGCATCATGATCATTCTTATAACAGCAACATATATATATATATATATATATATATATATATATATATATATATATATATATATATATATATATATATATATATATATTGTCATATGATTTATTATGCTAAAGTAACAATCTATTCACAATGTAAAGTATGAATCAGAAACTTCATTGAAAACTGACAAACTATGATCTTAGTCATTGAAGCAATTGCAATTTATCATAACATCGGAAAGAGTCAATATAAGAGCTTTTCAGCAAGTCCACATACTCAACTATCATTTAGTCTTTCACAATTGCTAACACTCACATAATACTTATGGGTATGGAGTTTTAATGGGACGAGAGAAAGATAGGGGCTTATAGTGTTGCCTCCCAACCTTTTACCTCAAAGGTAATGTCAACAATAATAGTTCATCATAACTTACATCCAATTTTATATTTATATATATATATATATATATATATATATATATATATATATATATATATATATATATATATATATATATATAGACACACACACACACACATCGGGATCTTTCCAACACAATGTGCTTGTCAAAGGATAAAATGTAAAAAAGGAAAGGTGAAAATCACCAAGACTCTAGTATGAGGTGTAAGACAATAAAAAGATAGGCCCTTCGCAGAGGGAAGCAGAGGTTGTCATGTGTTTTTATGGTTGGATGCACAAAATCTTAATGCGAAAGAACGTCACATTATATTGCCACTTGTGATATGGACCTTTATTATGCAGTCCGTCGCATTTATTTCTTCCACATCACAAGATCGTATAAAGCTTATTTTCTCCATGCTAATAAATCATACATATTTAGAGAGCAATTTTTATTGCGTGGAACAATGAAAACTTACTTGAAGGATCTTGCTCAATCCATAGGTAGGTATGGTGGACTCTCATGGCAAAACTGGGTTTAAGGATATTCGGAAGCACAAGTAGTATCTCTACTTGGTGCAAAGAATTTGTCCAGCATGAGGGGGAAAGGCAAGCTCAACATGTTGGATGATCCATGACAATATACTTTATTTCGGATATACGAAAACATAACCTATTACGTTGTCTTCCTTGTCCAACATCAACTTTTAGCATGTCATATTTTAATGAGTGCTCACAATCATAAAAGATGTCCAAGATAGTATATTTATATGTGAAAACCTCTCTTTCTTTATTACTTCCTATTAATTGCAACGATGACCAAAACTATGTTTGTCAACTCTCAACAACTTTTATTCATCATACTCTTTATATGTGAAGTCATTACTCTCCATAAGATCAATATGGTCTCTTTATTTCTTTTTATTCTTTCTTTTTTCTTTTATTCCCTCACGATCATAGCAAGATAATCAAGCCCTTGACTCAAAACTAATCTTTATTATATATAGCTCACGGACTCGATTACATAGAGGGATCATAAAGCAAAACTCAAAACTGGATCATACTAAAACTTTTATTCTACTAGATCAAGATATTATTAAAAGGATCAAACTAAGAAAAAGGTAAAGATAGGAGTGTGATGGTGATACGATACCCGGGCACCACCCCCAAGCTTGGCAGTTGCCAAGGGGAGTGCCCATACCCATGTGATTATGTCTCTTTCTTCGGAGGTGGTGATGTGATATGCTTGGCGATGATGCCCCTCAGGATACGATTCTCCTCCTCGAGCTTATTGACTTGTTGCTTGAGGTCCATTATTTCCTTACGGAGCTTACCCGTGACGGCTAAAGCTCCTTTCACCCATGGATGTGCATAGCTGCGGGGGAACAAGTGACACTCTTTTTCATATTTTCATAAGAAAGAAATCTAACATTGGAAGGGATGACCAAGTTTGGAATAGTTGAGCTCTGTAGTTCCCCCATCGTGAATCCGGCTCGGAAACAAGAAGTAACTTCTTGATCCTCCTCCATGGCATCTATCCCTTTCAAGTCGGCCTCCATCTCTTCCTCCGTTGATGGCCCAAAGTGGCCAGCATCGCTGTTTGCTCCTGGTCCCAGCGTCGGATGAGACACCCGACTCTCTCCGACTGACTCTTGAGAAGACATCTTGCTCTAAACTGCGACAGAAACAGCTCGAAACGAAAACAGAGGATATTTGCATGATACGAGGGTTAAAACCTTCGGGAGATTATATAATGAATTTTTACTGACCAAAAGAAGTATCGTGCAAGAAAACGGAGTCCGGAGAGCACACGAGGTGCCCACGAGGTAGGGGGGTGCGCCCATGGGGTAGGGCGCGCCCTCCACCCTCGTGGATGCCTCGTGTCCTTCCCAGACTACTTCTTATTTTCCTATTTTCTTAAATATTCCAAAACGGAGAGAAATTGCCATTAGAACTGTTTTGGAGTCGGTTTACTTACCGTACCACATACCTATTCCTTTTCGGAGTCTGAAACATTTGGAAAGTGTTCCTTATGTACTCCTCCGGGGTCACGGTGTCAATAACATTAGTTTCAACATTTATGGGATTACCTGAGATATAATGTTTGATTCTTTGACCGTTCACCACCTTCGGATTTGTGCCTTCGAAGTTGTTGATTTTTATGGCACCGGAACGATAGACTTCCTCGATTACGTAAGGACCTTCCCATTTAGAGAGAAGTTTTCCTGCAAAAAATCTTAAACGAGAGTTGAATAGCAACACATAATCACCTACATTAAACTCATGCTTTTGTATCCTTTTGTCATGCCATCTTTTAACTTTTTCTTTAAACAGTTTGGCATTCTCATAGGCTTGAGTTCTCCATTCATCAAGTGAGCTAATGTCAAATAGCCTCTTCTCATCGGCAAGTTTGAAATCATAGTTGAGCTCTTTGATGGCCCAATAAGCCTTATGTTCTAGTTCGAGAGGTAAGTGACATGCTTTTCCAAAAACCATTTTATACGGAGACATACCCATAGGATTTTTATATGCAGTTCTATAGGCCCATAATGCATCATCAAGTTTCTTAGACCAATTCTTCCTAGATCTATTAACAGTCTTTTGCAAAATTAATTTAATTTCTCTATTACTCAGTTCCACTTGACCACTAGACTGTGGGTGGTATGGAGATGCAATTCTATGATTAACATCATATTTAGCAAGCATCTTACGAAAAGCACCATGAATAATATGTGAACCACCATCAGTCATTAAATATCTAGGAACTCCAAACCTCAGAAAAATAACTTCTTTAAGCATCTTAATAGAGGTGTTATGATCAACACTACTAGTTGGAATAGCTTCTACCAACTTAGTAACGTAATCAACATCAACTAAAATATGTGTATAGCCATTAGAGGAAGGAAACAGTCCCATATAGTCAAAGCCCCAAACATCAAATTGTTCAATAACAAGTGAATAATTCATAGGCATTTCTTGACGTCTACTAATATTACCGATTCTTTGACATTCATCACAAGACAAGACAAACTTACGGGCATCTTTGAAGAGAGTAGGCCAATAAAAACCGGATTGCAATACCTTATGTGCAGTTCTATATCCAGCGTGGTGTCCTCCATATGCCTCGTAGTGACACTTGCGTAGGATCTGTTCCTGTTCATGCTCAGGTACACAACGTCTAATAACACCATCTACTCCTTCTTTATAAAGGTGTGGGTCATCCCAGAAGTAATGTGTTAAATCATAGAAAAACTTTTTCTTTTGCTGCTATGTGAAGCTAGGTGGTATAAATTTAGCAACAATGTAATTAGCACAATCAGCATACCATGGAGCAGCACGAGAAGCATTTATGGCAGCTAATTGTTCATTAGGAAAGCTATCATCAATAGGTAGTGGGTCATCAAGAATATTCTCTAACCTAGACAAGTTGTCTGCAACGGGGTTCTCAGCTCCCTTTCTATCAATGATATGCAAATCAAATTCTTGTAGTAGGAGAACCCATCTAACAATTCTAGGTTTAGCATCTTTCTTTTCCATAAGATATTTAATAGCAGCATGATCAGTGTGAACAGTTACTTTAGAATCAACAATATAGGGTCTGAACTTATCACAAGCGAATACAACTGCTAAACATTCTTTTTCAGTAGTAGCATAATTTCTCTAGGCACTGTCTCGAGTTTTACTAGCATATTGGATAACATTTAATTTCTTACCAATTCTTTGTCCTAGAACAGCGCCTACAGCATAATCACTAGCATCACACATAATTTCAAAGGGTAAATTCCAATCAGGTGGCTGAACAATAGGTGCAGAAATTAAGGCTTTCTTAAGTATTTCAAATGCTTCTACACAATCATCATCGAAGACAAAAGGAACATCTTTTTGTAAGAGATTAGTCAGAGGCCTAGAAATTTTTGAGAAGTCTTTAATGAACCTCCTATAAAAACCGGCATGACCAAGGAAACTTCTTATACCTTTGATGTCCTTAGGACACGACATCTTTTCAATAGCATCGACCTTAGCTTTATCCACTTCAATACTTCTTTCAGAAATTTTATGCCCCAAGACAATACCTTCATTAACCATAAAGTGGCACTTCTCCCAATTCAAGACAAGATTAGTTTACATCTCTGCAAAACTCGATCAAGGTTGCTCAAGCAATCATCAAAAGAAGTTCCATATACGGAGAAATCATCCATGAAAACCTCAACAATCTTTTCACAAAAATCAGAGAATATAGCCATCATGCATCTTTGAAAGGTAGCAGGTGCATTGCATAAACCAAAAGGCATATGCCTATAAGCAAAATTACCGAAAGGGCAAGTAAAATTGGTCTTTTCTTGATCCTATTTTGACACAGGTATTTGAGAGAAACCAGAATAACCATCTAGAAAGCAAAAATGTGTATGTTTGGATAATCTTTCTAGCATTTGATCAATAAAAGGTAAAGGGTAATGATCCTTTTTAGTATCTTTATTTAACATGTGGAGATCAATTATCATTCTATAACCTATAACAATTCTTTGTGGGATCAATTCATCTTTATCATTAGGAACGACAGTGATACCTCCCTTCTTGGGGACATAATGGACATGACTTACCCACTGACTATCAGAAACATGATAAATTATACCTGCATCCATAAGCTTTAGTATTTCTTTTCTTACCACTTCTTTCATCTTAGGATTTAACCGTCGTTGGTGATCAACAACCGGTTTAGCGTCTTTCTCCAATTTTATTTTGTGCTGGCATAAAGTGGGACTAATGCCCCTAAGATCATCAAGAGTATATCCAATAGCAGCACGGTGCATCTTTAGAGTTTTCAATAATTTCTTTTCTTCCTGCTCTGAAAGGTTAGCACTAATAATAACAGGATATATATTTTTATCATCAAGATAAGCATATTTAAGAGTATCATGTAATGGTTTAAGCTCAAACATTGGGTGGAGAAGGATCCCCTAGAATTTCAACAGGCAAGTTGTGTTTCAAAATAGGTCCCTGTTTAAAGAATACTTCATCTATTTCCCTTCTTTCATTCATAAACATATAATTTGCATGGTCTTGCAAATATTGTTCTAAAGGATCATTAGGAGGCACTGCAATAGAAGCAAGACCAATAATTTCATCTTTACTAGGCAATTCTTTATCGTGGGGTTTTCTATGAAATTTAGCAAAATTAAATTCATGAGACATATCCCCTAAACCAATAGTAACAACATCCTTTTTGCAATCTATCTTAGCAATAACAGTATTCAAGAAGGGTCTACCAAATATAATGGGACAAAATTCATCTTGTGGGGAACCAAGAACAGGAAAATCAGCAGGATATTTAACTTTCCCACACAAGACTTCAACATCTCTAACAATCCCAACTGGTGAAATAGTGTCTCCATTGGCAAGCTTAATTGTAACATCAATTTCTTCTATCTCAGCAGGTGCAATATCATGCATAATTTCTTTGTATAAGGGATGAGGTATTGCACTTGCAATAGCCCCCATATCACACAAGCCATGATAACAATGATCTCCTATTTTAACAGAAATAACAGGCATGCCTACAACAGATCTATGTTTATTTTTAGTATCAGGTCTAGCAATTCTAGCAGCTTCATCACAGAAGTAAATAACATGCCCATCAATATTATCGGCCAAGAGATCTTTAACCATAGAAATACTAGGTTCAACTTTAATTTTCTCAGGGGGTGTAGGTGTTCTAGTATTACTCTTACGAACCATAGTTGAAGCTTTAGCATGATCCTTTATTCTAACAGGAAAAGGTGGTTTCTCAGTATAAGCAGTAGGAAGAATAGGATCAACATTATAAGTGATAGTATTTTCTTCAACTTTAATAGGTGCAACTACTTTTACTTCAATGGGAGGATTATATTTAAACCACTTCTCCTTAGGGAGATCAACATGAGTAGCAAAGGATTCACAGAAAGAAGCTACTATCTCAGAGTCAAGTCCATATTTAGTGCTAAATTCACCGAAAACATCGGTATCCATAAAAGATTTAACACAATCAAACTTAGGTGTTATACCTGACTCCTTACCTTTGTCGAGATCCCAATCTTCAGAGTTGCGTTTAATTCTTTTCAATAAATCCCATTTGAATTCAATATTCTTCATCATAAAAGAGCCAGTACAAGAAGTATCGAGCATGGAGCGATTATTGGGAGAAAGCCGAGCATAAAAATTTTGAATGATAATTTCTCTTGAGAGCTCATGATTGGGGCATGAATATAACATTGACTTAAGCCTCCCCCAAGCTTGAGCGATTCTTTCTCCTTCGCGAGGCCAAAAATTATATATATAATTACGATCACGATGAACAAGATGCATAGGATAAAACTTCTGATGAAATTCCAATTTCAATCGGTTGTAGTTCCATGATCCCATATCATCACATAGCCTAAACCATGTCAATGCATTTCCCTTCAAATATAAAGGGAAGACCTTCTTCTTGATAACATCCTCGGGCATACCTGCAATCTTAAATAATCCACAAAATTCATCCACATAGATTAGGTGTAAATCGGGATGCAATCTTCCATTTCCTGTAAAAGGATTAGCTAGCAGTTTCTCTATCATACCCGAAGGAATTTCAAAGTAAAAATTTTCAGTAGGTTCAGTAGGTTGAGGCGCAACTCTTTGCTCTACTAGTCGAGGTGAAGATACCCCGAACAAGCCCCTCAAAGGATTACTTTTCATAGTAACAAGTGACAGTAAATTTCAGCACACTATATAAATTTTTCCTTACCAAATTCCACTTACCAAAGGTGCTTCACTCCGCGGCAACGGCGCCAGAAAAGAGTCTTGATGACCCACAAGTATAGAGGATCTATCGTAGTCCTTTCGATAAGTAAGAGTGTCGAACCCAACGAGGAGCAGAAGGAAATGACAAGCGGTTTTCAGTAAGGTATTCTCTGCAAGCATTGAAATTATTGGTAACAGAAAGTTTCGTGATAAGATAATTTATAACGGGTAACAAGTAACAAGAGTAAATAAAGTGCAGCAAGGTGGCCCAATACTTTTTGTAGCAAAGGACAAGCCTGGACAAAACTCTTATATGAAGGAAAGCGCTCCCGAGGACACATGGGAATTATTGTCAAGCTAGTTTTCATCACGCTCATATGATTCACATTCATTATTTTGATAATTTGATATGTGGGTGGACCGGTGCTTGGGTACTGCCCTTCCTTGGACAAACATCCCACTTATGATTAACCCCTATTGCAAGCATCCACAACTACAAAAGAAGTATTAAGGTAAACCTAACCATAGCATGAAACATGTGGATCCAAATCAGCCCCTTACGAAGCAGCACATAAACTAGGGTTTAAGCTTATGTCACTCTAGCAACCCATCATCTACTTATTACTTCCCAATGCCTTCCCCTAGGACCAAACAATGGTGAAGTGTCATGTAGTCGACGTTCACATAACACCACTAGAGGAAAGACAACATACATCTCATCAAAATATCGAACGAATACCAAATTCACATGACTACTTATAGCAAGACTTCTCCCATGTCCTCAGGAACAAACGTAACTACTCACAAATCATATTCATGTTCATAACCAGAGGGGTATTAATATGCATAAAGGATCTGAACATATGATGTTCCACCAAATAAACCAACTAGCATCAACTACAACGAGTAATCAACACTATTAGCAACCTACAGGTACCAATCTGAGGCTTTGAGACAAAGATTGGATACAAGAGATGAACTAGGGTTTGAGAGGAGATGGTGCTGGTGAAGATGTTGATGTAGATTGACCCCCTCCCGCTGAGAGGATCGATGGTGATGACGATGGTGATGATTTCCCCCTCCCAGCGGGATGTTTCCCCAGGAGAACAGCTCTGCCGGAGCCCTAGATTGGTTCTGCCCAGGTTCCGCCTCGAGACGGCAGCGCTTCATCCCGAAAGCTTCTCTCTATTTTTCCAGGACAAAAGACTTCATATAGCCAAAGATGGGCATCGAAGGCCTGCCAGGGGGCCCACGAGACAGGGGGCACGCCCAGGGGGTAGGGCGCGCCCCCCACCCTCGTGGCCAGGGTGTGTCCCCCTCTAGTTGATTCTTTCGCCAGTATTTTTATATATTCCAAAACGTGCCTCCGTGAAGTTTCAGGACTTTTGGAGTTGTGCAGAATAGGTCTCTAATATTTGCTCCTTTTCCAACCCAGAATTCCAGCTGTCGGCATTCTCCCTCTTCATGTAAACCTTGTAAAATAAGAGAGAATAGGCATAAGTATTGTGACATAATGTATAATAACAACCCATAATGCCATAAATATCGATCTAAAAGCATGATGCAAAATGGATGTATCAGATCCGCACTAGAGCGGTACAGTAATCTAGTTCTGGAGGTCATGTTACTTGACCAAAATGAACCTACGAACTATGAGGAAGCGATGATGAGCCCAGATTCCGCGAAATGGCTTGAGGCCATGAAATTTGAGATGGGATCCATGTATGATAACAAAGAGTGGACTTTGGTTGACTTGCCCGATGATCGGCAAGCCATCGAGGATAAATGGATTTTCAAGAAGAAGACTGACACTGGCGGTAATGTTATTGTCTACAAAGCTCGATTTGTTGCGAAAGGTTTTTGACAAGTTCACAGAGTTGATTACGATGAGACCTTCTCACCCGTAGCGATGCTTAAGTACGTCCGAATCATGTTAGCAATTGCTGCATTTTATGATTATGGGATTTGGCAAATGGATGTAAAAACTGCATTCCTGAATGGATTTCTGGAACAAGAGTTGTATATGATGCAACCCGAAGGTTTTATCAATCCAAAGGATGCTAACAAAGTGTGCAAGCTCCAGCGATCCATTTATGGACTAGTGCAAGCATCTCGGTGTTGGAATAAACGTTTTGAGAGTGTGATCAAAGCATATGGTTTTATACAGACTTTTGGAGAAGCCTGTATTTACGAGAAAGTGAGTGGGAGCTCTGTAGCATTTCTAATATTATATGTGGATGACATATTGTTGATTGTAAATGATATAGAATTTCTGGATAGCATAAAAGGATACTTGAATAAGAGTTTTTTAATGAAAGACCTCGGTGAAGCTGCTTATATATTAGGCATCAAGATCTATAGAGATAGATCAAGACGCTTAATTGGACTTTCACAACCGAATTTTTTATTAATAGTAACTAATAATCACAGAATTATGAAACAAGGAAAGGATAATTCCTAATTTGAGAAATAGGAAGAACGCTAGGCATTACAGCGTCCACATGCGGACGCTAGTATAAGAGACGTCCAGATCGGGACGCTAGCATCTATCACGACCACTGTTAGGTTGGGCCCCATCCGCAATCCAGCAGCTTTGGCCCATTATCGCCTTGGACACCTCTCCACAGCCGCCGCCGCCATCCTCCACATCTCGTCCCCGCGAGCACATATCCACGGCCGCCACTTCCCTCCACCTCTGATCCTCGCGACCACCTATCCACGGCCGCCTCCGCCCTCCACCTCATCTCTCACCAAACTGCTCAAGGCCGCCTCCCTGTAACCCCTCGTCCACCTCCTCACTGTCGAAGTAGGTTGCGCCAAGATTGACGGAGTTGACAGCCCTTCTCTCTTCTCTCGACCGCGGTCACCACATCTGTTCCGTTCCTCGTCCCTGCATTCCTCGCGGCCTCAATCGTCACCCGTCGGAGCACTAGACGGTAGGTACTGTTATTTTTTCCTCAAACTGTATGTTCTTCCTGATCTCCAATTGAATAGCACACTACAGTAGATGCTAGCAGATATCTTCTATGTATTGCATAGTATTTGTCTCTTCTTCTGATTAATAGATTTGTATTGATATTGAGCCCAAAAAATGTCTATTCCTGAATTTTCATGAGTGTAAGTGTGCAACCTGGTACTTGTATGTAGTTGACAGCAAATGATTGATATTGTTGATGCGGCTGCTTTAGTGATTTGTCATTGGTTTCATAAGCATAGCTCTTACTGAGAGAGAATATGATTTACTGAGGTTTATCTAATACTCTAAAGAATAAATGCAAATGATTGATGTAGTGCACTCCGAAGGCTTACTTGTTCCTTTTATCTTGTGACAGGGTACTGAAATGAATACAAATGGGCGTTTTAATGATTTATTATGGATGCCTCATAGCCAACATAAAATATCCAAAGCTTGGGAAAATGTGAGTCTTTGTTGAATTTGCATGTGGTCTGTTACACTTGGTGTCTGGCTTAAACTGATTTCTGTTTGTATTAATGCAGCCTAATATTTCCTTGAACGTACAGTGTCATCGTGTTGGCATCCCATTTGATACTCTATGTAGGCCAGCTTTAGAGAACCTTGGTTTTTATCAGATTGCAAAGATGAGGAAAATCAATGTCGACAAATACTTGATATCAGCATTGGTGAACGTTGGCGGCCCGAGACAAATAGTTTTCACTTACCTGTAGGAGAAATGACTATTACACTGCAAGACGTCAATTGTTTGTGGGGGCTGCCTATCCATGGTAAACCACTTGTTGGCATAGCTGATGCGCCATGGTCGGAATTAGTTGAGAGGTTGCTTGGGATTCCCGTGGATGAACAACACATGAAACAAAAGAAAAGGCGAAAAAGTGATGCCAACAAAAGAAAAGGCGAAAAAGGGATTCACAATACTCTCTAAATTTGGGCAAACTACGAGAACTATTCCATGTGTTGCCAGATAATCCAATGGATAGGGAGATTAATTGGCATGCTCGAGCACTTGTTCTAGAAATCCTTGGCTCCATAGTCTTTACGGATACATCTGGAGATGGAGTGCCAGCTATGTATCTCCAATTTATGCAAAATTTAGGACAGACAACAGAGTATAATTGGGGAGCAACTACTCTTGCTCTATTGTATAGACAATTGAGCATGTGTGCTGAGAAGGAGAGACTAGAAATTTCAGGGTCTTTATGCTGCTACAATTATGGTCTTGGTCCCGTTTGCCACTTGGGCGTCCTAAAGTTATTTTTGAGAAGCCTAAAGAAGGAGAGGAACCTGAAGAAGAGGAAGATGAAGAAGAAGTACATTTGGATTATAACCCTGTTTTTGGAGCAAAGTGGTGTGCTGCACACGCATTTGATGTCCCTCATAATGCTGGTATTGTATTCTAATAACTAAATTTATTACACATCATTTTTGATACTACAAATATTTTTCTTACCTTGCAATGAAATATATATATAGGTACTGAATATTATCGGAATCAGATTGATTTGATTCAAGAAGGTGCAATTGATTGGCAACCATATGATAATCTTCTGGAGCAGATGCCTATCCAAGTTCATGATGATTCTGATTGGTGGTCAAGTTTGGCTTTAGGCAGTCACAAGATGGAGCAGTATTTGGTTGGAGAGTGACCTTGTACTTGAAGTCTTTATGATAAAAAGAACATGATCTCCATTGTGTAATGCAACCCTCTCATTGTCAACCCTGACCTCAAATATTCCAACATCATCACCATATGAAATAACATGCATATGTCCTGCCTTGTCGGCCCTTTTAACCAATAGCTTGTCCACCCGTTCGGACCATTGGTTGCCTCCGTCAACCAAGTTAAGAGCACTTCGCCTTCTTTCTACAAACCACTCTAAGCACTTTGAAAATGTCTCCTCCACAATTTCTGCCACCGGTAGCCTTTGGGAAAGCCTGAACACATTATTTAAGGACTCGGACCCATTGCTTGTCATGATCCCCCACCGGTAACCCCCATCCTTGCATTGAAATACTTTCTCAGGCTTCTCTTACTCATTTTTGTCTTCCTGCAAATACTTACCGACCTTTCTAAGATATGTTATTGCATCAGGACAAGTATGTTCAATAGATGACATGCCCTCCTCAAACCTACGAGGTTTATTTTTCTTGACTGCCCAATTGAAAATTTCAAAATGTTATCATCACGAAAAGCTTTGTATAGGTTCTCTGCGACATGTTGAGAGCAAAAAGGATGCACACACTCGCCAGCATTTTTATTCCACCCAAGGTGTGGCTGCTTAAACACCCATTTAATTGCTTTGTGGCGATCTTAAATCACACACATGAACTTTCCAACACCAATTACCTCCCTCCGCAACCATCTCATGAACCGGCCTAGTTCATAGCGTCCTCTTTCTCAGCAATGGCAAATGCAAGAGGTATTAACCTATTATTAGCATCATATCCGCAGGCCATTATCAATCGGCCCTTGTACCTTCCTGATAGAAATGATGCATCCACACTTATTACAGGTTGAAGGTGGGGAACTGCTGCAATGCAAGGTCCAAATGCCCAAGCAACACATCGAAATTCTCTATGCCCTTCTAATGTCATGGGTTTTGACGGAAGAACATACTTTGTACCTAGATTTTTTACTCTAATAGCCTCGAGGAAGGGGATGAGAAGATTGTATGATCCTTCCCAGCTACCGAAAAGTTGTGCTATGGCCTTCTCCCTTGCACCTACAAACATGAACATGCAGCAAGTAAATATCAAAATTTCAAATTGATCTACCATAGACTCACAACTGAAAATTTAGTTTCTCACAAACAAGCCAATTAAGGACCATAATTCAGGAATAACAATCCAATCATATATAAAGTGTCTGCTTGTAAACCATTGTATCAATTGCATAGAAGATTAAAACAAAGGAGATTCGATAGAACAATACAACGACTAACATGAACCAAGCACAAAATCAATTGGAGAATCCTAATGGCGAGCGGCTGATGAGACCATGTCACTCCTGTGATGCCCGGCGTTGCCGGCTGCCAGAGATTGCACCGTATGGCGAGGTCCAGGAGCGAAGACTGCATCCGTACTCCTGTGATGATCGGCGTTGCCAGCTGCCAAAGATTTCTTACCGTATGGCGAGGTCCAGGAGCGAACACTGCATCCGTACTAGGGTTTTAAACCTCGCGTAACTTCTATCTGTCATTAGGAAAGACTCGGTTTAGTCGGATCTAATGGCTAGGCAAAGCACTTGACTGGACGCAGCGTCCATACCTGGACGCTATCCTCGATAGCATCCAGCTGTGGACGCCATTGTAGTTAGCGTCCTTCCTATTTTTAAAATTTCCACCTTCCTGTCACTAGTTTCCAAATTACTGGGTTATTAATTACTATTAATAAAAAAATCGGCATTCACAAAGCACATACCTTGCAAAAGTTTTGAAGAAGTTCAAAATGGATCAAGCAAACAAAGGGTTCTTGCCTGTGTTGCAAGGTGTGAAGTTGAGTCGGACTCAATGCCCGATCACTACAGAAGATAGAGAGAAAATGAAAGTCATTCCCTGTGCTTCAGCCATAGGTTCTATCATGTAATCAATGCTGTATACCAGACCTAATGTGTGCCTTGCTATTAGTTTAGCAGGGAGGTACCAAAGTAATCCAGGAGTGGATCACTGGACAGCGGTCAAGAACATCCTGAAATACCTGAAAAGGACTAAGGATATGTTTCTCGTTTATGGAGGTGACAAAGAGCTCATCATAAATTGTTACGTTGATGCAAGCTTTGACACTAATCCGGATGACTCTAAGTCACAAACCGGATACATATTTATATTGAATGGTGGAGCTGTAAGTTGGCGCAGTTCTAAGCAAAGCATCGTGGCGGGATCTACGTGTGAAGCGGAGTACATAGCTGCTTCGAAAGCAGCAAATGAAGGAGTCTGGATGAAGGAGTTCATATCCGATCTAGGTGTCATACCTAGTGCATCGGGTCCAATGAAAATCTTTTGTGACAATACTGGTGCAATTGCCTTGGCAAGGGAATCCAGATTTCACAAGAGAACCAAGTACATCAAGAGACGCTTCAATTCCATCTGCGATCAAGTCAAGGAGGGAGACATAGAGATTTGCAAGATACATACGGATTTGAATGTTGCAGACCCATTGACTATGCCTCTCTCACAAGCAAAACATGATCAGCACCAAGACTCCATGGGTGTTAGAATCATTACTGTGTAATCTAGATTATTGACTCTAGTGCAAGTGGGAGACTGAAGGAAATATGCCCTAGAGGCAATAATAAAGTTGTTATTTTATATTTCCTTATATCATGATAAATGTTTATTATTCATGCTAGAATTGTATTAACTGGAAACTTAGTACATGTGTGAATACATAGACAAACAGAGTGTCACTAGTATGCCTCTACTTGACTAGCTCGTTAAATCAAAGATGGTTAAGTTTCCTAGCCATAGACATGAGTTGTCATTTGATTAACGGGATCACATCATTAGAGAATGATGTGATTGACTTGACCCATCCGTTAGCTTAGCACGATGATCCTTTAGTTTGTTGCTATTGCTTTCTTCATGACTTATACATGTTCCTATGACTATGAGATTATGCAACTCCCGAATACCAGAGGAACACTTAGTGTGCTATCAAACGTCACAACGTAACTGGGTGATTATAAAGATGCTCTACAGGTGTTTCCCATGGTGTTTGTTGAGTTGGCATAGATTGAGATTAGGATTTGTCACTCCGATTGTCGGAGAGGTATCTCTGGGCCGTCTCCGTAATGCACATCACTATAAGCCTTGCAAGCAATGTGACTAATGAGTTTGTTGCGGGATGATGCATTACGGAACGAGTAAAGAGACTTGCCGGTAATGAGATTGAACTAGGTATTGAAATACCGACGATCGAATCTCGGGCAAGTAACATACCAATCATAAAGGGAACAATGTATGTTGTCATGCCGTTTGACTGATAAAGATCTTCGTAGAATATGTAGGAACCAATATGAGCATCCAGGTTCTGCTATTGGTTATTGACCGGAGATGAGTCTCGGTAATGTCTACATAGTTCTCGAACCCGTAGGGTCCGCACGCTTAACGTTCGATGATGATCAGTATTATGAGTTTTGTGATTTGATGTACCGAAGGTAGTTCAGAGACCCGGATGTGATCACGGACATGACGAGGAGTCTCGAAATGGTCGAGACATGAAGATTGATATATTGGACCATGTTATTTGGGCACCGGAAAATTTCCGGGAGGTTTAGGATAAAACCGGAGTGCCGGAGGGTTACCTGAACCCCCCCCCCTCCCGGAAGTTATTGTGCCCTTAGTGTGGTTTAGGGGAGAGAGAGGGCAGCAGCCAGGAGGTGGCGCCCCCCCCCCCAAGGGAGTCCGAATTGGACTAGGGGAGGGGGCGCAACCCCTCTTTCCCTCTACCTCCCCCTCTCCTTCCTTCCCTCTCCTAGTAGGACTAGGAAAGGAGGAACCCTACTCCTACTAGGAGGAGGATTCCTCTCCCCTTGGCGTGCCTATAGGGCCGGCCGGCCTCCCCCCTTTCTCCTTTATATACGGGGGCAGGGGGCACCCTAGAACACACAAGTTGATTGTTTTAGCCGTGTGTGGTGCCCCCCTCTACAGATTTCCACCTCGGTCATATCATTGTAGTGCTTAGGCGAAGCCCTGTGACGGTAACTTCATCATCACCGTCATCACGCCGTCGTGCTGACGAAACTCTCCCTCGAGCTTAGTTGGATCTAGAGTTCGTGGGACGTCATCGTGCTGAACGTGTGCAGATCGTGGAGGTGCCGTACTTTCGGTACTAGGATCGGTCGGATCATGAAGACGTACGACTACATCAACTGCATTGTCATAACGCTACCACTTTCGGTCTACGAGGGTAAGTGGACAACACACTCCCCTCTCGTTGCTATGCATCACCTAGATGGATCTTGCGTGTGCGTAGGATTTTTTTTGAAATTACTGCGTTCCCCAAAAGGCGCCACCTCCCCTTGGCCTGCCTCCTCTTCTCCACTAAAGCCCACTAAGGCCCAATACTTCCCTGGGGGGTCCCGGTAACCTCCCGGTACTCCGAAAAATACCCAAATCACTCAGGAACCATTCCGGTGTTCGAATATAACCTTCCAATATATTAATCTTTACCTCTCGACCATTTTGAGACTCCCCGTCATGTATGTGATCTCATCCGGGACTCTGAACAAACTTCGGTCATCAAATCACATAACTCATAATACATATCATCATCGAACGTTAAGCGTGCGGACCCTACGGGTTCGAGAACTATGCGACATGACCGAGCCACATCTCTGGTCAATAACCAATAGCGGAACCTAGATGCTCATATTGTCTCCTACATATTCTACGAAGATCTTTATCGGTCAAACAGCATAACACATACGGTGTTCCCTTTGTCATCGGTATGTTACTTGCCCGAGATTCGATCGTCGGTATCATCATACCTAGTTCAATCTCATTACCGGCAAGTCTCCTTACTCATTCCATAATGCATCATCCGCAACTAATTCATTAGTCACATTGCTTGCTAGGCTTATAGTGATGTGCATTACTGAGAGGGCCCAGAGATACCTCTCTGATACACGGAGGGACAAATCCTAATCTCGATCTATGCCAACTCAACAAACACCTTCGGAGACACCTGTAGAGCATCTTTATAATGACCCAGTTATGTTGTGATGTTTGATAGCACACTAAGTGTTCCTCTGGTATTTGGGAGTTGCATAATATCATAGTCAGAGTAACATGTAAAAGTTATGGAGAAAGCAATAGCAATAGAAATAAACGATCATTATGCTAAGCTAATGGATGGGTCTTGTCCATCACATCATTCTCTAATGATGTGATCCCGTTCATCAAATGACAACACATGTGTAACATCCCAAATTTTGGAATGTTAATATAATTAATTGAATTGTTTGTTTGTTTGCTTGAGTGAATTAAACTTGAGTGAAATTTGAACCTTTTCAAAAACTTTTGAATGAGAGGGAATAAAATGACTTTCCCCTTCTCCGGTAAATTCAAATTCATCCTATTAAAATCAATGAGAGAAGATGACATGACTTCTTCAACTATAAAGAATTTGAACGGAGTTTTGCAATTTAATTCTTTCAAATATTT
This sequence comes from Aegilops longissima, assembly GCA_021605205.1. Taxonomy (NCBI): domain Eukaryota; kingdom Viridiplantae; phylum Streptophyta; class Magnoliopsida; order Poales; family Poaceae; genus Aegilops; species Aegilops longissima. The sequence goes on along the minus strand of CM038681.1, from coordinate 166,526,303 downwards.
GCACTTGCTTCTCTATTTTCTTCCCGAGAAATACCCCAAAAATAAATTCTTGCAAGCAAGAAAGAGCGGAGGAAAATGACCCTCCAAAATCAGGGCACTTTTGAAAATATTTGAGCCAAGAAAACCAAAGTTTTTATTTAAAATTATTTGCAAAAAGAAATAAAGCCTTTAGGGATTTTCTGAAAACATTTTTTAAGTTTTTATTTTGGCCGTGGAATAATGCTCATCATCTATATTTTATTTTTCTGATAATTTTAGTATATAAAACTCTTGATTCGAATTGATTTGATTCCTTTTTATTGTTTTAGTTTCCTAATTTTAAAAATAGGAATGGAATCGTTTTATTAGGAAAAAAACCTGGCCCATTAAGTACTTTCCTATTCTAGCCCAACAAGAGATCATCTCCTTCCTCTGTTTCCTGTCACGTTACTGAAGCTTTCCATGTCCATGGAGACAGAAATCTCCACCTTCCCGATCTCCCTCGTCTTTCCATCCCAGCGCCTCCCGAGACCGCCTATAAAACCCCTCCCTCCTCGCTCCATTTTTCCCATCACCACGCCTCCCTGCCCGTAGCCTTCTCGCCACCGTCCTCCTTTTCCTGCCTAGAACGCCACCAGAGCTCTCCTGAACCTCCCATCGCCTAGCGCCACCTCCCAAGCGCCGACCCCTCCTTCGCCACCCCACCTCGCCGGCGACCTCGCCCCTCGCCGAGCAGCCTCCACATCGCCGTCTCCTTCCTGCCATCTCTGCCTCACGTACAGGTAACTCCGTTTTGTTTTCAGATTTATTCCCGTAACAGATTTAGTTCCGTTCTTGTTTAGCTTATAACTTTTGATCTGGAAGTCCAATGATGCTGATTCTTTTGCGTTAGATCACAATTTTCTTGTAGTTTCCAAAACATATAATTTGTCTATGTTTGGATTTATAAAATTGAGTTAGATCAGATTTGAATTAAAGCTTGTTTTGCTTATTCGGGAGTTTAAAAATAGGTTTTAATTAATTCTTTTTGCTCCTGGTCTCTAGGACCTTTGTTTATCCAGTAGTATTTAGTATTTTATTTTCAGGTTAATTTAAATTAGGTTTTAGCAAAACAGTACTGTTTTAATATTAGTTCTGTTTTAGCTTTTTATTTATTGTTTTTATTAGTTTTAAATTATTTCTTTTTGTCACTTTTGACAAAATTAGTTGTGTTTCTGTTAGACAACAGGAGAAAATTTATTTTTATTTTTTTTAAAAATTTCCTTAGTTTTGTATGAAACCTTCTATAGGTCATAGTTAGAGTTTTATAAAAGCTTTTTATTTGTTTCTTTTTGCAAATAAAATTTTATGGAAAAAATACTTTCTGTTAAATTAGTTATTTTACATTTTATTTTCTGTTAATTTATTAGTTTAGTATTTTAATTGTTGTTAAGTTTTTACTTACGGCAAAACTATATTAGATGTTTGTAGCAAAGTCATAGATCTTCGTTAGTAGTTTTTCTTTGTAGTTTTATTTGAAGTTTCTTTTGATTTTGTTTGAGTTTTATTATCGATTTTCCTTGCTGTTTTGATTGTTATTTTGAGTGCTAAAATTGTTTGCTAGGATGTTTGCTTATGTGAATGCTATGTTTGACTATATAGATTTTCAACGGAGTGACGATTAGTTCTACCAAGTCATTTTCGACAGCGTTGTTATCTTCATCAAGTATTACCGTGCAAGTTCACTTTGACCATGCTTTTCTTACCTATGTTTTATTGCATTTAGTGGCACCTTTGCAACCACCCTCAGTAGTGTTATTGAATCCTTGTAGTTGAGTAGTATGCATGAGGTAGGAACCCATCACCCTGTTACCAAGCCCGGACGTTATTTATTTTAATGCTACGCGATAGTAGACGGGTTTGGTATGAGTGCTCGGAGTGGTGTGAGAATGGAGGCTCTACGTCAATGACGACAACTCCGTGATGGAAATCTGCAAGGACTGCATCTTCAAGACCTCAAGACTTCAAGACTCGAGACAGGATTTCAATACACACTCTTTGGGTGAAGGACGGTTGACGGCAGCCTGGAGAAACCAGTGGTTGGCGGGATGCATGGAGAAGCGCCATGACATCTTATGGAAAGCTTCACCAGACTCAAAGAGACGGAAGAATACTTCACGCCCGAAGCTTACTGTGCAACCGCAAGTCATTATGGGCTCGCTTGGTTGACCTTGGTTGTGACTGGCTGGGACGGTACTAGCAGATGTAGAAGAACGGTAGGATCGGATGGGTACCGGACGGTGGTCGAGGAACTCTTTGGAAGACCATGTTTGGTCATCTTGTTCTCAAACACTCTGAAGTGCGAGAACGTAAAAGGGGATCGAATCTTGCGGGTAAAGTGTACAAACCTCTGCAGAGGGTTATAACCTAATCGATTAGCCGTGTCCCCAGTTACGGACAATTTGAGCCTCTGGACTTGGATCTATTTCGGAACTCTCAACACCGGATTGATAACTTAATTGTGGGCAACTTATGGTGACTTTGGGCTATGGGACATCGGTTGGCGGAACCATGTCATGATAGAAAACTCCATAGTACAGACTTCATTTATTCCTTTGATGTAGGGAAAATAAAACCAGCTTTTACGCAAATAAAACTCAGATACAGAGCCACAAAGCCCTACTGCATATAGTATAGTTTTATCATCTGTTTTCTCATATTGTGATCTTGCCGGTACATTCAATGTACTGACCTACACGGCTGCAACGTATCATGTTGCAGATATCTTCCTCGACGAGTAAGAGTTACGATACAGGGTTACGGTCTACACTCAACCTGCCGATGGCGTTGATGGGACTCCACACCCGTTTGATTGTTTCCGCTGAGTATTATGAGGTATATATCAGTTTTACGTTATTTATGCATGTGATTGCACTTTGATATATACATTGATGTTGTGTGTGCAAACATACTTGATCCGAGGATGGCACAAGAATACGTAGGCTTGACCGTCTCGAGGTCGGGTCGCTCTGAGAGATGGTATCGAGCACATGTTGACTGTGAGGACGTGACCCTAGACATCGAAAAGCCCTAGGACAGGATATCTCAAAAACTTTATTTACAAAAAGACTCTTACTTCTCATCTTTTCTGATTTTATCAAATAGACCCTCTCACCTCAAATAGTTAGAATATACCCGTTATCCTTTGATCACCCGGAGGATCTACTGAAGACGCTCCAAGAAGGATTTGATATCGGAGAACTGATGATCCCTTCAGAGTAAAGAGGATTTCTCCATTAGAAGCTACAACAGTTGAAGACTCCGAAGACTTGAAGGATCTGAAGAATTATTTGACCTTTAGAAGACCAAACCCCTGTTATACACCTACATTAGAAGCGATGATTTGTGAGCTGTCATTTGTTTGATGTTTTCCGACAGCCCCAAAATAAAACCTGTTTCTTCAAAAACTATTGTTTGTATTGTGTGTATATCCCTCCCCACCTCTCTCTCATCTCACCCTAAAACCCTTGAACCCCATAGATGATGAATGAAGTTGGACTGATATTCTCTGGATCAAGACTCAGCCCGAGGCGAGCTATGGATGCGAACATGGAAACCCACTTCGGGAGCAATTTGGTTTCAAGGAAGTATGAGGTCCAATACGCTCAAGATTTTACTGAAAGTGCTGCAACCTGGTGGAACATGCATCAAGCCATACAGGATTTAATGGAGCAAGAACTTGGGAGGAATTCAAGAAGACCTGTTGAAATCACTTCTTATCCGGAAACACAATGATGCACCAAGAAGTAAACCTTGTGCTCGCAAGATTTATGGAGAAATAGGATACACCTGGGAGGAACACAAAGATGGATGCCCTCATTGAGAGGAGAAACACCCGGTGAGGAATGCCCAACTAGCTGGTGACTTGCTTCTGTGTGAAGGAACCACCCACTACCCGGTGCAGTGTCACATTTACTCCACGGTGCAACAAACTATTCAAGGGGAAGATGGAATGAAAGAAGCCCTCAAGGAAGATCTAGAAGAACCAAGTAATGAATGAAAGTGTTGAAGACCGGATGGAGAAGGTCTCAACAGATTTTACTCCAATGCCTGCTATTCATGTGGAGAAGAAGGACATTTTCACAAGATTGCACCAAGGAAAGAAAAGAGTATCGGGATATTTCCGACAGCGTAAGTGAAGTTTGACCCTCGGAGATAGAAACTCGATCATTACAGAGAAATCCAGAAGAGAAAAGGAAGGCAACCCGAGAACAACGCAATTTTTGCAGAGAAGGACCTAAGTCATATCACTTGTTACAGATGCAAGGATTTAGGTCATTACGCTAGTAAATGTCCGTAAAAGAAGCCAAGAATCCAAGGAGCCGCGATAATCACAAAGAAGCCCGAGACATGTCGGAAGTCATTTGTTTTCGCTGCAAGGGGCAGGGCATTATGCTATTAAATGCCCGACAAGATGAAAGCTGGAGTTGAGTAGTTGGAATTTTGATATGGATAATAAGAGTAGTAGAAAGCAATTTCATTTTCATGAGCTCGATGAGTTGAGTTATGTAATAGATTACCCCGAGATTGTAATAGTTCATGACTCAATAAAGTTGTAATGTCACATGCTGAAAAGCTTTAAGGAGTTGTCATATTTTATCTTGGAAATTAATATTCGGATGAACATGGAAGAAAGTGAGTTGTGATGCATAAACAGGAAATTGGAATTGAGTTTGAAGTTTTGTTTGGATGATATGAATGTGTGCCTGGAGATATGTACCTCATTACGAGCACCCTTTTGTTATACAACTGCAGATGACGACCCTTTACGAGTCTTTCCTTAAAGGTCCGAAACCATCATGACCCGACAAGTGATCATGATTACCCAAGATCTGAAGGACATGATGAAGCATATTCACCTTGAAGGAGATGCAGTCTACAAAGGCTACCCTTCATGCAAAAGGGAGTGGAACTTTGGTATGTGGAGGTACACCTCCACCGCTTGAAAGGAGTTTGCCCAAAGAGGATGGGGCATTACTTTTTCATCTCACGTGTGCCACAAGCAACTTTCTTCGACGCTGTTCGTGAAGCAGCCATGGAAGCCATACGCCAGATCGGAGAAATACTTGAAGCAAGACTCCGTTATACTCAGGAATACCTAAGCGAAGTGCATGCAGAGATGATGAAGGAGAAGCTCAAGACCACCATGATGAAAAAGAAGATTGAAGATTTCAAGGCTCATGTCGCACACTTCCGAAAGGATCAAGAATCCTCGAGGAGGATAAATAAATAAAGTTGGAAGTAATGTCTGACCATACCAAACCATGTGGGTGACAGCATTTGTAATAAACTTTTTGGAATTTGGATTCACGAAAAATGATTAAGGATGTAATGAAAGATTGATATGAGAATAATGAGATGTTATGGATAAACTTGTGCATTTATTTTGGTCATAGTACTCTGTAAAACCACAGGATCAATGAAGAAAGAAATGTGTTATCCATGACGGTCCATAGAAGGAAGCTGGACAAAATAAGTTGGAATTTTGCTTTTGATATGATGGTATGAAGAAACAGAGTACTACTGGATTTAAAGGAGGTGTAACAAGAGAGTTACTCCAAGGATGAGTTAAAGCTGCACTAGTGTTGAAGTAGGCCATAACCCACAGGCCCAGAATTTTGAAAGGAAACTAATATAACCTTGATAAAGGAATAAATTTGGAAGAATCTGTGATCCAATCAGCCTTCGTTTCGTAGGAGGTTACGCAAAAACCTGAGAGTGGTGAAGTAACGATAGATGTTTTGTTTGGCATGCAGAAACCATGGATTTATACGAACTCAGTTCGAGAACAAGAGAAATTCTGCAATGCTTGTGAGTATGCCCAAGTGTTAAAATACGTGATTCGATATTTACATATGTGGTAATGATTCATGTGCGGGATGGATTGGCCCCATACCGAGACTTCTATCATGAACTATCATATGTTGATGGAAAATCGAGAGACTTGAAAACCTTTGAAGAGTGTCGACGCTTATAAGCCCTAAAACCATAGAATGGTAGGACGATGGAACCCTTTACAGCAAGCGATGCCAATCGAGGTTATACGGTGAGGTTCAACCTAGACCGCTTTCTGCAGGAGAAACCATAAATTGTAGACCACCATGAGTATTTGAAAGTTGTCTAGAATGGACACGAGCCTATCACTAAGGAGAGCCAGTCTGGACGAACTTCAACTTTGACGAACCGACCCAAGCTTTTGAGGAAAACTCTATGCTTGACGATGAAGAGCTTTAATGAAGGAGCTATTGTAAGATATGTGAAGAGACATACATTGTCAGCCCTCCAGAGGAAATATCTGATTTTATTGGAACCATGACCTTGTTTTTAAGTGTGGTAGCACCCCGACCTTTTCGACCAAGACATTTGCTAGAAGACCCCAACCCTAGCCTTTTCTTGTTAGTTTCTTGAATCTCGAGGACTAGATTCATTTTAAGTGTGGTAGGTTTGTAACATCCCAAATTTTGGAATGTTAATATAATTAATTGAATTGTTTGTTTGTTTGCTTGAGTGAATTAAACTTGAGTGAAATTTGAACCTTTTCAAAAACTTTTGAATGAGAGGAATAAAATGACTTTCCCTTCTCCGTAAATTCAAATTCATCCTATTAAAATCAATGAGAGAAGATGACATGACTTCTTCAACTATAAAGAATTTGAACGGAGTTTTGCAATTTAATTCTTTCAAATATTTGCACTTGCTTCTCTATTTTTCTTCCCAGAAATACCCCAAAAATAAATTCTTGCAAGCAAGAAAGAGCGGAGGAAAATGACCTCCAAAATCAGGGGCACTTTTGAAAATATTTGAGCCAAGAAAAACCAAAGTTTTTATTTAAAAATTATTTGCAAAAAGAAATAAAGCCTTTAGGGATTTTCTGAAAAACATTTTTTTAAGTTTTTATTTTGGCCGTGGAATAATGCTCATCATCTATATTTTATTTTTCTGATAATTTTAGTATATAAAAACTCTTGATTCCGAATTGATTTGATTCCCTTTTTATTGTTTTAGTTTCCTAATTTTAAAAATAGGAATGGAATCGTTTTTATTAGGAAAAAACCTGGCCCATTAAGTACTTTCCTATTCTAGCCCAACAAGAGATCATCTCCTTCCTCTGTTTCCTCTCACGTTACAGAAGCTTTCCATGTCCATGGAGACAGGAAATCTCCACCTTCCCGATCTCCCTCGTCTTTCCATCCCAGCGCCTCCCGAGACCGCCTATAAAACCCCCTCCCCCTCCTCGTTCCATTTTTCCCATCACCACGCCCCCTCCCTGCCCGTAGCCTTCTCGCCACCGTCCTCCTTTTCCTGCCTAGAACGCCACCAGAGCTCTCCTGGAACCTCCCATCGCCTAGCGCCACCTCCCAAGCGCCGACCCCTCCTTCGCCACCCCACCTCGGCGACCTCGCCCCTCGCCGAGCAGCCTCCACATCGCCGTCTCCTTCCTGCCATCTCTGCCTCACGTACAGGTAACTCCGTTTTCGTTTTCAGATTTATTCCCGTAACAGATTTAGTTCCGTTCTTGTTTAGCTTATAACTTTTGATCTGGAAGTCCAATGATGCTGATTCTTTTTGCGTTAGATCACAATTTTCTTGTAGTTTCCAAAAACATATAATTTGTCTATGTTTGGATTTATAAAAATTGAGTTAGATCAGATTTGAATTAAAGCTTGTTTTGCTTATTCCGGGAGTTTAAAATAGGTTTTAATTAATTCTTTTTGCTCCTGGTCTCTAGGACCTTTGTTTATCCAGTAGTATTTAGTATTTTATTTTCAGGTTAATTTAAATTAGGTTTTTAGCAAAACAGTACTGTTTTAATATTAGTTCTGTTTTAGCTTTTTATTTATTGTTTTTATTAGTTTTAAATTATTTCTTTTGTCACTTTTGACAAAATTAGTTGTGTTTCTGTTAGACAACAGGAGAAAATTTATTTTTATTTTTTTTAAAAATTTCCTTAGTTTTGTATGAAACCTTCTATAGGTCATAGTTAGAGTTTTATAAAAGCTTTTTATTTGTTTCTTTTTGCAAATAAAATTTTATGGAAAAAATACTTTCTGTTAAATTAGTTATTTTACATTTTATTTTCTGTTAATTTATTAGTTTAGTATTTTAATTGTTGTTAAGTTTTTACTTACGGCAAAACTATATTAGATGTTTGTAGCAAAGTCATAGATCTTCGTTAGTAGTTTTTCTTTGTAGTTTTATTTGAAGTTTCTTTTGATTTTGTTTGAGTTTTATTATCGATTTTCCTTGCTGTTTTGATTGTTATTTCGAAAGTGCTAAAATTTTTTGCTAGGATGTTTGCTTATGTGAATGCTATGTTTGACTATATAGATTTTCAACGGAGTGACGATTAGTTCTACCAAGTCATTTTTCGACAGCGTTGTTATCTTCATCAAGTATTACCGAGCAAGTTCACTTTGACCATGCTTTTCTTACCTATGTTTTATTGCATTTAGTGGCACCTTTGCAACCACCCTCAGTAGTGTTATTGAATCCTTGTAGTTGAGTAGTATGCATGAGGTAGGAACCCATCACCTGTTACCAAGCCCGGACGTTATTTATTTTAATGCTACGCGATAGTAGACGGGTTTGGTATGAGTGCTCGGAGTGGTGTGAGAATGGAGGCTCTCGTCAATGACGACAACTCCGTGATGGAAATCTGCAAGGACTGCATCTTCAAGACCTCAAGACTTCAAGACTCGAGACAGGATTTCAATACACACTCTTTGGGTGAAGGACGGTTGACGGGCAGCCCTGGAGAAACCAGTGGTTGGCGGGATGCATGGAGAAGCGCCATGACATCTTGCGGAAAGCTTCACCCAGACTCAAAGAGACGGAAGAATACTTCACGCCGGAAGCTTACCTGCAACCGCAAGTCATTATGGGCTCTGGCTTGGTTGACCTTGGTTGTGACTCTGGCTGGGACGGTACTAGCAGATGTAGAAGAACGGTAGGATCGGATGGGTACCGGACAAAGTGGTCGAGGAACTCTTTGGAAGACCATGTTTGGTCATCTTGTTCTCAAACACTCTGAAGTGCGAGAACGTAAAAAGGGGATCGAATCTTGCGGGTAAAGTGTACAAACCTCTGCAGAGGGTTATAACCTAATCGATTAGCCGTGTCCCGATTCACGGACAATTTGAGCCTCTGGACTTGGATCTATCTCGGAACTCTCAACACCGGATCGATAACTTAATTGTGGGCAACTTATGGTGACTTTGGGCTATGGGACATCGGTTGGCGGAACCATGTCATGATAGAAAACTCCATAGTACAGACTTCATTTATTCCTTTGATGTAGGGAAAATAAAACCAGCTTTTACGCAAATAAAACTCGATACTGAGCCACAAAGCCCTACGCATATAGTATAGTTTTATCATCTGTTTTCTCATATTGTGATCTTGCGGTACATTCAATGTAATGACCTACACGGCTGCAACGTATCATGTTGCGATATCTTCCTCGACGAGTAAGAGTTACGATCAGGTTACGGTCTACACTCAACCCGCCGATGGCGTTGATGGGACTCCACACCCGTTTGATTGTTTCCGCTGAGTATTATGAGGTATATATCAGTTTTACGTTATTTATGCATGTGATTGCACTTTGATATATACATTGATGTCTGTGTGTGCCAAAGATACTGATCCGAGGATGGCACAAGAATACGAGGCTTGACCGTCTGAGGTCGGGTCGCTACAACATGTCTATGGTTAGGAAACTTAACCATCTTTGATTAATGAGCTAGTCAAGTAGAGGCATACTAGGGACACTCTGTTTGTCTATGTATTCACACATGTACTAAGTTTCCGGTTAATACAATTCTAGCATGAATAATAAACATTTATCATGATATAAGGAAATATATGTAACAAATTTATTATTTCCTCCAGGGCATATTTCCTTCAGTCTCCCACTTGCACTAGAGTCAATAATCTGGATTACATAGTAATGATTCTAACACCCATGGAGTCTGGCTGTTGATCATGTTTTGCTTGTGGAAGAGGCTTAGTCAATGGGTCTGCAACATTCAGACCTGTATGTATTTTGCAAATATCTATGTCTCCCTCCTTGACTTGATCGCGGATGGAATTGAAGCGTCTCTTGATGTGTTTGGTTCACTTATGAAATCTGGATTCCTTCGCCAAGGCTATTGCTCAAGTATTGTCACAAAAGATTTTGATTGGACCCGATGCACTTGGTATTACACCTAGATCGGATATGAACTCCTTCATCCAGACTCCTTCATTTGCTGCTTCTGAAGCAGCTATGTACTCTGCTTCAAACATAGATCCTGCCACGACATTTTGCTTGGAACTACACCAACTGACAGCTCCACCATTCAATATAAATATGTATCTGGTATGTGACTTAGAGTGATCTGGATCAGTGTCAAAGCTTGCATCGATGTAACCATTTACGACGAGCTCTTTGTCACTTCCATAAACGAGAAACATATCCTTAGTCCTTTTCAGTTATTTAAGGATGTTCTTAACCGCTGTCCAGTGATCCACTCCTGGATTACTTTGGTACCTCCCTGCTAAACTAATACCAAGGCACACATCAGGTCTGGTACACAGCATTGCATACAAGATAGAACATATGGCTAAGGCATAGGGAATGACTCTCATTTTCTCTCTATGTTCTGGAGTGGTCGGGCATTGAGTCTGACTCAACTTCACACCTTGTAACACAAGAAAGAACCCTTTCTTTGACTGATCCATTTTGAACTTCTTCAAAACTTTATCAAGGTCTGTGCTTTGTGAAAGTCCAATTAAGCATCTTGATCTATCTATATAGATCTTGATGCCCAATATATAAGCAACTTCACCGAGGTCTTTCATTGAAAAATTCGTATTCAAGTATCCTTTTATGCTATCCAGAAATTCTGTATCATTTCCGATCAACAATATGTCATCCACATATAATATCAGAAATGCTACAGAGCTCCCACTCACTTTCTTGTAAATATAGGCTTCTCCAAAAGTCTGTATAAAACCATATGCTTTGATCACACTATGAAAGCGTATATTCCAACTCCGAGATGCTTGCACCAGTCCAAAAATGGATCGCTGGAGCTTGCACACTTTGTTAGCACCTTTAGGATCGACAAAACCTTCTGCTTGCATAATATACAACTCTTTTTTAAGATATCCATTAAGGAATGCAGTTTTGACATACATTTGCCAAATTTCATAATAATAAAATGCGGCAATTGCTAACATGATTCGGACATACTTAAGCATCGCTACGGGTGACAAGTTCTCATCGTAGTCAACTCCTTGAACTTGTTGAAAACCTTTCGCAACAAGTCGAGCTTTGTAGATAGTAACATTACCGTCAGCATCAGTCTTCTTCTTGAAGATCCACTTATTCTCTATGGCTTGCCGATCATCAGGCAAGTCAACCAAAGTCCACACTTTGTTCTCATGCATGGATCCCATCTCAGATTTCATGGCCTCAAGCCATTTCGCAGAATCTGGGCTCATCATCACTTCCTCATAGTTCGTAGGTTCGTCATGGTCAAGTAACATGACCTCGAGAACAGGATTACCGTACCACTCTGGTGCGGTCCTTACTCTGGTTGTCCTACAAGGTTCGGTAGTAACTTGATCTGAAGTTTCATGATTATAATCATTAGCTTCCTCACTAATTAGTGTTGGAATCACTGGAACTGATTTCTGTGAAGAACTACTTTCCAATTCGGGAGCAGGTACAATTACCTCATCAAGTTCTACTTTCCTCCCACTTACTTCTTTCGAGAGAAACTCCTTCTCTAGAAAGGATCCATTCTTAGCAACAGATATCTTGCCTTCGGATCTGTGATAGAAGGTGTACCCAACAGTCTCCTTTGGGTGTCCTATGAAGACGCACTTCTCTGATTTGGGTTTGAGCTTATCAGGTTGAAGCTTTTTCACATAAGCATCGCAGCCCCAAACTTTATGAAATGACAGCTTAGGTTTCTTCCCAAACCATAGTTCATATGGTGTCGTCTAAACGGATTTATATGGTGTCCTATTTAACGTGAATGCAGCCGTCTCTAAAGCATAACCCCAAAACGATAGTGGTACATCGGTAAGAGACATCATAGATCGCACCATATATAATAAAGTACGGTTACGACGTTCGGACACACCATTACGTTGAGGTATTCCAGGTGGTGTGAGTTGCGAAACTATTCCACACTGTTTCAAATGAAGACCAAACTCATAACTCAAATATTCACCTCCACGATCAGATCATAGAAATTTTATTTTCTTGTTATGATGATTTTCCACTTCACTCTGAAATTCTTTGAACTTTTCAAATGTTTCAGACTTATATTTTATTAAGTAGATATACCCATATCTGCTCAAATTAGCTGTGAAGGTTAGAAAATAACGATACCCGCCGCGAGCCTCAACACTCATCGGACCGCATACATCAGTATGTATTATTTCCAATAAGTCAGTTGCTCGCTCCATTGTTCCGGAGAACGGAGTCTTAGTCATCTTGCCCATGAGGCATGGTTCGCAAGCATCAAGTGATTCATAATCAAGTGATTCCAAAAGCCCATCAACATGGAGTTTCTTCATGCGCTTTACACCAGTATGACCTAAACGGCAGTGCCACAAATAAGTTTCACTATCATTATTAACTTTGCATCTTTTGGCTTCAATATTATGAATATGTGTATCACTACAATCGAGATTCAATAAAAATAGACCACTCATCAAGGGTGCATGACCATAAAAGATATTACTCATATAAATAGAACAACCATTATTCTCTGATTTAAATGAATAAACGTCTCGCATTAAACAAGATCCAGATATAATGTTCATGCTCAATGCTGGCACCAAATAACAATTATTCAGGTCTAAAACTAATCCCGAAGGTAGATGTAGAGGTAGCGTGCCAACGGCGATCACATCGACTTTGGAACCATTTCCCACGCGCATCGTCACCTCGTCCTTAGCCAATCTTCATTTAATCTGAGCCCTGTTTGAGTTGCAAATATGAGCAGCAGAACCGATATAAAATACCAGAGCTACTACGAGCATTAGTAAGGTACACATCAATAACATGTATATCAAATATACCTTTCACTTTGCCATCCTTCTTATCCGCCAAATACTTGGGGCAGTTCCGCTTCTAGTGACTAGTCCCTTTGTAGTAGAAGCACTCAGTTTCAGGTTTAGGTCCAGACTTGGGCTTCTTCACTTGAGCAGCAACTTGCTTGCCGTTCTTCTTGAAGTTCCCCTTCTTCCCTTTGCCCTTATTCTTGAAACTAGTGGTCTTGTTAACCATCAACACTTGATGCTCCTTCTTGATTTCTACCTCCACAGCCTTTAGCATCGCGAAGAGCTCCGGAATTGTCTTATCCATCCCTTGCATATTATAGTTCATCACGAAGCTTTTATAGCTTGGTGGCAGTGATTGAAGAGCTCTGCCAATGACACTATCATCAGGAACTTGTTGGAGACTTCATATCTCTCAACTCGGGCATTTGCTTGAAATATTAACTTCAACTCCTGGAACATCTCATATGCTCCATGACGTTCAAAATGTCTTTGAAGTCACGATTCTAAGCCTTAAAGCATGGCACACCGAACTATCGAGTAGTCATCAACACGTGACTACCAGGCATTCACAATGTCTGCAGTTGCTGGCGCAGGTGGTACACCTAGCGGTGCTTCCAGGACGTAATTCTTCTGTGCAACAATGAGGATAATCCTCAAGTTACGGACCCAGTCCATGTAGTTGCTACCATCATCTTTCAACTTAGCTTTCTCTAGGAACGCATTAAAATTCAAAGGAATGGTAGCACAGGCCATTGATCTACAACAACATAGACATGCAAAAACTATCAGGTACTAAGTTCATGATAAATTATAGTTCAATTAATCAGATTACTTAAGAACTCCCACTTAGATAGACATCCCTCTAGTCATCTAAATGATCACGTGATCCATATCAACTAAACCATGTCTGGTCATCACGTGGGATGGAGTAGTTTTTAATGGTGAACATCACTATGTTGATCATATCTACTATATGATTCACGTTCGACCTTTCGGTCTCAGTGTTCCAAGGCCATATATGCATATGCCAGGCTCGTCAAGTTTAACCCAAGTATTCTGCACGTGCAAAACTGGCTTGCACCCGTTGCATGTGAACGTAGAGCTTATCACACCCGATCATCACGTGGTGTCTCGGCACGACGAACTGTAGAAATGGTGCATACTCAGGGAGAACACTTATACCTTGAAATTTAGTAAGGGATCATCTTATAATGCTACAGCCGAACTAAGCAAAATAAGATGCATAAAATATAAACATCACATGCAATCAAAATATGTGACATGATATGGCCATCATCATCTTGTGCCTTTGATCTCCATCTCCAAAGCACCGTCATGATCTCCATCGTCACCGGCTTGACACCTTGATCTCCATCGTAGCATCGTTGTCGTCTCGCCAACTATTGCTTCTACGACTATCGCTACCGCTTAGTGATAAAGTAAAGCAAATTACATGGCGATTGCATTTCATACAATAAAGCGACAACCATAAGGCTCCTGCCAGTTGCCGATAACGGTTACACAACATGATCATCTCATACAAAAATTTATATCTCATCATGTCTTGACCATATCACATCACAACATGCCCTGCAAAAACAAGTTAGACGTCCTCTACTTTGTTGTTGCAAGTTTTACGTGGCTACTACAGGATTCTAGCAAGAACCGTTCTTACCTACGCATCAAAACCACAATGTTTTTTTGTAAGTGTGTTGTTTTAACCTTCAACAAGGACCGGCCGTAGTCAAACTCGATTCAACTAAAGTTGGAGAAACTGACACCCGCTAGCCACCTGTGTGCGAAGCACGTCGGTAGAACCAGTCTCATGAACGCGGTCATGTAATGTCGGTCCAGGCCGCTTCATCCAACAATACCGCCGAATCAGGGTAAGACGTTGGTGGTAAGCAGTATGACTATTATCGCCCACAACTCTTTGTGTTCTACTCGTGCATGTAACATCTACGCATAGACCTGGCTCGGATGCCACTGTTGGGGAACTAGTAATTCAAAAAATTTCCTAAGATCATGCAAGATCTATCTAGGAGAAGCATAGTAACGAGCAGGGAGAGTGTGTCCACGTACCCTCTTAGACCGAAAGCGGAAGCGTTTAGTAACGCGGTTGATGTAGTCGAACGTCTTCATGATCCAACCGATCCAAGTACCGAACGTACGACACCTTCGTGTTCAGCACAAGTTCAGCATGATGACGTCCCTCGAGCTCTTGATCTAGTTGAGGATGAGGGAGAGTTCCTTCAGCACGACGGCGTGGTGACGGTGATGAT
The DNA here is from genome assembly GCA_021605205.1 of Aegilops longissima. Classification (NCBI taxonomy): domain Eukaryota; kingdom Viridiplantae; phylum Streptophyta; class Magnoliopsida; order Poales; family Poaceae; genus Aegilops; species Aegilops longissima. The sequence continues at coordinate 166,510,941 of CM038681.1, read as the reverse complement.
GAAGTTACCGGCGCAGGGCTTCGCCTAAGCACTACGACGAAATGACCAAGGTGTTAAACTATGGAGGGGGGCACCGCACACAGCTAAGAGATTGTCTGTTGTGCTTTGGGGTGCCCCCTGCCTCCGTATATAAAGGAGGGACGGAGAGAGGCCGCCCCCCTAGGGGCGCGCCAAGTGTGGGGAGTCCTACTAGGACTCCCAAGTCCTAGTAGGATTCCCCTTTCCTTTTCGGAGTAGGAGAGAGGGAAAGAGGGAAAGAGAGAGGGAGTAGGAAAGGGCAAGGGGGGTGTCGCCCCCTCCCCTAGTCTAATTCGGACTCCATGGGGGGTGGCGCCACCTCCCCTTGGCCTGCCTCCTCTTCTCCACTAAAGCCCACTAAGGCCCAATACTTCCCTGGGGGGTTCCGGTAACCTCCCGGTACTCCGAAAAATACCCGAATCACTCTGGAACCATTCCGGTGTCCGAATATAACCTTCCAATATATGAATCTTTACCTCTCGACCATTTCAAGACTCATCGTCATGTCCGTAATCTCATCCGGGACTCCGAACAAACTTCGGTCATCAAATCACATAACTCATAATACAAATCGTCATCAAACGTTAAGCGTGCGGACCCTACGGGTTCGAGAACTATGCAGACATGACCGAGACACATATCTAGTCAATAAACAATAGCGGAACCTGCATGCTCATATTGGATCCTACATATTCTAAGAAGATCTTTATCGGTCAAACCGCATAACAACATACGTTGTTTGTTGGGGAACGTAGTAATTTCAAAAAAAATCCTACTCACACGCAAGATCATGGTGATGCATAGCAACAAGGGGAGAGTGTCGTCCACGTACCCTCATACACCGTAAGTGGAAGCGTTATGAGAACGCGGTTGATGTAGTCGTACGTCTTCACGATCCGACCGATCCAAGTACCGAACGCACGGCACCTCCGAGTTCAGCACACGTTCAGCTTGATAACGTCCCACGAACTCCGGTCCAGTAGAGATTCGCGGAAGAGTTCCTTCAGCACGACGGCGTGATGACGGTGATGATGTTGCTACCGACGCAGGGCTTCGCCTAAGCACCGCTATGATTTGATTCAAGGTGGATTATGGTGGAGGGGGCACCGCACACGGCTTGGAACAATCAACTTGTGTGTCTCTGGGGTGCCCCCCTGCCCCCGTATATAAAGGAGCAAGGGCAGGCCGGCCGTCCTCTCAAGGCGCGCCAAAGGGGGGGAGGAATCCTCCTCCTAGTAGGAGCAGGATTCCTCCTTTCCTAGTCCTACTAGGAGGGGAAGGAAGGAGAGGGGGAGGAGAAGCAAAGAGGGGGCGCAGCCCCTCCCCTAGTCCAATTCGGACTAGGTCCATGGGGGGTGCGCGGCTAGCCTCGTGGCTTCTCCTCTTTTTCCCTTAAAGCCCACTAAGGCCCATATGTACTCCGTATTCCCGTAACTCCCTCGGTACTCTGAAAATTACCCGAATCACTTGGAACCTTTCCGATGTCCGAATATAGTCGTCCAATATATCGATCTTTACGTCTCGACCCTTTAGAGACTCCTCGTCATGTCCCCGATCTCATCCGGAACTCCGAACTACCTTCGGTACATCAAAACACATAAACTCATAATACCGATCGTCACCGAACGTTAAGCGTGCGGACCCTACGGGTTCGAGAACTATGTAGACATGACCGAGACACATCTCCGGTCAATAACCAATAGCGGAAACTAGATGCTCATATTGGTTCCTACATATTCTACGAAGATCTTTATCGGTCAAACCGCATAACAACATACGTTGTTCCCTTTGTCATCGGTATGTTACTTGCCCGAGATTCGATCATCGGTATCTCAATACCTAGTTCAATCTCATTACCGGCAAGTATCTTTACTCGTTCTGTAGTGCATCATCCCGTAACTAACTCATTAGTCACATTGCTTGCAAGGCTTATAGTGATGTGCATTACCGAGAGGGCCCAGAGATACCTCTCCGACAATCGGAGTGACAAATCCTATTATTGATCTATGCCAACTCAACAAACACCATCGGAGACACCTGTAGAGCACCTTTATAATCACCCAGTTACGTTGTGATGTTTGGTAGCACACAAAGTGTTCTTCTGGTATTCGGGAGTTCCATAATCTCATAGTCATAGGAACACGTATAAGTCATGGAGAAAACAATAGCAGTAAACTAAACGATCAAGTGCTAAGCTAACGAAATGGGTCAAGTCAATCACATCATTCTCCTAATGATGTGATCCCCTTAATCAAATGATAACTCATGTCTATGACTAGGAAACTTAACCATCTTTGATCAACGAGTTAGTCAAGTAGAGGCATACTAGTGACACTATGTTTGTCTATGTATTCACACATGTATTATGTTTCCAGTTAATACAATTCTAGCATGAATAATAAACATTTATCATGATATGAGGAAATATAAATAACAAATTTATTATTGCTTCTAGGGCATATTTCCTTCAGTCTCCCACTTGCACTAGAGTCAATAATCTAGTTCACATCGCCATGTGATTTAATACCAATAGTTCACATCACCATGTGATTAGTATCCATAGTTCACATCGTCATGTGGCCAACACTCAAATGGTTTACTAGAGTCAGTAATCTAGTTCACATCGCCATGTGATTAACACCCAAAGAGTACTAAGGTGTGATCATGTTTTGCTTGTGAGAGAAGCTTAGTCAACGGGTCTGCAACATTGAGATCCGTATCTATCTTGCAAATTTCTATGTCTACAATGCTCTGCATGGAGCTACTTTAGCTAATTGCTCCCACTTTCAATATGTATCCAGATTGAGACTTAGAGTCATCTGGATCGGTGTCAAAACTTGCATCGGCGTAACCCTTACGACCTAACCTTTGTCACCTCCATAATCCAGAAACATATCCTTATTCCACTAAGGATAATTTTGACCGTTGTTCAGTGATATACTCCTAGAGCACTATTGTACTTCCTTGCCAAACTCAGTGTAGGGTATACAATAGATCAGGTACACAGCATGCCATACTTTATAGAACCTATGGCTGAGGCATAGGGAATGACTTTCATTCTCTTTCTATCTTCTACCGTGGTCGAGCTTTGAGTCTTACTCAATTTCACACCTTGCAACACAGGCAAGAACTCTTTATTTGATTGTTCCATTTTGAACTACTTCAAAATCTTGTCAAGGTATGTACTCATTGAAAAAACTTATCAAGCGTCTTGATCTATCACTATAGATCTTGATGCTCAATATGTAAGCAGCTTCACTGAGGTCTTCCTTTGAAAAACTCCTTTCAAATACTCCTTTATGCTTTCCATAAAATTCTACATTATTTTCGATCAACAATATGTCATTCACATATACTTATCAGAAATGTTGTAGTGCTCCCACTCACTTTCTTGTAAATACATGCTTCACCGCAAGTCTATATAAAATTGTATGCTTTGATCAACTCATCAAAGCGTATATTCCAACTCCGAGATGCTTGCACCAGTCCATAGATGGACCGCTGGAGCTTGCACATTTTTTTAGCACCTTTAGGATCGACAAAACCTTCTGGTTGCATCATATACAACTCTTCTTTAAGAAATCCATTAAGGAATGTAGTTTTGACATTCATTTGCCATATTTCATAAAATGTGGCAATTTGCTAACATGATTCGGACAGACTTTAAGCATCACTATGAGTGAGAAAATATCATCGTAGTCAACACCTTGAACTTTGTCAAAAACCTTTTTCGACAAGTCTAGCTTTGTAGATAGTAACACTACTATCAGCGTCCGTCTTCCTCTTGAAGATCCATTTATTTTCTATGGTTGCCGATCATCGGGCAAGTCAACCAAAGTCCACACTTTGTTCTCATACATGGATCCCATCTCAGATTTCATGGCCTCAAGCCATTTCGCGGAATCTGGGCTCATCATCGCTTCCTCATAGTTCGTAGGTTCGTCATGGTCAAGTAACATGACCTCCAGAACAGGATTACCGTACCATTCTGGTGCGGATCTCACTCTGGTTGACCTACGAGGTTCGGTAGTAACTTGATCTGAAGTTACATGATCATCATCATTAGCTTCCTCACAAATTGGTGTAGGAGTCACAGGAACAGATTTCTGTGATGAACTACTTTCCAATTCGAGAGAAGGTACAATTACCTCATCAAGTTCTACTTTCCTCCCACTCACTTCTTTCGAGACAAACTCCTTCTCTAGAAAGGATCCACTCTTAGCAACAAAGATCTTGCCTTTGGATATGTGATAGAAGGTGTACCCAACAGTTTCTTTTGGGTATCCTTATGAAGACGCACTTCTCCGATTTGGGTTTGAGCTTATCAGGCTGAAACTTTTTCACATAAGCATCGCAACCCCAAACTTTAAGAAACGACAACTTAGGTTTCTTGCTAAACCACAGTTCATACAGTGTCGTCTCAACAGATTTTTAGACGATGCCCTATTTAATGTGAATGTAGCTGTCTCTAATGCATAACCCCAAAATGATAGTGGTAAATCGGTAAGAGACATCATACATTGTACTATATCCAATAAAGTACGGTTACGGTGTTCCAGGTGGCGTGAGTTGCGAAACTATTCCGCATTGTTTCAAATGAAGACCAAACTCGAAACTCAAACACTATCATCCACGATTAGATCGTAGAAACTTTATTTTTCTTGTTACGATGATTTTCCACTTCACTCTGAAATTATATGAACTTTTCAAATGTTTCAGACTTATGTTTCATCAAGTAGATATACCCATATCTGCTCAAATCATCTGTGAAGGTCAGAAAATAACGATACCCGCTGCGAGCCTCAACACTCATTGGATCGCATACATCAGTATGTATTATTTCCAATTAGTGAGTTGCTCGCTCCATTGTTCCGGAGAACGGAGTCTTAGTCATCTTGCCCATAAGTCATGGTTCGCAAGCATCAAGTGATTCCAAAATCCCATCAGCATAGAGTTTCTTCATGCGCTTTACACCAATATGACCTAAACGGCAGTGCCACAAATAAGTTGCACTATCAGTATTAACTTTGCATCTTTTGGCTTCAATATTATGAATATCTGTATCACTACGATCGAGATCCAACAAACCATTTTCATTGGGTGTATGACCATAGAAGGTTTTATTCATGTAAACAGAACAACAATTATTCTCTAACTTAAATGAATAAACGTATTGCAATAAACATGATCAAATCATATTCATTCTCAACGCAAACACCAAATAACACTTATTTAGGTTCGACACTAATCCCGAAAGTATAGGGAGTGTGCGATGATGATCATATCAATCTTGGAACTACTTCCAACACACATCGTCTCCTCACCCTTAACTAGTTTCTGTTCATTCTACAACTCCCGTTTCGAGTTACTACTCTTAGCAACTGAACCAGTATCAAATGCCAAGGGGTTGCTATAAACACTAGTAAAGTACACATCAGTGACATGTATATCCAATATACCTTTGTTCACTTTGCCATCCTTCTTATCCGCCAAGTATCTAGGGCAGTTCCACTTCCAGTGACCATTTCCTTTGAAGTAGAAGCACTCAATTTCAGGCTTGGGTCTAGCTTTGGGCTTCTTCACAGGAGTAGCAACTTGCTTGCCGTTCTTTTTGAAGTTCCCCTTCTTCCCTTTTCCCTTTTCTTGAAACTAGTGGTCTTGTTAACCATCAACATTTGATGCTTTTCTTGATTTCTACCTTCATCGATTTCAGCATCACGAAGAGCTTGGGAATTGTTTCCGTTATCCCTTGCATATTATAGTTCATCACGAAGTTCTAGTAACTTGGTGATAGTGACTAGAGAAATCTGTCAATCACTATCTTATCTGGAAGATTAACTCCCACTTGATTCAAGTGATTGTAGTACTTAGACATTCTGAGCACATGCTCACTAGATGAGCTATTCTCCTCCATATTGTAGGCAAAATACTTGTCAAAGGTCTCATACTTTCGACATGGGCATGAGTCTGAAATACTAATTTCAACTCTTGGAACATCTCATATGCTCCGTGGTGTTTCAAAAACGTCTTTGAAGCCCCGATTCTAAGCCGTAAAGCATGGTGCACTAAACTATCAAGTAGTCATTATATCAAGCTTGCCAAACGTTCATAACGTCTGCATTTGCTCCTGCAATCGGTCTGTCACCTAGCGGTGCATCAAGGACATAATTCTTCTGTGCAACAATGAGGATAATCCTCATATTATGGATCCAATCCGCATCATTGCTACTAACATCTTTCAACTTAGTTTTCTCTAGGAACATATCAAAAATAAAACAGGGGAGCTAAACGTGAGCTATTGATCTACAACATAGATATGCTAATACTACCAGGACTAAGTTCATGATAAATTAAAGTTCAATTAATCATATTACTTAAGAACTCCCACTTAGATAGACATCCCTCTAATCATCTAAGTGATCACGTGATCCAAATCAACTAAACCAAATCCGATCATCTCAATGGTGAACATCACTATGTTGATCATATCTACTATATGATGCACACTCGACCTTTCGGTCTCAGTGTTCGGAGGCCATATCTGCATATGCTAAGCTCGTCAAGTTTAACCCGAGTATTCTGTGTGTGCAAAACTGGCTTGCACCCGTTGTATAAGGACGTTGAGCTTATCACACCCGATCATCACGTGGTGTCTCGGCACGACAAACTTTGGCAACGGTGCATACTCAGGGAGAACACTTGTACCTTGAAATTTAGTGAGAGATCATCTTATAATGCTACCGTCAATCAAAGTAGAATAAGATGCATAAGGGATAAACATCACATGCAATCAATATAAGTGATATGATATGGCCATCATCATCCTGTGCCTTTGATCTCCATCTCCAAAGCACCGTCATGATCACCATCGTCACCGGCGCGACACCTTGATCTCCATCGTAGCATCTTGTCGTCTCGCCAACTATTGCTTCTACGACTATCGCTACTGCTTAGTGATAAAGTAAAGCAATTACAGTGCGATTGCATTGCATACAATAAAGAGACAACCATATGGCTCCTGCCAGTTGCCAATAACTCTGTTACAAAACATGATCATCTCATACAATAAAATATAGCATCATGTCTTGACCATATCACATCACAACATGCCCTGCAAAAACAAGTTAGATGTCCTCTACTTTGTTGTTGCAAGTTTTACGTGGCTGCTACGGGCTGAGCAAGAACCGTTCTTACCTACGCATCAAAACCACAACAATATTTCGTCAAGTTAGTGCTGCTTTAACCTTCTCAAGGACCGGGCGTAGTCACACTCGGTTCAACTAAAGTTGGAGAAACTGACACCCGCCAGCCACCTGTGTGCAAAATATGTCAGTAGAACCAGTCTCGCGTAAGCGTACGCGTAATGTGGGTTCGGGCCGCTTCATCCAACAATACCGCCGAACCAAAGTATGACATGCTGGTAAGAAGTATGACTTATATTGCCCACAACTCACTTGTGTTCTACTCGTGCATATAACATCTACGCATAAACCTGGCTCGGATGCCACTGTTGGGGAACGTAGTAATTTCAAAAAAAATCCTACGCACACGCAAGATCATGGTGATGCATAGCAGCGAGAGGAAGAGTGTCATCCACGTACCCTCGTGAGACCGTGGCGAGCGTTATGAAACGCGGTTGATGTAGTCGTACGTCTTCACGATCCGACCGATCCAAGTACCGAACGCACGGCACCTCCGAGTTCAGCACACGTTCAGCTCGATGACGTCCCACGAACTCCGATCCGGTGAAAGCTTCGGCGGGAGAGTTACATCGACCGACGGCGTGATGACGGTGATGGTGTTGCTGCCGACGCAGGGCTTCGCCTAAGCACCGCTACGATATGATCAAGGTGGATTATGGTGGAGGGGGGCACCACACACGGCTTGGAACAATCAACTTGTGTGTCTATGGGGTGCCCCCCTACCCCCGTATATAAAGGAGCAAGGGAAGGCTGGCCGGCCTCTCTAGGCGCGCCAAAGGGGGGAGGAATCCTCCTCCTAGTAGGAGTAGGATTCCTCCTTTCCTAGTCCTACTAGGAGGGGAAGGAAGGAGAGGGGAGGAGAAGGAAAGAGGGGGCGCAGCCCCTCCCCTAGTCCAATTCGGACTAGGCCCATGGGGGGGCGCGGCCAGCCCGCGTGGCTTCTCCTCTTTATTCCCTCAAATCCCACTAAGGCCCATATGTATTCCCGTAACTCCCCTAGTACTCCAAAAAATAACCGAATCACTCGGAACCTTTCCGATGTCCAAATATAGTCGTCCATTATATCGATCTTTACGTCTCGACCATATCGAGACTCCTCGTCATCTCCCCGGTCTCATCCGGGACTCCGAACTACCTTCGGTACATCAAAACACATAAACTCATAATACCGAACGTTAAGCGTGCGGACCCTACGGGTTCGAGAACTATGTAGACATGACCGAGACACATCTCCGGTCAATAACCAATAGCGGAACCTGGATGCTCATATTGGTTCCTACATATTCTACGAAGATCTTTATCGGTCAAATCGCATAACAACATACGTTGTTCCCTTTGTCATCGGTATGTTACTTGCCCGAGATTTGATCGTCGGTATCTCAATACCTAGTTCAATCTCGTTACCGGCAAGTCTCTTTACTCGTTCCGTAGTGCATCATCCCGTAACTAACTCATTAGTCACATTGCTTGCAAGGCTTATAGTGATGTGCATTATCGATAGGGCCCAGAGATACCTCTCCGACAATCGGAGTGACAAATCCTATTCTCGATCTATGCCAACTCAACGAACACCATCGGAGACACCTGTAGAGCACCTTTATAATCACCCAGTTATGTTGTGATGTTTGGTAGCACACAAAGTGTTCCTCGTGTATTCGGGAGTTGTATAATCTCATAGTCATAGGAACATGTATAAGTCATGGAGAAAGCAATAGTAGTAAACTAAACGATCAAGTGCTAAGCTAACGAAATGGGCCAAGTCATTCACATCATTCTCCTAATGATGTGATCCCGTTAATCAAATGACAACTCATGTCTATGGCTAGGAAACTTAACCATCTTTGATCAACGAGCTAGTCAAGTAGAGGCATACTAGTGACACTATGTTTGTCTATGTATTCACACATGTATTATGTTTCCGGTTAATACAATTCTAGCATGAATAATAAACATTTATCATGATATGAGGAAATATAAATAACAACTTTATTATTGCTTCTAGGGCATATTTCCTTCATTGTTCCCTTTGTCATCGGTATGTTACTTGTCCGAGATTCGATCGTCGGTATCATCATACCTAGTTCAATCTCGTTACCGGCAAGTCTCTTTACTCGTTCCGTTATGCATCATCCCCCAACTAACTCATTAGTCACATTTCTTGCAAGGCTTATAGTGATGTGCATTATCGAGAGGGCCCAGAGATACCTCTCCGATACACGGAGTGACAAATCCTAATCTCGATCTATGCCAACTCAACAAACACCTTCGGAGACACCTGTAGAGCATCTTTATAATCACCTAGTTACGTTGCGATGTTTGATAGCACACTAAATGTTCCTCCGGTATTCAGGAGTTGCATAATCTCATAGTCAGAGGAACATGTATAAGTCATGAAGAAAGCAATAGCAATAAAACTGAACGATCATTATGCTATGCTAACGGATGGGTCTTGTCCATCACATCATTCTCTAATGATGTGATCCCGTTCATCAAATGACAACACATGTCTATGGTTAGGAAACTTAACCATCTTTGATTAACGAGCTAGTCAAGTAGAGGCATACTAGTGACACTCTGTTTGTCTATGTATTCACACATGTACTAAGTTTCCGGTTAATACAATTCTAGCATGAATAATAAACATTTATCATGATATAAGGAAATATAAATAACAACTTTATTATTGCCTCTAGGCCATATTTCCTTCAGTCCGACCTCGAGAAGGCGGCGCTTCACCCCGAAAGTCCTCTCCTTATTTTTTTTTCTAGGGCAAATGGGCCTATAAACCAGAAGATGGGCACCAGGGGCTGGCTAGGGGCCCCACCACCCGCCAGGGCACGCCTGGGGTGGGGGCCAGGCGCGCCCTGGTGCCTTGTGGGCACCTGGGTGGCCCCCTCTGGTACTTCTTTGCTCCAGTATTTTTATTTTTCCAAAATAAATCTCCGTAAAATTTCAGCTCATTTGGAGATGTGCAGAATAGGTATCTCTGACATTGCTTTTTAGGTCCAGAATTCCAGCTGCCGGTAATCTCCCTCTTTTTGTAAACCTTGCATATTATGAGAGAAAAGACATTAGAATTTCTCCACATAGTGTTATATTGATTGAAAACACTATAAATAATAGTATAAAAACATGATGCAAATGGACATATCACTGCACTACCCTTATTCTTCATGAACATATTAGCTCTTCCTGCTTTCATTATCAATTAGAGAACCAACTACCTCAGGAATTATCTATGGACGAAATTTCACCAACAAATTGTTGGATCTGCTTTAATTTCTTGGGAGAAAGTTTGTAGACCAAAAAGCAGACTGGGCATTCTAGATATCTCAGTGCACAACAAAGCTCTCATGATGAAGAACATCCAAATTTTCATAAATCAGGATTCACTGTTGGTGGTCTCATTTGTGTGGGAAAAATATTACTCTAAAAACCTTCCTGGTTTTAAAATGGAAGGTTCAAGCTAGTGGAAAAACATTTAAAACTTATAGTGGAATACAAGGCCAACTCTGACTGCAAATGGTAATGGACATGCCACCCTTCTCTGGCCTGATTGCTAGCTTGACCAGCCATTGGTTAACAAATTTCCAGAGCTTCATTCTTATGTCAGAAGTGATCTTCAATCTGTTGCATCCTGGATTAGTGTTGAAGACTCTGCCATGTTCTTCTACACTCCTCTGTCCAGTCAAGCCTTCAACCAATTCAATCAGTTGCAAACCTTAATACAAGACCATTGTGATTACGAGTGAATGATAAATGGACTTGTAAGGGTGAGGAACATAAGTATTCCTCAATTAAAATGTATAAGCAACTCTACTCTCAAGAGAAAGTGCACAAGGTATTCAAATGGATCTGGAAAAGTGTTTGTAGGCCCAGGCACAAAAACAATTTCTGGCTACTACTGCATGATAGAGTAAACACCAGAAATTTACTGAACAAGAAGAAGTTTTACTTGGATTGCTATGACTGTGTATTCCAGAATGATAAAATGGAGGAAACTTCGAGACATTTTTTCTGGGATTGTGGCTTTGTCCAAGACCGCTGGAATCACATTTCTTCATTAAAAAAACTGGGAATTTCATCCTATGATTATACTACTGCCAAGAGGGATTGCCATGGAGATAATAATTCAAGGATGTTGGAGTACCTAGATTCATAGAAATGGAAAATTCTTTAGGCAAGAAGTTTCAAAAGTGGATTGCTGGAAATTTCAACTCAAACATGATAGGATCTGAGTTTGCTGGAACATAGAGTCAAGGCAAAGCATTTGAATATTTTGCAAGCATGGACCAGTGATCATGCATCTGGTGTGATCACTTCAAAGTGCTAACACCTCTCTTTGTTTAGATGTTGAACAGGACTTGGATAGCTTTTGATTTTCCTTTTTTTTAGATTAGTTGTATATATTGTACTCTCCATTTTATTAATACAAAAACACCATAAAACAATTGTTCTACGGTTTGCGGTTCAAAAAGATGCATTTATCTTTCCTGTTTGAAGAAACCTTTGCACAACAAAATTTCCATCATAGTATTGTGTGATCCAGTTATGTCGTAGCCTATTCAAGCTTAATCACAGTTGAGACGCATTACAAGTTAGGTTTTAAGGAGGACATCTTATATCAAATTATATAGATGGAGTATCTTTTTGCACAGAGAGTGGCAATCAAGATGAATAGATGACCAGGGTAAAATATAATGATGGCGTTCGTTTATTCACGATCTGAAATGAAGTTCGATCAGAGCAGTACAGTAATTATCATGCATGTATGGCCAAGTCATGCGTGAAGACGTGGTCGGGAGGTGGTGGCGCGGTCACCGTCTGCTGCTGGTGGTAGCGGCGGCGGAGGGCGGCGGGGTCGTAGCAGCAGTAGCATCCCATGCCGTGTTTGAGGCTGCAGCGGCCGTGGATGTGGCCGAAGTGCTTGCAGCAGTGCATGCACTTGCCCGTCTTGTAGCACTTCCCGATGCACCACGGCGTGTACATGTCGCACACCATCTTCCCCTCCACCGTCACCCCAACTGAACCCACACGATCGAGAACTCCAAATGAGATGAATCCACACGAAAATCCCAACAAAATCTGAATCAAATTCATGACAGCTGGGGTCGATCGATGGTTTTGACTTACGGGAGGCGATGAGGAGCATGGCCAGGATCAGCAATGGGGCGAGCTGCTTCTTATTCCTCTGGCACGTCTCCACTGCCAGCTAGTTACCCTGATTAGACGAGTGATTAGTGGTTTCTGGGTGCATAGGCTGAGTGGTATTTATACACCTAGGACGGTAGGAGGAGAGAATATATACATCAGTATTAGTATATACTACTTGTTCAATGCCTGCTACGCGACACATTTACAGATAACTTACGACTGGATCATTTATCGTGGTGGTCTGGACGGCCACCACTCTGCCAGCTTATTACATACTCTCTCTCCGTTCTGAGATATATCTCTTTCTAGAGATTTTAATGTAGACTACATAAGAAGCAAAATAAATGAATCTACACTTTAAAATATGTCTATATACATCCATATGTAGTCTTTATCAAAATTTTAAAAAAGACTTATACAAATTCATATGTAATCCCTATTAAAATCTTTAAAAACGATTTATATTTAGGAACGGAGGAAGTACATACATACAGATAACTTGTTATGCCATGGAGACGGATCATCAACAGAATATGGTACCAAACCTCACGGGCGAAGGAAACACTCCAGCAGCAGCAGGCGATCGATTTTCTCTGGGTACTGACAGCAGTAGAGTAAAATGCACAAAACCACCATATTAACATTATAGCTTTCGAAAAACTACCACTTTACAAAATACGACACTTTGCACGGCAGCGTGATTCTTTTTGTGAGAGCGCTTTGACGTGGCCGATCACTCGCGGGCCAACAGCGTGATGGCGAGGCACTAACGGCCGTTAACGGTCTTATTTTTTTTCGCGCGGGACAAAGTTGCCTGGCTGGGCTGGGCGGGTCGCGTTCGATTGGTGGCTGGGGTGGGCTGCCTGTGGGCGTTCGGTCGTTTCTATTTACTGGGTTGTTAGGTCGGGCCCTGCTCCTTCGTTTTTGCTCAAAAAAATAACGCACCGGTAGTTCGATCGATTTAGTGTGCCTGTTCATTTCTCCAGAAAACCTCAGTCTCCACACACACAGTGCATTCATTCACATTCACCATCCTTGCACAGATAACCACCACTCTCCATCGCCTCTCCATCCAACTTCCACCTTCCCACCCAAAAAACCTCCACCGCGCCATGGCATTGGCCTCTAATGGGATAAGACGCTGCAGGAGATCTTCGATGGTGACAACACCAAGCTCTCCTACACGCACGAGGTGAGCACCTGATACGCCAGCGTTGAAATTCTGAAGAACCATGCGCGCGCAGTGAGGGCGGCTGCCAACAATGAGTACGCCCGATTGCCAGACCTCCACCGCCACTGATCGAGAACTTGGTCTGGGCGATGGGGGAGGTGAGGGATTCCCCGGATCCATACCGGAGGGCACGTTGGTACATGTACCAGAACCGCGAATAACTCCGCGTGGACTACGCGCTCGACAGGTTGGTTTCAGTACTGCCCCTCGCTTCTCTGTTTGAAATGGTGCCGCCGCAGATGGAGCAGCAACAGATTGAGCAGCAGCAGATGCAGGTGGAGACAGGCACAAGAAGCAGGAGGAAGAAGAAGAAGCTCCACATCATGGGCCAGTTCGCCGATCTCTCTGTCTTCTGAAGCTGCAGCAAGAGTGAGTCTGAAGCAGTATCTGCCCTTGTTAGTTTCTGCAGCAAGATCTGAACCCATATATGTGTTCAGTTAGTTTCTGAACTTAGTGTCTCAAGTACTTGGTTTCTAAACTTAATTTATGCAGCAGCAGGTCATGTAACATCCCCAGTATCACACCACAGTAATCCCTTATGATCATGCAAAGTCATCATCATTTGCATTGATTAATCACAGTGGTTAAATATCTCGTTTCACAATCCTTCTGTGAACTCAATTCAAATTCAAAGTGAAATTTGAAGTTGCACAAAAGATGCTGGAAAAATGTTCACCATTTAGCAAATATTCCAAAACAACTTGTTGTTAAGGAAAACAACATCACCATCAAGTCAAAGTGGGTCAAAGCATTTAAATCAGTGCCAAAACAACACTATAAATGCCTAAATTCATTATGAAAAATGCCAAAGGATTCCAAAATTTCCCTAACTTCCTGTGGCAATGTGGAATGTACCATAATATTTTTGTGACTAAGTTTAACATTTTTATTAAGTCATTTGATGGCTCAAATTATTGCAAAACTATCTCTGGAAATAAAACAGATATAAAAATAGAAAAATGCTTAGACTACTGCTGGGGCTGGGCCTAAGTGCATAGTGCACTTGGCCCAACCCAACCTGGGCTTCTCCCACCTCGCTACAGGAGGCAGGGGCTCGTGGCAGGCATCTGGCCGCCATGGCCATTCCCTGGCCGCGTGCCGGCCATCTGCCGGCTCCTCTAGAGCATAAAGGCCGACTCTGTGACCCCCCAGACGAACCCTAGCCCCCACTTGCCCTCCCCTCGCGCCGCTTCGCCCTCTCCCTCTCTGCCTTGTTCGCCCGAGCGCGGTCGCCGACGTGCCGCCGTCAATCCCGCGGCCACCGACCACCGTTCGTCGCACCGACGAGTCCAGGAGGATCGCCACCGTCGACTACGTCCGTCCAGAGCGTCAATTCGAGTGGAGCCGCCCTGTACGCTCGCCATCGACCTCGTTTCCACCGCGTACATCGTCGTCGTCCGCGACGCCTTCTTCCTCGTCGGTTGCCGCATGTTGTCACCGTCGGACCACCTCTCCGGTCCACCCCGACCCTCCCCGAGCGCGCTAATGGACAAGTGGTGAGCAACTCCTCCGGATCCCCTTTTCTCCGCTTCAATTGGGTCGTATTTTTGCCGTCCCCGAACACATCCGATCTCGCCCGTACGCGTACGTACGTATGTGCGTGAGCTGCTGCCTGCTTCTGCTACTTAACTGACGCCTGCGGCTGCTGCGTACTGCTGGTTGCCGTCGCGTGACCTGCTCGCTGTCGCCGCTCGCCCCTGCTACCGCTTGATGTCGCTGCCGCAAGCTGCTGCTGCTCCCGCTTGCTGCTGCTCACTGCTAGTGCCCGCCGCTGATGCTCCTGCCTGCTAGCGACTACTGCTCCTAGATGTTGCTGATTGTCGGCTACTGATTCTTCCTACTGCTGCTGTTAGTTGTTGTTCCAGCCGATGCTAGTTGCTGCTAAGTGGCCATGGCCGTGCCCATGTCCAAGCCCGTGTGGTATGCGTGTGTATGCACAACCACCGCCGGCCGGCCGTGCTTTTTATCTTAGGGGCTAATTACTAATTAGTTTAACTACTAGCCAATGACAGTGGCCCCACGATTAGCTAATCTAATTTAATTAAAGTCTAGTTAACCATAGCCAATGACACGTAGGACCCACAGAAATTATTCATTGGTTGACCTAGTCAACAACTGATTGTACTGTTGACTTTGACATGACCCCACATGTCATTGACTGTGGCTGGCAACACACTAGGTGACAAAAGTAAATTTATAGTTTTAATTGCGAAATTAATAATAAATTTCAGTATATTGCTAAAACTTTGAAAATCATATAAAATAAACCGTAACTCGGATGAAAATGTTTTCTACATGAAAGTTGCTCAGAAAAATCCAACGAAATCGAATATGCGGTCCGTTCATCATCACATGCCTCTAGCATCTTTGAACATGGAACATTCCTCCTCCGGTCATCGATCGACACGAATTAGGGCAGAATACATTCGGTTGAATTCCCCTTCACCTATATCGTGTAGCCATATGTTAGGTCACACCCGACACAACATATTGCCATGTTGCGCTTTGTGATACTATGTTTGCTTTATATTCTTTGTTTCTCCCTCTTATCTTGGTGAACCGAGACCGATGATGCCCTGTGATCGACTACGTCGACGACGACCCCTCCTTGCGAGCAACCGGGCAAGCCCCCTGATCATCTGATATCGCCCATTCCATTCTCTCATGCTTGCATTAGATTTTACTCTTATTATTGTTTGCACCTATTACGATGCATAGCACCTTTTGTACCCTCTTGTTGTACCTTACACCTTATCCTAAAGCGCTTAGTATAGGTTGGATAGTGATCCATCGATGACCCCGCCTTGTCCGTGCGCCTGTTGAATAATCGAAGACCGATCAGCGGGATCGAAGACCGAGCCCCGACACCGCACATCAGCTTCCCTTAGTTGCTCGACACTCTTTGGGTTACTATCGAGTCTGGGGTGAAACCTCTGACACTTCTAATATTAACCACAGTAGTATAGCTATCCGGGCCGTGGTCATCGAGGTGATTTCCTCTTTAACCACTTCCGATTCGAGTCGTCGTGCAACCCTCAAGTGTGGACCTCGGGTGAATCCTCTTACGTTCACCTTGATAACTACATCGGCGGAATTCACGGGGTGATTCCTCGGGTTTTCCTTGATGTTTAGACACACCATTACTTTGATTACTATGACTTTACATTGAGCCATGTTACTAAAGGCGGGTCGACCACGAGGGTGCCGCGCGAGCTTAATTGCAGTGATGTGGAGTCGGGTTGACTGGAGGGTGCCGCGAGATAATTACGAGGCATGGCGGGCATTCCTAGCCCTTGCCGCAAGTCCTCGAGGCAGGCAGCGGGTCACATCTTCGTGAGTCTCGCTTGTTACCGCGTTCCTAATCCACTCACGATTTGGATATTTGATCAGGGGCCTCGGCCCGATAGCACTAACCATCACGTGGGCATAGTATGGGCGTTCTGCGTCGTATGCATCGGTAGAAGCTTAATAGGCGTCGACCGAGTGGCCTTGGCCGGGTTGGGCTGCGTGGCGCTGCCTTGTTGAAGGAGGTAGCTAGGTGCGCTCACCGCGCGTCACATAGCGTCTTGAGGAGTTCAGGAGATGGCCCATGACCCCAGGGGCATAGGTTTAGTCCGCGTCTTGGCCTCTCTATTAAGCCTAGGTCGGGTTGCGGCATATTGTTTGGCCGAGGCGGGCATGACCACTGAAAGTGTGTCGTGGGAGTTAAGCGGCGTGGTGGGTAAGTTGGTGCACCCTGGAAGAAAACATCTATCGATAGCACATCCTCTGATAGCGGACACTTGGAGTTGTATCCCGATCGATACAACTAGAAGCTGGATACTTGTGATGAGAATTTGATGATGATGAGGCTGGATTGTGATGATAAGCTGGATAGTATGGCTCAGGATTTCTTTCTCGCGAGGGAATCAAGAAAGGATCTCCGCCGAGGTTGATAACACTACTACTACTTTATTTTATGTTACTCTACTCCTCCGGATCTTTGCAAGATGGTGGTTTTCAACAAATGCTAGTCTTGATAGGACTAGGCCTTCTCTCTATTACAGCATTTCTGCGGCCGGTCCACATATACAACCTTCCTTTGATAATGTTGCATATGTAGTGTAGACCCTTGCTTGCGAGTACTTTGGATGAGTACTCACGGTTGCTTTGCTCCCCTTTTCCCCTTTCTTCTTCTTTCCGGTTGATGCAACGGATGTCGGGGCCAGGGCGGATGCCACCTTTGGCGTTGCTACTACCCAGGGTGCCTACTACTACGTGGAGACCGTCGGCGACCGGGAGTAGTTAGGAGGCTCCAGGCGGGAGGCCTTGCCTTTTCGATCGTTCTTTGCTTTTGGTGCTAGCCTTCTTAAGGCGGACTTGTCTAACTCATGTCGTACTCGGATATTGTTGCTTCGTGACTCTTGTGTATTCGAGCTTATGTATTCGAGCCCTCGAGGCCTGGCTTGTAACATAAAGCTTGTATTATTTTAATTTGTGTCTAGAGTTGTGTTGTGATATCTTTCGTGAGTCCTTGATCTTGATCGTACACATTTGCGTGTATGATTAGTGTACGATTGAATCGAGGCGTCACAAGTTGGTATCGAGCCATTGCTGTAGGATCCCCTTTCCAACTCCATGGCGAAGTTGAGTCTAGAAACGAAACCGTTTTACTAACTTGGTGTGTGGCTTACGGGCCCACGTCGCCAATTGGGTGGTATTAGGATCTTTTATTCCTCGTCTATACTCGGGACTCGATCTCTCTTCCATTCGGGTTAAATGATTTTGCTAACTCTAACATTAGGATCTCGTAACTACTTCCTCCCGGAGCGCCGACATTACACGATCGCTTGCTTGCGAGAAGTTTCGCAGATACTCCTCAATGTTTTTGAGACCACGTGCTTGCTTGCCTTGCGTTCGACCCTGAATAATCCCGTGAATGACATCCTTGCCGCTTGTACCTTCATACCCAGTTGCTCCTATTATTACAAGATGTACTCTCCGGTGTTTGAGAATCCTTTGTGCCTATACGCCTTGCGGTTTCTTTTTGCACTACGGATAATTCGCTAAACCCGTTCATCCCAAGTTGTTCACATGATTTCAAAATACTTGGAAATACTATATGATCTTCCGAAAAATCCTCTGCAGCCTATTGCTCTTGATTTTCCTTGGCTGCTTGCATTAGGATTAATTCCATATGTCTAGCAATATTCTTTAAAATTATTTGTGGCTGTCATTCTAATCCTATGGATTCAACGTGTGAGAAAATACTCGCAATCATCAATTAATCCTTGGAAATTTTCTTTCCGGCTTCAACATGGCTCCGGTTATGAGCTGGTTCTTGCCCAATCAAGACTTGATCGGGGCCATATTTAAGTCTATTCAACTTACTCACCTTTTGATCAGAGCCTATGCTTCTGATCCTTCGACTTGAAATCATATAACTCCTTTGTACTCAAGCATCGAATTATTCAGATGTTTCTATAATCCAATGCCTTTGCATTCCTTCCTTCTTCGATTGAGTCTTGATACTCACATCAGATCCATTAAGGACCATTGAATCCTTTGTTGGATTATTATCCGTGATTTCCTTCATATTCAAAATTTTGTGCGCTCTTCCTCGATACATATTGCCTTTGGTAAATTGTATTCTCTGCCTTCTCAACCATGCTCGCCTTGAGCTTGTGTTATTTACTCTTGGCGTTGTGGAATAGGTTCCTAAAATGCCCGATGGGTTGAACTTATGCCTTCCATAATCCGTGGGAACCGAGAGTTCTCACGAGTCTTACTCTTCGGTACTTGGCGGATAAATCCTATGCACTACAAATTCTTGACGAGGAGTGAATGAAAGGTTATCTATTGAAGAAGTGGAAGTCAACCTTGAACCTTTGTGTTCATGCCCATGGAACCGATGTAGAACTTATCATGGAAGCTGCTCATAAAAATAATTATTTCTTTGGTACAAGCTCGACTTGTATCTATGAATTGATCCTTTGCAATCGTGGTTCGACCATATTTCCTCCTTGATTCCATTTAGGATAAGTTAAAATACTTATCCTCTGCAAATCATTCCCCGTCCAACCTCTACTCCGATTTACCTTAGGCATTACACCTAGTATCGATATTGGGAAGTTTTATACCCCATAACATCATTCCTAGCTTTGATCGGCTATATTTTTTATCATGTCAACTTTTAAGCGTGCTACGATCCTTCTTCCGGAGCACAATTTTTGACGATGAGCTAAGCCTACATCGACTTTCCTCGTCATATCATTTTGTCTTGAATAGCAAGCTTAATTTGAGTGTTTATCGTGCGCGTGGTTCCAATAACCTTCGCTTCATCATTCCTTTGACTTGATGTCATCGCCGATCGATTACATCTTCATGAAATCTCTCGACAAATGTTTCGTGATCATCATCAACACTCGAGGTCTTCGGGATATCAATCGAATTCATGATGAGAAATACAATCCTTGCCCCTCGATGATTTAAGTTATCATCGATAACATTCTTGCCTTCCCCAACACAAACTTGTTCACATAATTTTGGTAATACTCCCTTTTTGACATGTCGATGGATTGTTCTTTGAGCCGTCGCCACACCCTCATCTTTTCTTTCTTTGAAATTGTATGACTTATTTTCTAAGTTGTTTCCGATGGATCCTTTGTGTATCTGAAGTCAGACCTTTCCACGATGACCATGTCAACACTATCCCGAAACATGTGTGTGGTACTCAGATCATCAACAAGAACATTGGGGCGCAATGCTAACTATTCTTGATCAATTATCCAATCACCATTGTATGTGTAAACCTCATAAATTCCTTGCCCCTTTGTCTAAGCGGTTTAATACTTGGAGTCCAATCATGCTCGCCTTTCTTTGGGAAAGTTATACTCTAATGCTTTTGTATAAGCACCTTTTCCTTTCCATTAGTGCAGTTAAACTAATAACCACATTTTCCTTTCCATTTTTTGTTTAACCTTTCTTGTGATCTATATGATCTAAGCGGTAATAGTTCCACCTTGTGAAAACACCTCGATGTACAATTTGTCGATAAGACCTTGTTATTATTCTTTGTTGACATTAGGTAACCACCGATGGGCGAGAACTTTGCCTATTGGTCCGCCTCGTTCAGCGAAAGCGGAAATGGTTCTCTTCGTCCCTCGCCCTTGGTACCAACATTGTTGCCAACATAACTAATAGGTTATTCTTTGACATGCCTTGTTATCATGGTATGCAAGATGTGATGCCTTCCTAGTTATTACCCACATGGTGGGCCCATAACCACAGTTTCACGGGATCGAAACTGACTCTCTGTACAACCTTGATGCGAAGTATCTTATGCTCTTGGCTTTGTGTGTTGTCACGAGTCACCCTCGAGGATGATCTATTCGATGCTCTGAACCCTTCTCACACTCTGTTCGGTGTCGATCGTTTGTCCATTTGCTTGAAACTTCCTATTGAACCTTCATACATTGCTCTCGATGTTTTACGAAGTTTCAACTTGAGAGATATACATCACACTCCTCCATTGTTCACGGATAATTATCCCTATAAGGATCATTTCTCTCGAAGTTACTCTTTACTTCCCCACTTAAATCTCGGGACGAGATTTCTTGTAATGGAGGAGATTTGTAACATCCCGATATCACACCACAGTAATCCCTTATGATCATGCAAAGTCATCATCATTTGCATTGATTAATCACGATGGTTAAATATCTCGTTTCACAATCATACGTGAACTCAATTCAAATTCAAAGTGAAATTTGAAGTTGCACAAAAGATCTTTGGAAAAATGTTCACCATTTAGCAAATATTCCAAAACAACTTGTTGTTAAGGAAAACAACATCACCATCAAGTCAAAGTGGGTCAAAGCATTTAAATCGGTGCCAAAACAACACTATAAATGCCTAAATTCATTATGAAAAATGCCAAAGGATTCCAAAATTTCCCTAACTTCACGTGGCAATGTGGAATGTACCATAGTATTTTGTGACTAAGTTTAACATTTTTATTAAGTCATTTGATGGCTCAAATTATTGCAAAACTATCTCGGAAATAAAAGCAGAGATAAAAATAGAAAAAGGCTTAGACTACTGCTGGGTGGGCCTAAGTGCATAGTGCACTTGGCCCAACCCAACTGAGCTTCTCCCACCTCGCTCAGGAGGCGGGGGCTCGTGGCGGGCATCGCCGCCATGGCCATTCCACGGCAGCGTCTTGCCATCTGCCGGCTCCTCTAGAGCATAAAGGCCGACTCGTGACCCCCGGATGAACCCTAGCCCCCACTTGCCCTCCCCGCGCGCCGCCTCTCCCTCTCTGCCTTGTTACGCCCGGCCTTGATCGCGCCGGCGTGCGCCGTCAATCCATGACCTGCCGACCACCACCGTTCGTCGACCAAGCGAGTCCGGGAGGATCGCCACCGTCGACTCGTCCGTCGCCCAGGCGTCAATTCGAGTGGAGCCGCCTGTCGCTTCGCCATCGACCTCGTTTCCACGCGTACATCGTCGTCGTCGCGACGCCTTCTTCCTCGTCGGTTGCCGCATGTTGTCGCCGTCGGACCACCTCTCCGGTCCACCGGCCCTCACGGCGCTAATGGACTCGTGGTGAGCAACTCCTCCGGATCCCTTTTCTCCGCTTCGATTGGGTCGTACTTTTGCCGTCCCGAACACATCGATCTCGCCCATACGGCGTGCGTGCGTATGTCGTGTTGCTTTGCTATACGCTATAGCGGCGCTGCGGGGCTGCTGCGTCTTCTTGGTTGCCGTCGCGTGACACCTTTCATTGTCGCCGCTTTCGCCCTGCTACCGCTTGATGTCATTGCCGCCAGCTGCTGCTGCTCCTTTGCTAGTGCCGCTTGTTGATGCTCTGGCTGCTAGCGACTCTGCTCCTAGATGTTCTTGATTGCGACTCTTGATTCTTCCTCTTCTTTGTTGTTAGTTGTTGTTCGGCCGATGCTAATTCTTTGCTAAGTGGCCATGGCCGTGCCCATGTCAAGCCCGTGTGGTATGCGTGTGTATGCACAACCACCGCCGGCCGGCCGTGCTTTTTATCTTAGGGGCTAATTACTAATTGGTTTAACTACTAGCCAATGACGGTGGCCCCACGATTAGCTAATCTAATTTAATTAAAGTCTAGTTAACCATAGCCAATGACACGTAGGACCCACGAAATTATTCATTGGTTGACCTAGTCAACGGTGATTATCTTGTTGACTTTGACTGACCCACATGTCATTGGTGTGGTGGCAACACTAGGTGACAAAAGTAAATTTATAGTTTTAATTGCGAAATTAATAATAAATTTGATATATTGCTAAAACTTTGAAAAATCATATAAAATAAACCGTAACTTCGGATGAAAATGTTTTCTACATGAAAGTTGCTCGAGAAAAATCCAACGAAATCGAATATGCGGTCCGTTCATCATCACATGCCTCTAGCATCTTTGAACATGGAACATTCCCCTCCGGTCATCGATTCGACCTGGTCGGAACGAGAATACATTCGGTTGAATTCCCCTTCACCTATATCGTGTAGCCATATGTTAGGTCACACCGACACAACATATTGCCATATTACGCTTTGTGATACTATGTTTGCTTTATATTTCTTGTTTCTCCCCCTCTTATCTTGGTGAACCGAGACCGATCTTGCCCTGTGATCGACTACGTCGACGCGACCCCTCCTTGCGAGCAACCAGGCAAGCCCCCCTTTGATCATCTGATATCGCCCATTCCATTCTCTCATGCTTGCATTAGATTTTACTCTTTATTGTTTGCACCTATTACGATGCATAGCTTTGCTTTTGTACCCTCTTGTTGTACCTACACCTTATCCTAAAGCTGCTTAGTATAGGTTGGATAGTGATCCATCGATGACCGCCTTGTCCCGATTGCCCCATTGAATGAAGACCGATCAGCGGGATCGAAGACCGAGCCCGACACCGCACATCACTTCCCTTAGTTGCTCGACACTCTTTGGGTTACTATCGAGTCTGAGGGTGAAACTCTCTGACGCCGATATTAACCTGTAGTATAGCTATCCGGTCGTGGTCATCGAGGTGATTTCCTCTTTAACCACTTCGATTCGAGTGCGTCGTGCAACCCCTCAAGTGTGGACCTCGGTGAATCCTCTTCGTTCACCTTGATAACTACATCGGCGGAATTCACGGGGTGATTCCTCGGGTTTTCCTTGATGTTTAGACACACCATTACTTTGATTACTATGACTTTACTTGAGCCATGTTACTAAAGGCAATTCGACCACGAGGGTGCCCGCGAGCTTAATTGCGAGTGATGTGGAGTCGGGTTGACACGGAGGGTGCCGCGAGATAACTTCGAGGCGTGGCGGGCATTCCTAGCCCTTGCCGCAAGTCCTCGAGGCACGGGCAACAGGGTCACATCTTCGTGAGTCTCTGCTTGTTACCGCGTTCCTAATCCACTCGATTTGGATATTTGATCCGAGGGCCTCGGCACGATAGCACTAACCATCACGTGGGCATAGTATGGGCGTTACTGCGTCGTATGCATCGGTAGAAGCTTAATAGGCGTCGGCCGGCCGAGTGGCCTTGGCGGGTTGGGCTGCGTGGCGCTTTGCCTTGTTGAAGGAGGTAGCTAGGTGCGCTCACCATTGCGTCACATAGCGTGCGAGGAGTTCAGGAGATGGCCCATGACCCTGGGGCATAGGTTTAGTCCGTCTTGGCCTCTCTATTAAGCCTAGGTCGGGTTGCGGCGTATTGTTTGGCGAGGCGGGCATGACCACTGGAAAGTGTGTCCGTGGGAGTTAAGCGGCGTGGTGGGTAAGTTGGTGCACCCTGCGGTGAAAACATCTATCGATAGCACGTCCTCTGATAGCGGACACTTGGAGTTGTATCGATCGATACAACTAGAGCTGGATACTTGTGATGAGAATTTGATGATGATGAGAAGCTGGATTGTGATGATAAGTGGATAGTATGGCTCTGGGATTTCTTTCTCGCAGGGAGTCAAGAAAGGATCTCCGGCCGAGGTTGATAACACTACTACTACTTTATTTTATGTTACTCTACTCCCTCCGGATCTTTGCAAGATGGTGGTTTCCAGCAGATACTAGTCTTGATAGGACTAGGCCTTCTCTCTATTACGGCATTTACTGCAGCCAGTCCACATATACAACCTTCCTTTGATAATGTTGCATATGTAGTGTAGACCCTTGCTTGCGAGTACTTTGGATGAGTACTCACGGTTGCTTTGCTCCCCTTTTCCCCTTTCTTCTTCTTTCGGTTGATGCAACCGGATGTCGGGCCCAGGGCGGATGCCACCTTTGCGATTGCTACTACCCGAGGGTGCCTACTACTACGTGGAGACCGTCGGCGACCGGGAGTAGTTAGGAGGCTCAGGCGGGAGGCCTTGCCTTTTCGATCGTTCTTTGCTTTTGGTGCTAGCCTTCTTAAAGCGGACTTGTCTAACTCATATACGTACTCAGATATTGTTGCTTCCACGACTCTTGTGTATTCGAGCTTATGTATTCGAGCCCTCGAGGCCCTGGCTTGTAACATAAAGCTTGTATTATTTTAATTTGTGTCTAGAGTTGTGTTGTGATATCTTCCCGTGAGTCCTTGATCTTGATCGTACACATTTGCGTGTATGATTAGTGTACGATTGAATCAAGTGGACCATGTGCAAGGCAAAGGTTTGCCCTTGATAGGTTTTCTATTTTACCGGTCTCATGGTAGTTGTGGAAGACCGGGTTATAGGATCGATAGCCGTACTATCAAGGGGCTCTCAAGTGAGTAGCTTGATCGTATCGTTAAATCGAGAGCTCAAACCATTGCATCCTTGCATCATGTTTCTTAGTTCTTGTTTGGTTCTTCTCCTTGTGAGATTTGGAGCTTATGGTCATTTTATGACAAGCTCGAGTTCATCAACGGAGTTCTCATGCATCTTCTATGATGTTTTCGATGTTGGAGGGTATCCGGTTCTTCTCGGTTGGAGGTTTCACTCCTTTGTTTGCTAAGCATACCTCCCCGCCTCTCGCTATTACGATGCTACTCGTTGTCTTGTTTCAAACAAGCTTGAGTTTGCTCAATTAGACTCATATGAAGAAGTTATGGCGATTCTGGTTTTCCTTGGAGTATTCTTTGTTTTCAAGGTTGGTGCAGTGATGATACCGTGCCCTCGGTGATAGTACCGCTTGAAGCTCCGAGCGGTAGTACCGCTCTGGGAATGATAATCCGCTCAAGCGGTAGTACCGCTCTCCGACAGTAGTACCGCTTGGGAGTTTGGTAGTAATGCATTTGTGTCGTCTGGCTACTTCGCCTCGATTCTCGAGCAGTGTTTTTAAGTGTCGGGTTTTGCGGCACTAGTAGCGGCGGTAGAAGCGGTAATACCGCTCACGCGGTAATACCGCTCTTCCTAATGATAGTCCCTTCTCCTTGTGAGATTTGGAGCTTATGGTCATTTTATGACAAGCTCGAGTTCATCAGCGGAGTTCTCATGCATCTTCTATGATGTTTTCGATGTTGGAGGGTATGCGGTTCTTCTCGGTTGGAGGTTTCACTCCTTTGTTTGCTAAGCATACCTCCCGCCTCTCATTTGTTTGATGCTACTCGTTGTCTTGTTTCAAACAAGCTTGAGTTTGCTCAATTGGAGCTCATATGAAGAAGTTATGGCGATTCTGGTTTTCTGAGTATTCTTTGTCTTCGTGGTTGTGGCTTAAGATTGGTGCAGTGAGTAGTACCGTGACCCTCGTGAGTAGTACCGCTTGAAGCTCCTCAGTGGTAGTACCGCTCTCGGGCTGATAATGCCCGCTCAGCAGTAATACCGCTCTCCGACAGTAATACCGCTTGGGAGTTTGGCCGTAATACCATTGTGCGTCTGGGCTACTTCGCCTCGATTCTCGAGCGGTGTTTTCTCGTGTCGGGTTTTGCGGCACTAGGCGGCGATAGAAGCGGTAGTACCGCTCTACTCCATGATAATACCGCTCTGGGCCGATGTTTGTCTTTCTCTTCAGTAGCGGTAGTACTGCTGGATAGGAAGCGGTAATACCGCCCTCGTGATAATACCGCCCTTCCCTATGAGTAATACCGCTCTGTCTTGAGATTTTCGATTGGGGTAGCGGTTGGATTTTCCCCTCCTATAAAAGGGGTCTTCTTCCCCATTGAACCTTATCCTTTGAGCTCGTGTTCTTCCCCATTGTTGATCTTCTCCGAGCTTGCTTTCTCTCAATCCCTCCATGGATTCTTGCTAGTTTTGGGGGGAAAGAGAGAGATCTAGATCACGTTCCACCAATCACTTTCTCCTCTAAGTGAGGGAACCCCTTGGATCTAGATCTTGGAGTTCTTGGTGTTCTCCTTCTTGTTCTTCCTCTCATTTTCCTCCCTAGCATTAGTTGCTTTGGTGGGATTTGAGAGAGAAGGACTTGGGCACTCTGTGTGCCCTTGCCATTACATTTGTGCATCGGTTTGAGTTCTCCACGGTGATACGTGGAAGTTACAAGTTGAGAAGCTTATTACTCTTGGGTGCTTGGCGCCCTAGGCAGTTAGTGGTGTTAGGAGCTCAATCATTGTGGTGTAAAGCTCAGGCAAGCGTCGGGTCTCAATTAGGTTGTGGAGATCGCCTAGAGCAATTTGACGGAGTTCGGTGACCGCCCCAAGGGTTGCCAAAGTGTCTGGGTTGGTGACCGCCCCAAGGGTTGCCATTTATGCAGGTTCGGTGACCGCCCTCAAGGGTCCCTTAGTGGAATCACGGCATCTTGCATTGTCTTGAGGCGTGAGGAGATTACAGTGGCCCTAGTGGCTTCTTGGGAGCATTGTGCCTCCACACCGCTCCAAGCGAAGATTAGCATCCGCAAGGGTGTGAACTTGGGATACATCGTCTCGCGTGCCTCGGTTATCTCTTACCGAGCCCTTTACTTATGCACTTTACTTTGTGATAGCCATATTGTTCTTTGTCATATATCTTGCTATCACATAGTTGCTTATCTTGCTTAGCATAAGTTGTTGGTGCACATAGGTGAGCCTAGTTGTTTTAGGTTTTGTGCTTGACAAATTAACCGTTAGGTTTATTCCGCATTTGTTCAAGCCTAAACCGTAATTATTTTAAAGCGCCTATTCACCCCCCCCCCCCTCTAGGCGACATCCTCGATCTTTCACCTACTGACACTTCACATCACTCAAATCACTTAAACCCTGTTGCACCGACTCGCTACTTTTGTGGTGAACTTGTCCACTGCATCACTCAACCCAAAATTAACTCATGCACACTGCACAACACCCTGCAAAATTAAGTAGTGATATTTAGTGTTAGTTTCATTCAGTCCACAAGAATAGTTCAATGACATCTATCAACTGAATCTTGCTGTGATTTGATTCAGTTAATTAAATCTTATAGTTTGAATTAACCTAGCTTCAGTCGCAAACTGAATCTTGCTGTGACTTGATTCAGTTAACTGAATTTTTTAGTTTTAGTTAACCTAGCTTCAGTCACAGTGATGAAGATTCAGTTAATTTTGTGCAGTCACAAACAACAATACTCACTTAACTGCATAAGTTCACCACAAGATTCAGTGAACAACAAAATTTGCTAGAATTAGAGCAAACACTTGTTTCCAGATCTGGAACCCTAGAATTCCACAAACAAAAATTGCTACTGGAAAGAGGGAGGCATCTCACCGAGGGCTGGACCATCACCGTTTGACAGTAGATCAACGAATTTTCCTCCAAGAATAATTGAACAATCTTCCTCCTCGACGCGGTTTCCCCCTACCACGCCGGCCAGCCAAGGTGACTAGATATGTTCACCACACCTTGCTCCCCACCACTCCCTCGCTGATGGATCCGGAGCCACCGCCACCTCTGCCCTGCCCGCCTGAGAGAGGAGTTAGATAGACGGTAAGGGATGGAAGTGAGCGATGGGAGTCTGGGCCGGCCCAATCGCTCCAGCCATGGCCGTTGACGGCCGTTAGTGCCTCGCTATCACTGACAATAAAGTCGGCCCGCAAGTGATCGGCCACGTCAAAACACTCTCAGAAAATGAATCAGTGTCTTTTGCCACTGTCAAAACTTCGCTACGGTGCAAAGTGTCATGTTTTGTAAAGTGGTGATTTTTTTAGAGCTATGACACTAATGTGGTGGTTCTGTGCATTTTATTCACAGTAGTACAACACAGTGTGTAAGAAGGCGACGCGCGAGGCGGTCCGCCGTCCACAACCGATTCTTGAGTGCAAGCCAGCAAATAATGTCGGTGCCAAGCGCAAATGGTGCCCAGGACGTCCACAAATCACGAGCACCCGGAGGCCGGAGCCTCCTTCCCTGCCCAAGAAAAAAGGGAGCCATCGGGAAAAGAAGTCAGGACTGTCTCACGACCAAGTACGGATGGGAGATCAACAAGAGGATCAGTACTACTATTGGATACAACTGGAGAGTTACAAGGAGATCAGGGGTGAGAAATCAGCAACCAAAGGAGGTGAGATACAAGTAGCAGGGGCGAGGACAGGAGCAAGGGTGAGGAGAGGTGTTTTTTTAGTTAAAGGAGACGTGTTAAAGTGTGTGGGCTTCGCATAGGGATCCCTCGACTACGCTGGCTATCAAATGCGCTTAACGAGTGCTCCAGCTGGCTTTACCAGTGTTCGTGGACCCCGACGACTCTTGAAGCCTTGGCGATGCGGGAGGCTCTTTTTTTTGCAGAAGGCTCTTGCTTTGGCAAATAATCTATACATTTAGAATATAATGGTGGCCTCGGATTGCAAGGTGGTGGTTGGCACAATTTAGTACGAGAGTGCATCTTCTTATGGTGTAGTGTGCTACATGAGATATCGCTTCGGCTAGCTAGTTTTATTTCTTGTAATATTTATCATGAGTTTAGGACCTCGAGTATTGAGGACCATTGTCTTGCAAAACATGCTTTAACGTTAGTAGTCGGCCACCATGTTTGGCTTGCGCTACCTGATGATCTTAACTTCGTCATTGTTATTGTGACGGCTGAGTAATAAAGCATGTTTGCCTAAAAAGGCTGACTTTACCGGTTTTTAGGACAGCAAACATGAAACACGCAAAGCGAGTGCTCCAGCTCCTATTTCCACTTTTCCCAATAAAAGCTATATTTTCTGGGTTTTTCTGTTTTCCCTTTGGTGTTTTTGTTTATTAATTTTGTTACCTATAAAACTGAAATGTATTATATTTTGAAAAATCACATTATAAAAACAGTTATATAGATTATTTTTCAGATACCCAAACATTTTTTTAATTTGGGAATAAAACTGAAAATACGAACATTTTTTAAACCTAAATGATTTCCCAAAAATGCCAACATGTTTTAAATTTGTGATTTTTAAATGTAACATTTTCAAAATTGCTGAACATTTTAAATTTATGAAAAAATTCAAAACAAGGACATTTTAAAAACAATTCTGAACATTTTTTGACAAAAAAAATTATACTTGGAAGAAAAGAATAAAACAAAAGAAAACAAAAAAGATCAGAAACCTTCTAGAAGGTTTCCAAAACAGGTAAGATGAGCTTGAACCTTCTATAGGTTTTGAAACCAGCATATCCAAGCTGTGCCGGCCCATTTAGCTATTTTTTTTCTTTCTATCGAAAGATAAAAAAAACTTACTCGTTGTGTTGAGAGTCGAACCAGGGACCTCTTGTCCCCGATAAACTGCGCTACCCACTCGACCACAACGGCCTGCCCTCATAACTTCTACCTTTTCTTCTTTTTTCCTTTCCTTTTTCTTTTCAATTATTTTTCTTTTTTATTTAAATTTCATGAAATTTTTCCAAAATTAGTGAAGTACTTTAAAAAAGGGAAAATTATTAGAATCAATCGTCCGGTCACGCATAGCGTTCCGCTACTCGTGCAGCCGTCAGATCTAAGTTTGATGGTGCGCAGCGTACATCTTAGTGCAAGTCAATAGGTGTTGCAAAACATCTGATTCGCGGCACCAATTCTCCTGACTGAATCTGTGAGCCTCTGCCACCTTAACAATTTTTCTGCAACATCATCTTTTTTTAGACAACCTCATGAAACTTTTATTAATTCGTCATATTGTTTATAAGGACGGACGGAAGGTCTTCAGGGTGTCCCAACCACACATGGCGGCCACCCCCGAGAGATAAAGCATGCTTCGCTAAGTTGTGAGCTTCAAAATTTGAGCTCCCTAATTCATGGCTAAATTTACAGAAATCATAATCAAATGAGTGGTGTATTATTTCATATATGATAGTTCCATAAGCAGATGAGTTTTCCTTCTTTAAGTCTTCCACCGCCAGTTTGCAATCAGAGGCCACATGAATCCGCCGCTGGTAAAGATCATCTGATAGTGCCAAAGCCTCTCTGATGGCAAGTGCTTCAAGAGTCTGTGGATCTGTAATATACCTGAAGACAAGCACCGATGCTCCCAAGAAAATCCCTTCCAAGCTTCTGCATATCGCCCCGACCTCATCACACCTGGCGTGTCTCGGAACTGCAGCATCCACATTTACCTTCACGCAACCCACTTCCGGTGCCTGCCATTGGTTCGGTCTAGGTATTGCAACGGCAGCAGGTTTTGTAGCTTTGTTGTTGACAGCCTGAATCTCTCCAAGATAGTTTCTAATGAAACCGTGGACAGAATGAGGTGATTGATAAATGTCTTCATAGATGGCTTTTCTCCGTGCTCCCTAGATAGCCCAAATGGTGACAATCAGGCGTACAAAGGCTTCACTCTCCAAATTTTCATGCAGTGCAAAAATCCAATCCTTTGAACTGTCCTCCTGCCTATCCAGGAGATGATGTACTAGATCCTCAGGTGCTAGGGCCCAGACACTGCTGGACATCGGGCACGTGAGGCGTGCATGCCTCCACGTATCCGTAGCCCCACACAGATGACATGTATCCTCAGTCGCCATGTTTCGATGCTTCAAGAGTTCCGCAACATCATCTGTGTTGAAGAAGTCCTTCCGCAACAAAACTCGTATAGTAAAAAAGTTAAGACATTTTTTCTGCAACATCATCTGTGTTGCAGAAGTCGTTCCGCAACAACAAACATGTTGCAAAAAAGTTAAGACAAGAAAATAATATTTGTAACAGAACCTCTATTGCGAATGTTTCTGCAACATATGGTATGTTGCAAAGAAGGATACTGCAGCAATGCCTTTGTTGCAATGGTGGGGAAAGATCCGTGCCGCTGGATAACACCGATCAAACGACTGTCGAGGCAGCAGATCTTTAAAAAGATCCGCCGAACGACGCGTAGCGCCACCCTTTAGAAAACAATGAACTTTTTCAAATTTGTGAACTTCTTACAGAATTTGGTGAACTTTTTTCAAGATCGATGAATTTTACACAAAGTTCTGCAAAATTGATGAACTTTTTTTTGAATTCGATGAACTGGTTTTCAAAGTTGGTGAACTTTTTTTCCAAAATTGATAAACTCTTTTAGACATTGATGATTTTTTTAAAAAGGTTGATGAACTTTTTCCAAATCAATGATTTTTAAAAATTGATAAGCTTTTTCATATTAATTCGATTACATTTTTTTCAAATTAATGAATTTTTTCAAGTTCAAGATTTTTTTCAAAATCCCCCACTTTTTGAAATTCATGATTTTTTTTGTTTTTCCACTTTTTCTTTTTTTCTCAAATGTGAACGTGTACATGGGCCAGCCCACCAGCGGCGACATGTGGGCATGTAGGATTGAAAGTATGTCTAGAGAGGGGGTGATTAGACTACTTGATCAAATAAAAACTTATCCTTTTCTCAATTTTAGTCTTTGGCAGATTTTAGCTATCTTAGCACAAGTCAAGCAATCTTAACACAATCAAGCAAGCATGCAAAGAGTATATGAGCAGCGGAAAGTGAAGCATGCAACTTGCAAGAATGTAAAGGGAAGGGTTTGGAAAATTCAAACGCAATTGGAGACACGGATGTTTTTGTCGTGGTTCCGATAGGTGGTGCTATCGTACAACCACGCTGATAGAGACTTCAACCCACGAAGGGTAACGGTTGCGCAAGTCCACGGAGGGCTCCACCCACGAAGGGTCCACGAAGAAGCAACCTTGTCTATCCCACCATGGCCGTCGCCCACGAAGGACTTGCCTCACTAGCGGTAGATCTACATGAAGTAGGCGATCTCCTTGCCCTTACAAACTCCTTGGTTCAACTCCACAATCTTGTCGGAGGCTCCCAAGTGACACCTAGCCAATCTAGGAGATACCACTCTCCAAGAAGTAACAAATGGTGTGTTGATGATGAACTCCTTGCTCTTGTGCTTCAAATAATAGTCTCCCCAACACTCAACTCTCTCTCACGGGATTTGGATTTGATGGAAAGAAGATTTGAGTGGAAAGCAACTTGGGGAAGGCTAGAGATCAAGATTCATATGGTAGGAATGGAATATCTTGGCCTCAACACAAGGATAGGTGGTTCTCTCTCAAAAAATGTGTATTGGAAGTGTAGGTTCGTTCTGATGGCTCTCTCCACGAATGAAGAGTAGGTGGAGGGGTATATATAGCCTCCACACAAAAACTAACCGTTACACACAACTTACCAATCTCGGTGAGACCGAATTGAGAAACTCGGTCGGACCCATTCAACAAATCTAGTGACCGTTAGGATTTTCGATGGGACTGACATGCAACTCGGTAGGACCGATATGGTTAGGGTTAGGGCATAACGTAATCTCGGTGAGACCGATTACACAAACTCGGTGGGACCGATTTTGGTAATAAGCTAACCAGAGAGTTGGCCAGGTAAACTCGGTGGGACCGATTCGCTCATTTTGGTGAGACCGAAATGTTACAAAAAGGAAACATAGGGTTTACATTGCAATCTCGGTGGGACCGATCGCTCATCTCGGTGGGACCGAAACGTTACGAAGGGAAACAGAGAGATTACAATCCCATCTCGGTGAGATCGAGATCTCTATCGGTGAGACCGATTTGCCTAGGGTTTGTGGCAGTGGCTATGACATCTGAACTCGGTGGCGCCGGATAGAAAGAATCGGTGGGGCCGAGTTTGACTTTTGGTAAGGTCATATGTGGATGTGAGAAAGTAGTTGAGGGTTTTGGAGCATATCACTAAGCACTTTGAGCAAGCAAGCCATTAAACAACACCTCATCCCTCCTTGATAGTATTGGCTTTTCCTATAGACTCAATGTGATCTTGTATCACTAAAATATAAAGTGTAGAGTCTTGAGCTGTGATGTTGAGCCAATCCTTTTATCCTTAGTATTTTGAGGGGTCCACTTTCCTCATCCATGCCATGCCATTCATTGAGCTTTTCCTGAAATATTTATCTTGGAATAATGTTAGCTCAATGAGCTATATGTTGTTAGGAATTATCAAAACCACCTAGGGATAGTTTGCACTTCCAGTCTCCCCTTTTTGGTAATTGATGACAACATATAGATCAAAGCTTCGACAAATGATAATAAGAGTGAAAAAACATTGTCACTTTGAGAAGTATGTGAAAAGCAAGAGCTCCCCCTAAATTTGTGCATAGTTTAAGATTTGCTTTGGACTGCAAATGCACAAAGGGTTAGGCTCATGGGTTACTCTTCCATGTCACATACATCTTGGTGGAGTGCTCAAAATGATAACAATAGAATACATGCACTCATCACCAAGCAAAGTGAATAATAAAAGGATAATGTCATCCAACAAGCATTAGTGTAGCATATGATCAAACACATGATCATCCAAGTTTCACACAGACAGAAAGTATCTCAATCAAGCAAATAAAGTTCAACCACCAAAGCAAGAGAGAATAAAAAGCGACGCTCTCTCTCGAAGCCTATGATCTATACATTTTTCTCCCCCTTTGGCAACAAGTTACCAAAAAGTCCATACAAAATGCATAGCACTAAATCGTCTCTCGGGCTTGATCTTGGTGGTGGTGTAGGCAGGCGCCAAGGGCGAAGGCATCGAGTTGATGTAGATGGAGCTGGTGGAGTAGGTCTTTGGAGCTGGTGGCCTTGAAGTTGTAGCTAGTGCGGATGAAGTGGCTCTGTGTGTCATCACTTGCACTGCGGTGACCTCTGAGCTCTAGGCATTCTGGCAAATGCCTTAGTGGTTGACTTGCCCTTACTCTCCAGCATATCATCCTGAAGTTGCTCAACAACGGATTGGATCTCTGTTACCTTCACATCCATGTCATAGAACTTCTGCTCCATGATCCTCTCCAGGCTCTCCTGGTTTTGAGTAAAGGTGGTCAGCCCCTTCTCAATCCTCAGGGTGGATGCAATCAAATAGCCAAGTTGATTCTGTTTGCTCTTCAAGAACTACTGAGATGCCTCTTCCATTGTTGGCATCTTGGCAGCCTTCTCAGTCCTTGCCTTCTCCTTCTTAGCTTGTGCTTGCACAGAAGATGGTTCATCTTCATTCATAACCACTTGGTTGTCCTCAAAGTCTGGATAGATAGGCATGTGCTCTTTGTCCAACAAGTATGTGTCAGTGCCCATCTTGGAGTTAATCAGCTCCTGGATCTGTGGGGCATACCCACAACTTCTCTTTTGGTCGTGACTATCCTCTTGATAGTTTCAACTATAAGACTCATGACCTTGAACTTTTGTGGCACATCAAATAAGTGTAGCAGATTTATTGCATGGCCTCTGATCATGTTGTGATCACCTGACTTGGGCAAGAGAGTGTGCCTGAGGATCCAGTTAATGGTTGGCAGTCCTGACAGAAGGTAATGTACCGATCCAAACTTGTGTGAATCTATAGCAGCATCTGGGATCTTCTTGTACATATGTGCTATAGTGTTGTGATCCATCTTCTTCTTGGCATAGACATCCAAGTCATCCTCTTCTTTCTTAGGTGCATTGATCAGATTAGCCCATTATTCAATTGATGATTGGTACCTAGTACCTTCAGACATCCATACTATCCTGTCATCTGGATAGAAGTGTGATGTGGAGTAGAATTGCATTTTTAGCTCATCATTCCACTTTGTGAGCTTCTGCCCAACAAAGTCTGCCACTCCACAAGAACTGAAGCTGTCATACACACCAGGATAGTGTTCTTCATTCTCCTTAATGTATTCCCAGTTGACCCATCTCATGTCACACACTATTGGCTTCTTGTCCAGCAGGATTGTCTCATAGAAGTCATGTTGTTCCTTTGTGTGGAACCTGTAGTCTACAACAGTTCTCCTTCTAGTGGCATATGGATCTGACTCTCTCCATAGCCTCAATCCTAAGTCCTTCTTGATCTTCATATTCTCAGCTACAGGATGGGCATCATTATGATTTGGAATTTTAGGCTTCAATTTTCTCAAAACATGTGTCTCATCATCTTCTTCTTGACAACAGATTTAGAACCTTTGGGGCCTTGTTCTTCTCAGCAGCTGGAATGTTCCTGGTACTCCTCTTGGGTGCAGTCTTGGGTTTGGAGGCAGCCTTGGGTGCTACTTTGGGCTTTGATGAAGCTGCCCCTGACCTAATAGCATCACCCATAAGCTTCTGAGCTTTGGGTGCTGGTGCAGCATCCTCTTCTTCTTCCTCCTCTTCCATCATGGAAGGCTTTCCAATTACTCTGGCCATGGTCTTCTTGACCCTTTCCTTCCTCTTCTTCCCTTCTGCAGCATCCTCTTTGGGTTCAGCTTCGGAGATACTTGAGTGGAGGTTACGGCTTTAGACATGGGATGTCTTCCTGCTGGCCTTTTGGTCTTGAGACTGGCTTAATTCTTGCAGCTGATCCATATTCTTTCTTGAGCACCTTCTTCTTGGAAGTGGCCTCATCCTCAAGCGCCACATAGTCTTCATCCTCAGATTACGAGGTTTTCTTCTTCTGGCCCTGGTGGCAGCTTTTGGTAGGTTGCTTGGGGTGCTCCTGCTGCCCTCATCATAGCTACTAGAGGGACTAGTGCCCTCACTCATGTGAACCTGCTCCTCTTCCCCATGCAGCTGTCACTTTGATCGGACATATTGCAATCAACGACAACAGACCTGTGAGTAGATATAGATGAGATAGAGTGGATGAGCATCACAAAATACAAAGGTTTTGCAAAGAATGAGTCAAAAACTTAGTTTTAGTTTTCCATAAGCGTTTTGGATCTACCGATTTGTAAACTTCGGTGATACCGAAGCAGCTTTTGGAACCTAAACTAGTGAACTCGGTCGAGACCGAGTCACGATTCGATGGCACCGAGGCTGCTAGGGTTTCACAAAGTCTGAACTCGGTCACACCGATTTGCAATTCTCTGTCAGACCGAGAGTTACATGTGCAATGGCCTTAGCCGAATCGGTGGTACCGAGTTCCACAACTCGGTTGGTCCGAGATGGTTTCGGCGGAAACCTAACCCTAAATTTTCAATTCATCTCTAATCTACGGAGTGTTTTGACTGGATAGGATAGTTTCAATCATGGCAAGATTCATGGCGAACACAATGTGCTAGGAATCAGATAAGGATAGCACAATGATCAAGTTCATACCCTAGTTCGGCGATGAACTCGCTTCTGGCAACGGCGGGGATGATTCCGTTGAATGGCGGCGGAGACCGCGGCGAGGAGGCGGTGGCGGCGAGGAGGACGATCCGGAGACCACGGAGGCGAGAGGGCTGGCGAGGCGATAGAGTTTGGAGAAAATTTCCAAAATTTTGCCCCAGGTATATATAGCCCGACCACATCGGTGTGACCGAGTGGAACAACTTCGGTGGCACCGAGATGCATAACGCAAGCGATTCTGACAACTCGGTGTGACCGAAAAGTTCAAATCGGTTGCACCGAGATTAACCTAGATCGACTTAGTTATCTCGGTATGACCAAAATGGATGAATCGGTCGGACGAAACACACAAAGAAGTTTTGAAAGTTTAAGTCTATGGCGAATCGGGGACTCGAGTGCTCCTCAGACAGTGGTTGAATCGACTTGATCAAATTTTGTGATGTAGCATGAATAGAGTTTGAGGCGAGAAGAGCATAGATAGCTAGAGAAGGTTCTTAGGCATTCTTGTCCATCCACTTGGCAAAAGAAAAGGAAAACAATCAATCAAAACAACAAGTGGATGTCCTCGAATGAGTAAAATATGCAACCAACATGCTCACACAATAAAATGGCAAATGAAATATGTGGCAAAGCATGCACAACCAATTCTAGCATCTATCAAGCAATTGGCGATGACTAGGTCATCTATATATGAGCATATTTACTTAGGAGTCAAATGAGAACATTTGATCATAGGTCATACTCATCGTTTAAGCTCAAGTGGGGTTACCACTTTTACATAATGCATTGTTGTGTTCACACCATTAGAGTTGCTTTAGCTCAATTCTTAGAGTAAAGCTCCCCCTAGATGTGAGATCCCCCCCTTTGAGGGATAGACTAACCTTGGGTTTTGTCGATGATGACTTCATGTAGATGTTGAAGATGTGGATGCTCAATGTTGATGTAGATCATTTGGAGCAATCCTTTGGAGTGAGTTGCACTTTCAATACCTATACGGGTTAGTCCCACAAGGAACAAACAAGGATATCCATAGACATAGAGTGATGCACACACAAGATAATGTCTATGAGAGCATTAGGTTACCTTGTCCCTTGTCTTACCAACAAGAGGGTTTGTGACTCCTTAAACTAGTGCAAGATGTGGAAGTTGATTGCACTTGTCCTTGCCAAATGATATGAGTGAAATATGTTGGCGGAGTCACCCTCAAGAACTCTTTAGTTCTTCTTCTTCGGGATCCACATCATCTTGATGGGAATCCTCGGAGTTGTAGTCGTACTTGATGAAGTGGAACTTGATGTAGTCTTGGTAACCCACTTGACCAAGGCCTTTGGAGCTTCTTCAAATGCATCAATTTCTTCTTGAAGCTTGTCCTTGCCTTTTTGCTTTTGGTCTTGTGGTGGAAGATCATCTTGAGCTTGTGTCCCTTTGAAAGAAGTAGGATCATACTTCTCTTGTTGGGGAACAAACTTCGTCTTGGGGTATTGATCTTCTTCCCACTTAACTCCATTAGCATTGAACTTTCGTTCAAAACCAACACCTTGATTCTTCCGGTGCCTTCCTTGCTTGCGTACAATTTCCTCAAATTGCTTACTCCCGGCAAGGCTCTTGTAAACACCTTTCTCTATGATTCCCTTCAATAAGCTATTTTCTTGCTCAAGTGTAACTTGGCTAAGAGAATCATTAGTGGAATCAAGAGAACTACTAGAAGCAACAACATTGGATTTAGCATGATTATTGTTACTACTAGAGGAAGAATCCTTCTTGTTCTTGTTACTAGACTTGACTTGAGGCATGTAAGTAGATAAGATTAAACGATGGGCAATGTAAGAAGAAATTTTCTTGCGAAGATCATCATTGATTGCCTTTAAGAACTCATGCTCTTGCTCAAGGTTGATCTTTTCAAAGCGTAACTTCTCATGAGTCCTTAAAAGTTATCGATGATCTCCTAAGATAGTTTCATGAGCTAACTTAAGAGTGTTTAGTTCTTTAGTTAGAAGCTCAATCTTCTCCTTATGATTGTCATTTGTTTTATCTTGATTAGCATGATTAATTGACGTTTCGTCATAGTATTCATCACTAGAGTTGTCAACAAGTAAATCATCATCACCTAACAAGTCATCTTCATCACTATTGAAATCAACATACTCGGGATGTGTTACCTTTGGACCTTTGGCCATGAAGCATCTCCCAATTCCTTCATTTGGTGAATCAAATATGTCGTAGGAGTTGGTTGACACAAGTGCTAGACCGGCAACACCTTCATCTTGAGTATATTTGGAGTCGGAGTGATAGCTTCTCTCGAAGTGATTTTCGGAGTCGGAGCCGGATACCCATTCACCAACATGAGCTTGATGTCTTCGTTTTGTGTAGCTCCTTGATGACTTGTCCTTCCTTTCCGAATCCTTGCTTCTCTGTGAGGGTCTTCGTTCATAACGATCATCTCTACTCCTTCTCTCTCTTGGTGGTGATTCTTCTCTTCTACTTCTTCTTTTTGGAGAATCTTCTCTTCTTTTGTATGGTGCCGTACACTCATTGGAATAGTGTCCGGGTCTTCCACAATTGTAGCAATTACGCTCTCGACTAGAAGACCTTTTTTCATTGTAGGACCTTGATTTGGAGCTTCCCTCTTTGTTTATACTCTTGTAGAATTTGTTGAAGTTCTTCACCATTAAGCTCAATTCTTCATTGAAGGTTTGTTTCTCACTTGATGATGTGGGGGCTTCACATGATGCTTTGTAAACACCACTTGATTTGTTGTGAAGTTCCTCCTTATCCTTGAGTGACATCTCATGAGCAACAATTCTTCCAATCACTTCCGTTGGCTTGAGATCTTTGTAATTGGGCATCATTTGGATCAATGTGCACACGGTATCATATTTTCCATCCAAGGCTCTTAGGATCTTCTTGATGATGAATCTATCGGTCATCTCTTCACTTCCTAAGCCGGCAATCTCATTTGTGATAAGAGCAAGCCTAGAGTACATTTCATCGACACCTTCATCATCCTTCATTTTGAACTTGTCAAGTTGACTTTGAAGCACATCCAACTTGGATTCCTTGACGGAGTCTGTACCTTCATGCATATTAATCAAAGTATCCAAAATTTCCTTTGCATTCTCAAGGCGGCTGATTTTTTTGAATTCTTTGGGGCACAATCCGTTGAAGAGGATATCACAAGCTTGAGCGTTGTATTGCAGCATCTTCAACTCTTCCACGCTAGCTTCACGGTTCGGTTCTCTCCCATCAAAGAATTCACCTTGCAAGCCAATACACACAATAGCCCAAACGGCGGGGTTATGTCCAAGAATATGCATTTTCATCTTATGCTTCCAACTAGCAAAATTAGTACCATCAAAGTAAGGACCTCTACGGTGATAATTTCCCTCGCTAGACGCCATACTCTCCTAGGTTGTGAAACCAAGGCTATGACCACCAAAAGCTATGGAAATCAAGGCAAATGGAGACCAAAGCTCTGATACCACTTGTAGGATCAAAAGTATGTCTAGAGGCGGGTGATTAGACTACTTGACCAAATAAAAACTTATCATTTTCCCAATTTTAGTCTTTGGCAGATTTTAGCTATCTTAGCACAAGTCAAGCAGTCTTAACACAATTCAAGCAAGCATGCAAAGAGTATATGAGCAGCGGAAAGTAAACCATGCAACTTGCAAGAATGTAAAGGGAAGGGTTTGGAGAATTCAAACGCAATTGGAGACACGGATGTTTTTGTCGTGGTTCCGATAGGTGGTGCTATCGTACATCCACGTTGATGGAGACTTCAACCCGCGAAGGGTAACGGTTGCGTGAGTCCACGGAGGGCTCCACCCACGAAGAGTCCACGAAGAAGCAACCTTGTCTATCCCACCATGGCCGTCCCCCATGAAGGACTTGCCTCACTAGCGGTAGATCTTCACGAAGTAGGCGATCTCCTTGCCCTTACAAACTCCTTGGTTCAACTCCACAATCTTGTCGGAGGCTCCCAAGTGACACCTAGCCAATCTAGGAGACACCACTCTCCAAGAAGTAACAAATGGTGTGTTGATGATGAACTCCTTGCTCTTGTGCTTCAAATGATAGTCTCCCAACACTCAACTCTCTCTCACGGGATTTGGATTTGGTGGAAAGAAGATTTGAGTGGAAAGCAACTTGGGGAAGGCTAGAGATCAAGATTCATATGATAGGAATGGAATATCTTGGCCTCAACACAAGGGTAGGTGGTTCTCTCTCAGAAAATGTGTATTGGAAGTGTAGGTTCGTTCTGATGGCTCTCTCCACGAATGAAGAGTAGGTGGAGGGGTATATATAGCCTCCACACAAAAACTAACCATTACACACAACTTACCAATCTTGGTGAGACCGAATTGAGAAACTCGGTCGGACCGATTCAGCAAATCTAGTGACCGTTAGGATTTTCGGTGGGACCGACATGCAACTCGGTAGGACCGATATGGTTAGGGTTAGGGCATAACGTAATCTCGGTGAGACCGATTACACAAACTCGGTGGGACCGATTTTGGTAATAAGCTAACCAGAGAGTTGGTCAGGTAAACTCGGTGGGACCGATTCGCTCATTTCGATGAGACCGAAATGTTACAAAAAGGAAACAGAGAGTTTACATTGCAATCTCGGTGGGACCGATCGCTCATCTCGGTGGGACGAAACGTTACTAAGGGAAATAGAGAGATTACAATGCCATCTCGGTGAGACCGAGATCCCTATCGGTGAGACCGATTTGCCTAGGGTTTGTGGCAGTGGCTATGACATCCGAACTTCGGTGGCGCGGATAGAAAGAATCGGTGGGCGAGTTTGACTTTTGGTTTAGGTCATATGTGGATGTGAGAAAGTAGTTGAGGGTTTTGGAGCATATCACTAAGCACTTTGAGCAAGCAAGCCATTAAGCAACACCTCATCCCTCCTTGATAGTATTGGCTTGTCCTATAGACTCAATGTGATCTTGGATCACTAAAATATAAAATGTAGAGCCTTGAGCTGTGAGCTTGAGCCAATCCTTTTATCCTTAGTATTTTGAGGGGTCCACTTTCCTCATCCATGCCATGCCATTCATTGAGCTTTTCCTGAAATATTTATCTTGGAATAATGTTAGCTCAATGAGCTATATGTAGTTAGGAATTACCAAAACCACCTAGGGATAGTTGCACTTTCAGGGCGCTAGGGAGCTTCCCTGGCACCTGAAGCGCCGAATAGGAGCTCCCTTTGAAACCGGAACCAAAGCCCTTTCTGCCTACACTAAAATGGGCCGGCCCACTTGCTTCTATGCGAAACGATGACTAATTTCCGCAACGCGCGAGAAATAGAAAATGTCGGTGAGGAGACAAAAACAATCTACTAATTCACTCTCCTTTGAGCTAAGACCAAACCTCATTCCAGATGGAAGGCCCAAGAAGAGTAAGGGACATACATTGACCCTAGCCCTTCAAAGTCTATGTGGGCATTAATAGACGAGTTTCTACTCGAGCACATTATTGCATGCCGGTTTGATGATGCAAGGTTGTGGTCGGGAACACTCCAAGATACGAGAAACAATTTGCTAAGATGTTAGTCACCTTCTGGGCAATATGGCGGGCATGACGTAAAGCGAAGCATGAGCAAAGTTTTTAGAGACCGCTTTCAACGATGGCATTTATGAACAAATGTCTTGAAGATCTTGATCTTTTTCCACAGAGAAGGCAAGCTTGCAAATGTCGAGGAGAAGTTGTGTGCGAAAATGGGTGAAGCCCCTTGAAGGTGCTGTAAAAGTTAAGTCGATGCATCGCACTACTAGAAAAACCCCTACTAATGGCGCACCTAGTATGGCTATTAATGGCGCATCTGTGGTGCGCCATTAATAGCACGCCATTAGTAATTTTACTAATGGCGCACCACCTGGTGCGCCATTAGTATCTGGTATACTAATGGCGACGTGGTGCGCCATTAGTATAGGCCAGTCGCCATTAGTATGCCTCCGGGGCCATGTATACCAGTGCTTTGGCATACTAATGGCGCACCACCTGAATCGCCATTAGTAACGCGGCATACTAATGGCGCACTACCCAATGATCGCCATTAGTATGCCTTTGTCATACTAATGGCGCCTTTATCATGTGATCGCCATTAGTATGAATATTAGGTTTTTTATTTTTTATTTTCTGTTTTTTGCACAGGTTACAAAATGTATAATTTGACAAAATATAGACAGCACACATCAACAACAGATTCATCAAATACAATAGAAGATTAGTCTTTGAATACAATTCATCATATTAGTCTCCGAATACAATTCATC
Source organism: Aegilops longissima (assembly GCA_021605205.1). NCBI lineage: Eukaryota > Viridiplantae > Streptophyta > Magnoliopsida > Poales > Poaceae > Aegilops > Aegilops longissima. The sequence goes on along the minus strand of CM038681.1, from coordinate 166,467,667 downwards.
ATATTAGTCTCCGAATTGAAAAGACCGAACAAAGATAGAACATTATATTACAAGTCTCGAGACCGCGAGTAGCGAGTTTGTCTTCACATTACAAGTCGATATCGATCATCTAAACTACCATCACATAGAAGAGAGCTGCGGTCATCACGATGAGCATCATCACGATGAAACTTCGTCTTCATCCGGTTCCTCAACGCTCCCTCCTCTCCCGCTAGATAGCGGGCGTATCTAGATTCGGCCTCGGCCCTAGTGGTGTACCCTTTGTAAGCTGTTACCGCTGAATCGGTGAACCTGTCTCCGACACTCCTCCCGATCATCGAGACTCGGGAACCTTACCCTTGTACACGACATACGTCGGCATCGCTATGCACTAGCCAAGCAAGCGTTAGTACCAATTCACAGACAATACATAAGCAATATATAAGTATGCAGCGAGCGATCGGAAGAGAAAAGCAAGACATTAATAGCATCGATTACATCTAAATTGAGCGACTCTCGAAACCAAAGAGACATACTACAAGTTCATTAAAGTTTAATTACAACATGAGCCAATCGATGTTTCAGAACTAGACAACTCGACTCAAGGGACGGGCGTGGATGAAGCCGCCGTCTATCGTGGGAGTCATGAAAGAACAGGCGTTGTCATCCTGCATTTGTAGCATTGTGTCGATGTCACGGTTGGACGGTTGATTTCGAGGTAGAACTGCCCGAGTGCGAAGGACATCTTGATGGATGATTTCCGCAAACTCCATTGGATGCGAAAGAATTCTTGTCGGAGGTCCGCGTCTGGATTGCCGACACGCTCGCGGCCCAATCTTTGAGTTTACTCGGTAGCGAAGTTGATGATGGTCGCACGATTGCCGCATGTGATGGATGGCGTAGTAGGCACCCTTCGACCGCCAAAGCGGCTGCTTGACGCAGCAGAACATCGTATTGTGGGAGAACACGTGCTTGCCGTGCTTACGAATAGGCTGGTGAAGGTGCCTCCAGATTTGGAGTAGCCGGGAGAACATCATCAAGAACCTTCTTGACATTTGTGTAGTCTACGTTCATTGACGGTCCGGGTGAAATATGTGGCCATGGAATATTTGGGGCTTAGGAGGATGGCGTGCAACATGTGTCCTGCAGAAAACACGGAATGTTAAAAGAAAAGCGATCGAAATGTAAGAATTCATATGTTACGGGCGGTTGAGGGAGGACTTACTCGGAAAGTAAGGCACGAGGAAGTTATCCTTATCTTGGTTTGCGAATGGCGCCTTGAGGTAAGAACTCGCGACTTGCGGTCCCAGCGCTGCCCAAGATCTTGGCACGCATGTAGAAGGGGTCGACTATCACGATGTCCGGGGTCTTGTCGCGAATGATCCGCATCTCCATACTCAGCGAAAATAGCGAGCGAAGGTGTAGTGCAGTGGATGAAGGTTCAACATAGCGTGGATGTCATCAAAGCGGGGACGATCGTCGCTGATGGAGTTATCCACAAAGCCCTTGCCCTCGGCACCTTGGCGCGAAACCGGGTATGCCACATCCTTCTCCACGAGGCGCCGCTTCTCCAAAGAAAGAACACATCATGCAGACTCCGCATAGCACGGTTGCAGCATTGAGCATATTTGTCGGTAGCATCGCCCTACCCGCCACATGCACCCTCCTCGAGATATCCTGCGGTGAAGGTGGCCCGTCCTGAGCACGGATCGTACTCGGTGATGGCTGGCTCGCACCCTTCTTATTCTTTCTTTTGCGTGCCTTCTTCTTCTCCTGTAATGGGACCGAGTTTTGCTCACTGAGCGCCTTCTTGAGTGTGTTGGGGCTGATAATATTTCGCACCTCGCCTATCCGAGGCTCGGTGAAGTCGGCGGTGGGCGTCTCACGAGAGCTGAGCGCCAGGCGGCGCTGTTGCAACTTGGCTTCTCCAGCGGTACCAGCTAGATCGCACACGTCTTTTGTTGGGTTTGGTTCTTGAGAAGGAGGCCCCATGAAGTCGCCATCGTACCCATGCTCGGCAAAATCTTGATCGACATTGCCAAATGTATCATAGTCGTCGTCGTCGTCGTTACGATCCTGTGCCATATGCATGTTTGGATCGATGGCATAGGGATGTCCGGCACCGTTCGGCGGTCTTGCCATGGGGCCGACTTGGCGCCGCACGATCGGGCGGTGTTGTCTTTGGGGTGGTGTCCCCGCCCCAAGCGAATCTGGCTCTTGCCAAAGCAGGGCCAGCTCAGGCGGCGAGGGTCATCACGTCTTCATCGTCGGCCCCGACGGGTCGATTCGGAGGTAACAAGTCGTCGCAGCCTGGCAGCACCGAACCGGTTGAACCCTAAACAAGCTGGGTGGCATCTGGGTACCGTGGAACAAGGGTTGCCGGTTGAACTATTTTGCCCTTGGCGACATCGACCAACTTCGTTGTTCACGAAGTGGAGGAGAGTGCACGGCGTCGGCGGCGCCTGCGAAAACATGTAGGGCGTCGAGGATGCCCGATCAAAGGCAAGGAGATGAAGTCCTCGGCGAGAGAAGCAATTAGTTACCGTGATAATGGCGTCGAGCTCGGCTAATGTCGGCCTTACCGCCAACGGCGGGCGTGCGATTAACGGAGGGCCGCTTCTGAAGAGGTGCGGCGGCGTACACCCGGTGCATTAAGCTCCGTGCGGCGTCGGAGACACCAATGCCGCCTCCGCCGGGCACCAATGGCCCCGCCATCGCATTATGGGAGTTGCTGGCCGTGAAGCTAGGAATCGGGCGGCCTGTTGGCTGCCCGCAATCCACGCACTCAACCCGAGATCAAGGTAGGCACAAAGGCGGTGATAAATCGCTCGAGTCGTTGTTCCACTTGCTCTTGGACAATCTCGGAATCCGCGCCACTGTGCCTTGAGTTCTTGAACCTCTCGCTGGCTTTCCGAGCTGGTCTTTTCTCCTTCCGCACACCAGCGGTATAGTATGACCCCATTTTGTCGACAAGCCTTTGCCGCCACACGACCGGTGACGTCGACTTCTTGAGCTTATCCTTGTTCTTCATTACATTCAACCCCTATTTAGAGTGGTGTCCCAAGGGTTGCTCTTAGTCGACCCAGCGCTCTCGCTTTCGATCGCTGCGGAAGGAATGTGAACCATTTAGAAATTGGCTTCATTAATTAGAATGCAACCATATGGAGCTAATTACGCGGGGTGTATTCCTTACCGAACAAGCTCAAGCTGCACGGTCTTGGATCCGTGGTAAGCTCCTTTGTTTTCGGGTCCTTCTTGTACGGGCCACGACAAAGTTCTGATGCGCTTGTCACCGTATGTATCGAAGAGGCGGTAGGCCTTGCTCGGCACGGTCCGCCTCCTCCTTGTCCCATATAGGCTCCGCCACTCTGTAACCGCCGGGACCGAGTGTGTGTTCCCCTATGTTCAGCTCCGCATTTGTTTCCCCACTCACTTGATTGGGAGCTTGCGGTGCTCGAGCAATTGATCTTGAAGTCGTTGTAGTCATCTTCGGTGATCGAAGGATTTTCTCCTTGATCTTCCGATAACTCTCACCTTTCTCGATCATTCTCTTCACATTGCTTTTCCAAGTAGACAGGGCCTTGCTCATCTTCGTGAGGGCAGCATTGTTCACTTTATTCCCTTTGAGGCTTGTGTTTTCAAATTCGGCGGGAACTTGTATCGTTCGTGCAGCCGTGAAGAGGAGGTTGCGCAAATTCCCTCGGTCAGGATGCCTCAAGTTCTCGGTGTTGATCGAGGCGGTGCTCGGACAATGCACCCGAGCTGAAGCGAGTACCCTTGACTATTCGTTCGGGCGCCGTTGGATTCCGTTGGAGTCCACTTGATAACTTCCTCCTTGAGGGTGCGGAGCACGATCGGCGCCAGTCCTTCCGTTGCCTCTTGGTTGGCTGCCATCATGCGTGCTCCGCCATCATCGATGGTGGCATCCTCGGCGGCACCATCGGTGGTGGCATCGGTGTGGTCATCCTCGGCGGCACCATCCGTGGTCTCGGGATCGGTGGGGAAGGCGGCGACCTCATACAAGTGAGGTTGTTCCTCCATCTCTGGGACAGCTCGAGAATGCCTTGCCGCCCGAACCCCGGCCTCATCGTTGTGGGCCATGTTTCTCTCTAAATAGAAACAAAGTTTGGTCAAAAGTTGGTTATTGTCAAGGAACAAGATCATGGTCTCATCATTTAGGGTTTGTCGACACGAGGCATCCTAAAATCTAAGCTTTTATCATTGAGGGTTTTCGGCGCCAAGGCACCCTAAAAGCCTAACCTTTCATCATTTCGGTTTTATCGACACGAGGCACCCTAAAAGCCATGCATTAGTCACAAATACGCGGGGCACTTGATCCTACTTAATTAACTACTAAGATACCCGGCCCATGCATTAGTCACAAGTACCCCATATGTCCTATTTTAGCAAAGTCATGCTAAAATTCACGGAAAATTTCAGCATGACCTTTGCTGAAAATAGGACATATGGAGTACCAATTTGCCGGAGCGGAAGTTAATCGACATTCCGGCAAACTCAAAGAACCTCTCGGGTACCTGCAAAATCATCACGCCACGATGGTCGGAGACAAAACCCAACAAACTAGCAAAATCATCACAAATTGTTTTACATTAAAGATGATCATCATCTTTACAAGTCTTTCTCAATGTGATCACAAGTAATTCAGAGGCATCACAAGTAATTCAGAGCATCACAAGGCATTAGTAGTTCGATTACATGAACAAGTTTTACAAAGCACATCAATATGTATTGTATTTCATTGTGGAGTTATATACGGTATGTTACAACAAAGAGCGACTTAATCCATGCCTCGACTTATCAACAGTCATTACTTGTCAAATACATAAGAAGGAACAATTTACTTGTGACATAGTTACAAATGATGACAGAATAAAGCAACACCCTACACTAGCCTAAAAACAAGTGAAGTTTCACCCATATAAGAACAAGTGAATTCTAGTCCCATTGACACTCTGGTTTCTACAAACACCAAGTACTAGGGCACACAAAAATTCTGAAATTTGTGTGCCTAACTGAAATAACTGAATTTTCAATAACGAATAAACTGAATTTTCAAAACTTCAAGAAGCCAATTAAAAAATCCTCTCATCTCATATGAGGATTGTTAATCCTAAGACTAATAGTTTGTTGTGCAGATACAGCTACAGTGATGCCATGTCCATTTGTCCCTCCCCAACTAGATACTAGAGTAGCACTATTGATGCCTGTTCTTGCTGAACTTTATGACAGTATATACAACAGTTTGGTGAGTGCATTTATCACTTGTTGGAGTATGCTACAGCTTCTACAAATCACAAACTCCTTTAGTTTACATCTCAGTTTTAGCAAACACTACAGTTTCAAAGTGAAGGAGTCATAAGCTGAATAACAGGCACTATAGTTTCTCTACATGATTGGAACTTTGAGCAGATGCCACTACATCTTTGAACAGGTGTTGAAAAGAAATGTTAACTGCATCCTCTGTGAGCTTTAGACTGAAGAAACTCTTGTGCATCTATCTATTCTTCTCATGTCCTTACGCTGAGACAATGTTGGGCCTCTCTGAATATCAAGCTGGGGTCCGATGGAGATATATTTTAACCTATTAACTGCTGCCAAACAGGCCTGGGACAGACCCATGTTCATGTAGGTGTGTCTTTGTAGCTGTTTGGTACTTGTGGAAAGAACAAAACAAAATGGTCTTCCAAAGAATTCCCCACTCTCACAGATCATGGCTCTCTAGATTTAATCATGATTTTGCCATTGTTGAGATATAGGAGGAAGTCTGAGCTTGAGGATTTCATAAGCTCCCTAGTGCAACAAATTACCTAAAACCTTGTACTAGTATCTTATCTTTTGGTTAGGGTCAAAGACCCTATACCTTATACATACCATGTATCTTTAATTTTGTTTTATTAATACAAGACTGTAGGAGCCTCTCTCTCTGTCCTTCTGATTCAAAAATGAATAGACAATGCAGCTTTCCATAAACTGAGTAACCAAGAAAAAGATGTACAAAAGATAAATTTACCTAAGTTTTTAGACCAAGATAGCACGTTAGCAGATCTTGTGTGATCGCAGATTCGGTCCCTCCTTTCCACCCAACTCCCGACTAGAAGCAAAAGAAGCACAGAACCAAATGAAAATAAAGAGAAGTTGAGTCAACGAAGAAGGCATATGTGCAAACCACTATGTAATCATGTAAGTAGAGTATGGGAAACTGGCTTTTGTGGCAAGGATAGTAAATGAAGCCACGTCTATTGCCGAGTCCAGAAAAATAAATCTTTGGGACTTGTACAGGTGAGCTTGTACGAGTTATTGTACAAGTATATACTGATCTGTGTGCACAACAAAATTAGCGATCTCCTCCTTGTATACATGCGGAGCCTTTGGTCACTTCGGACACAATGATAAGAGGCTCAGTTCAAGATGCCAAAAAAAAGTAAAATCCAACGGTTCCAAACTATCAAGAAATAAACAAGGCGATACATGGAGCCTAGCTACTTCTATAATGGATCAAAGCAGTTGTACTCTTGATACGCCATTCCGTCAAAGTGTACTTTGGGGCACAAACAGTGCTAGGACCACCATGTAATCAAGCCCTTGCACTTGTTTAGTTCAGGTCCAACAAACTAAACCATGTATCGGGAGCGAAAAAAGATAGTGGTAGCTGGCTGCAATAATAAAAATAAAATATTTATTCATAACTTAATCTATATGTATGTATCTCACCTCGCTGCATCAACATAAACTTCAAACATTCTAAAACAAAGCATTAAGCAACATTATAACACTCATCTTGGAGTAGAGAACAAAGATCATGGAAGAACAAAAATGTTGCCAACACTTGAATGTTGTTTTGTTATACCCTTAGCAAGGCTGATTAGATGGTAGAGTTGAAATTTTTAGGCATCCAAGGTTATCCAAATTATCCAAGGTTCAGATTATCCATGGTTCAAATTATCCAAGGTTCAGATTATCCATGGGAGGAGGGAAGGGATAGGGGTCAGGCGGTAGCTTACCTTGGAGGAGCGGGCGGGTGGAGGAGGCGGTCGGAGAGGATAAGGTGCTCGGCGACGGTGTGTGGACGGGCGGCGTCCGGCGGGGTCGCCGAGGCGGCGGGCAGCGTCGAGGTGGCGGGCAGCGGCGCTGGGGCGTCGAGGCAGTCGCGGGCAGCGTCAGGGTCGAGGGCGAGGCGGCGTCAAGGCGGCGGCGGGCAGGCCGAGGCGGCGAGGCAGTGCGTCGGAGAGAGAGGGAAGGGATCTAGGCGAGGGAGAGGGCGAGGGAGAGGGAAGGCGAGGAGAGGCGAGGGAGGGAGAGAGGGCGAGGCGAGGGCGGCGGTGGGTCGAGGCAGCGGCGGGCGACGGTGGATCGAGAGGAGAGGGGCTGGCGAGGGGGAGGGAAGGGGATCGGGCGAAGGGGGAGAGGGAAGGGGGATCGGGCACAATACTAATGGCGCACCTCACCGTGGTGCGCCATTAGCAGAAATCCATACTAATGGCGCACCTCACCGTGGTGCGCCATTAGTATTTATTTTTTATTTCAACTCGAGCCAACAGGTTATGTACCACCAGAATTGATCCACATCAAGCCCACTCTACTAGCTCGACTGGTTAGCAGCCAGTTCTCACACCAGGAGGTCCTGGGTTCGACTCCCAGGCTCCACAAATTTTTTTTTTAGCATTTAAAAAGCTGTTTGATACTTATTTGTGTTTAAATATGTTCAAACTTGTTTAAATAATAACAGTAATATTTTTTTATAAGACAGTAGCATTTAAAAAGCTGTTTGATACTTATTTTTTATAAGGCGGTCTTGTGAGTGCGGGGGTGTGGCGGCGGTTGAGTAGGGGAATCGAGGTGCGGGGGTGGCGGAGGCGGCCGGTGGACTGGGGGTGCTTTCGCGAGGGGACGGATCTGGCGAGGTGGGATAGCGATCGAGATGGAGGGGGATCGAGGTGGGCTCCACAAATTTTTTTAGCATTTAAAAAGCTGTTTGATACTTATTTGTGTTTAAATATGTTCAAACTTGTTTAAATAATAACAGTAATATTTTTTTATAAGACAGTAGCATTTAAAAAGCTGTTTGATACTTATTTTTTATAAGGCGGTCTTGTGAGGTGCGGGGGGTCGGCGGCGGTTGAGTAGGGGAATCGAGGTGCGGGGGTGGCGGCGGCCGGTGGACTGGGGGGGTGCTCGGCGAGGGGACCGGTCTGGCGAGGTGGGATAGCGATCGAGATGGAGGGGATCGAGATCGAGTGTCCATGAAATTTAAAATATTCATGATAGTTCAAAAGTACCCGTGAAATACAATCGAGAAATGAAGGCTACGATTTAAATACAATCGATCTTAGCTAGCTATCTGTTCACAATCTTCTTGCCCTTCTTTTTCGCAAATGGAGTTCTTACGTGGAGCGGACGTCCTTTAGGTAGGGTGGTCCTGCTTCTTCTTGTGGTGTATGCTGCTACTTCATCATCGTCGTCATGTTCGATCCTCGGTCGCCGTACTTGTCGAAGTCTTGCTCATTGGCTACTCCATCCATTCCGATGATCTTCCTTTTGCCTCTCCTCCGACAACACGACCGGGCTTTGGCGGGTCGGTAATGAAGAAGCATTGGTCCACTTGGGAAGCCAGTACCCATGGCTCATTTTTAGCGGTGACGCTTATGCCCATGATCTTGGATTTGGCCGGGTATAACCATGGTGGTGAAATACCGGTCTTCTTTTATGACGTTCTTGGCCCATCGACACGGAACATCGGGACCTTCTCTCCAACAGTAGCTCAGCTCCCAGATCTCCTCGATCCTTCCGTAGTATCTGTCCTTGTCGTTACGGTGTAGGATTCCATCGTTACCCGGAGTTCGATAACCATCGCTCTTCATGTCCTTGGCCTCGGTGTAGAATGTGTACCGTTGATATCGTCGCCTCATAGGTCACCAGGTTGTGCTCGGCGCCTCGTGACAAAGGCGAATATGAGTTGTTCTTCCGCGGAAGAATCCTCATGTAAAGTGCGACGAAGCTTCGCTTGAACCAACGCGTGAAACATGAGTTGTGCTCTTTGAGTGTATCTCCGTCCGTCCTATGTTGGCCTCGGTCATTGTCGTCTTCTTAATAAAGGTTTTGTGCTCTACCACCCAAGGATCGACCACGTCTATGTGTTGTAGCGCGACTAGGTTTGCTCTTTCAAAGTCGGCGAGTCGACCCTCGAAGTCGACATGCATTTCGCGGCGACCCTCACGGTGACCCCATCCAGCGAGCCTGCCGAGGTGCTCGCTGACGGCAGACCAGCGGGTTCTCGATGCCTAGATAATTCGTGCGATAGGAGATGCACTCTTGATCGAAAGCCCCGCTATGCTTCCTTCGGGCGTGACATGTTGCGAACGTATCCTTTGATGACACCATTCATCCTTTCGAGCGGCATCATGTTGTGCAGGAACGTCGCCCGAGTTGGATGATATCCTCCACTATATGGACCAGCAGATGCACCATAACGTCGAAGAATGCGGGCGGAAGTACATCTCAAGCTCGCATAGTATCACCACGATCTCTTCTGTAGCCTTACGAAGTTGCCTCACACCAATCGACTTCCGAGAGATGACGTCGAAGAAGTTGCATAGGCCAAATAGCGTTTCACGGACGTGCGCGTCCATGATCCCATGGATTGCAACCTGGAAGTATCTGCGTCATCAAGACGTGGCGGTCGTGAGACTTCATCCCGCTGAACTTCGCTTCACTGGGTCTAGGTATCCGCTTATCTTCCCAGCAGAAACCGAAGGAAGTTTTACTCCTAGGAGGCAGGTGAAAACTGCTCGATCTCCTCGACTTAGAGTGAAGCACGCGGGAGGGTAGTCATTTCCGGTCTTCTTGGCCTTTTGCCTTTGCGACGACTTTTTCGTGTCCTGCTCGCCTCATCATCATCATCATCATCATCATCATCATCATATATAGCGTGAAGCTCCTGCCTGATGCCCATTGATTTCAAGTCTGCCCTTGCTTTCGGCCCATCTTTGGTCCTCTCTGGCATGTTGAGCAGGGTACCAAGCAGACTCTCGCACATGTTCTTCGTGATATGCATGACATCAAGGCTGTGAGGCACACGGTGGATCTTCCAGTACGGCAAGTCCCAGAAAACATACCTCGTTTTCCATACCTTCAGCAGCTGGCTCTGGCGCCTTTCGCTTTTCCGGCTCTGGCGCCTTTTGCTTCTTTTCGGCGGTGGGCAGTCTTTCCAATTTTTCAACAGCTTGTCTATTTCCTCGCCGCTCCTCGTACAGGCGTTTTGGGTTCGGTTTCACCATCGAACAGATCCTTGCGTTTCCTCCACGGGTCATCGTCGCGAAGCCACCTTCGATGTCCCATGAACACGGTTTTCAAGACCCGGATCTCTATCTAGCTGGCGTCGTTGTGTCATCCATGCACCTTACGCATCCGTAAAATCCGTGGACTACCCGCCCGCAAGATATCCGTAATCGAGATAGTCGTGCACCGTCGTGAGCAAAGGCGGCTCTCATAGGGAAATATTCTTTCTCTGCGGCCCCACGTATTGGCTGGCGTTTTCCACAGCGTGTCAAGCTCCTCTTTCAGCAGCCCGGATACTGATTGATGTCGTTCCCTGGTTGTTTGGCCCTTCAATTAGCATACTCATGTGAATGTACTTCCTCTTCATGCACAACCAGGGGGAAGGTTGTACATCCACACAAACACAGGCCAGGTGCTATGTGTGCTTCTCGGCTGCCGAACGGATTGACTCCATCGGTGCTCGCGCCAAAGACGATGTTCCTTGGATCGTTCCCAAATTCGGGTATTGAAGTTCAACGCTTGCCACCGCTCGCATCCTTAGGGTGACTCAGCATCTTGTCTTTTTTATCTATCTCCGGATCATTTGCGTCATCTTCTCGCTTATTCTCCTCCCTATCCGCGTGCCAACGCAGGAGCTTTGCTACCTTAGGATCCGTGAAATACCGCTGCAGACGAGGAGTGATCGGAAAGTACCACACCACTTTTCGAGGAGCTTTCTTCCTCTTCTTGTATCGAGTGACACCGCACACCGGACATATGGTAGACTCCGCGTGCTCGTCCCGATAAATGATGCAATTGTTCATGCACACATGGTATTTCACGTGCGGTAAATCTAGAGGACACACGATTTTCTTCGCCTCCTCCAAACTGGTCGGGCACTTGTTCCCCTTGGGAAGGCGTTCGTGCGAATGACATGTTCTCGTCGAAGCACGCGTCGGTCATTTTGTGTTTTACCTTCATCTCGAGCCATGAGCGTTACTTTCAAAGCGGGCATCCTCGGCCTGCATCCTTCATACAATGGAGTAACCGCGTCTAACTCAAGTTGATCCATCTTGGCTTTCTCTCGGCGGCGGCTCTTGCGTTATCCGTGCCGCTTGAGAAGCAGCTCTTGAATATGAGGGTCCTGCACCCAACCCATCGATGGTCAGCGTCGTCGCTCCGCCGCATCATCATCATGTCCTGCATCTTCTACATGATGATGTGTACAGCATCACCGTCGTGATCATCTCCGGGATTCTTCGTCTTCGCCCCCCGACCGCGGTGGTTGTCTTGCTGCCCTTCCTCATTTCTTGCCCGGCCCCCATGGACGACTTCGTAGTCATCTTCATCACCTTGCCACCGATAGCCATCCATGAAACCACGCAAGAGCAGGTGGTCCCGCACTTGCCCGGAATCCGGGTCCGCAATAAGGCTATTCAGCTTGCATCTTCGACACGGACATCTTATCTCCGTCTCGTTCTTTTGAAGCATCTCGGCCTTCGCGGACCTCAAAACCTATTCACGATGCCTTCGGTCATCGTGCGGACCATGGTCGCTCATGGGTAGAGCAAAACGATATTTTAGAACCAAGAAAAATTTGGCATGACTTTCCTAAAAATAGGACCAAAAGAATGCTTAATGCCAAAATTCTGCTTAAAAGGAAATGAATCAACATTCCGCAAAATATTGGCAACTATCGCATTTCAAATACCGTACACCTCCAAACACAAACACATATGCAACACCACAAACATATGCAACACCACAAACATACATAGATCTAGCTAGGCCATAAAAAGTGCATGTGCACATTGTTATAGGGAGAACAACATAAATATAGCTTCCCCCCTTACTTACCTAGCAAAACAAGGTAACTTAACCACTTAATTTGAATGAATCTATGGTGGAAATGAGGTGAAAAGAGGAGGCACCGAGACAAGGAGGAGGCGGTGGAGAGAATGAAGTGGGGAGAAAGTGAGTGTGGGAGGAGAGGCTGTCCAAAATATCTTGTTGCTGCCCACTTACTAATGGCCGCACCAGCACCAAATGCGCCATTAGTAATCCAGGTTACTAATGGCGCACTTCTGGTGGTGCGCCATTAGTACTTTTACAAAAAAGGAATAAAAACAATAATAAAAAAAACATTAGTGGCGCACCTTCTGACTGGTGCGCCATTACTAGTTACAACTAGTAATGGCGCACCACCAGCGGATGCGCCATTAGTATGTTTGGACAGGCGCACTAGTTTAAAAAAAAAATTGATACTAATGGCGCACCGTGGGCAGGGTGCGCCATTAGTAGTTTCAACACTAATGGCGCATCAGATGGTGGTGCGCCATTAGTATATACTAATGGCGCACCGCATGTCTGGTGCACCATTAGTGTCAATTCCATCTATAGCCCTTTTCCTAGTAGTGTCGGAATCAAGGCATGGGATGAAGTGCTTTTGTGCCGCGATTTGCAGGGATGCTAGGGCAAGATCCTTGGTGCATTGGCACTGTTTTGAGGGGCTTGTTGATCCTGAAATTCTAGAAGCAACATGTTCGAAGGCTCTTATGCTTGCAACTGATTTGCAGCTTCAACGAGTTTGAATTGTTGTAGTTAATCATTTGAAGGAGAAGTTTTTGGGCCCATCGGCGATGATTATCGATGAGATTAAGAAGAGGCTTCAATCTCTTCCTGAAGTTGAGATCATGTATGAAGGCCGATAATCAAATTTTGAAGGACATAGTTTGGCCAGGGTGGCGACTACGCTTCCTGTAGGTCGTATCGTTTGATTTTTTTTTTAACACCCCCAGACACTATTTGTATCGATGGCATTATTTAAGTTTAAAACAGGGAAGTTATTATAAAAAGAAGGGTGATGTTAAAAATCTGCCGTCGGATTTTTAAGCATGACAGATCAAACTTTTTTTACGGTAATTTATGTTGGCATGAGGATGGCAGATTTAGTTTGCAACTACTACAATTTTTTGGCAAAATAATGAACTCGAACGGATTTATCATGCTTGCCAACTAAATTTGACGTTCTTGGCAAACATAAATTGCCATAAAAATGTTCAATTTGCCATGATAAAACGTCTGACATGGGATTTGTAGTTGAGTCCCAAAAGAAGCTAGCTGAAAGTTTATTGCACATCTAAGTAAGTGAGTCAAGTATAAAGAGAAAAAGAAAAAAAGAAAAAGAAATTATTCACACAAATCTCAATGTAAAATCAATGACATAGGACTTAAATGGATAATACTTACTGCACATCTATAGATGTGCTTTAGCAAAACCAAATTTTATTTTATTTTATATTTTGCGAATGGTCTGGTCTACTACAGTTGCCATGATTTGAAAACTTTAAAAGTTGTCACCTACTAACACTAGGCAGTTGCCATGTAGCCTACAAAACACATGGCAACTGACGGCTTTGGATGTGGGAGAGGAGACGGGCGTGTGGGCGCGGTGGTATCTTTAGGAGTTGCCATCTACTAAACACTAGGCAGTTGCCATGTAGCACTACAAAAAGACATGGCAAAATAACATGTTCGGGTAAAAAGAGAGTTGTCATCTGCTTACAAGCATACTAGGGCAGTTGCCATGTACCCTGCAAAACACATGGCAACTACTCCCTCCGCTCCTAAATAATTGTCTTTCTAGAGATTTCAACAAATGACTACATACAGAGCAAAATGAATGAATCTACAATTTAAAACATGTCTACATACATCCGTATGTTGTAGTCTATTTGAGATGGCTAGAAAGACAAATATTTAGGAACGGAGGGAGTAATAGCTTTGGGTGTGGGAGAGGAGACGGGCGTGTGGGCGAACTGATAAACACCCACACACCAGCCGCTCTGCGTGTGTTGAAAGCTGGTGTGTGGGTGAACTGCTAAATGCCCATAAACCAGCACCTCCGCGTGTGGAAACGGACATGTAAGCGACCGGATGAATGCCCATACACCAGCCCAATCCTACGTGACATAAAAAATCTGGCAAAACATGCCAAGATTCGTGCAAACTTAAACAAACGTTGATCCATACGTGTGAGCGAGATGCAAACATCCAAACTTGTGAGAGTTGGTATTTCCGTTGATTATTGCGTTATTGCAAACATGGTGATTCCGGTTACAACTAGCAACCTAGCAGGCTCTCTCTAGGCATCCACTGCATGTCCTTCGCCGCCATGGGCAGCAGCCACATAATCGCAGCAAGCAACGAACACCCCGCCACCCTCGTTTACGACTCGGCGACCGCCGGACTGACCACCGGCCCTCCCGTCCCGGCCGCGCTCCAGGACGGCTGCCCCGTCTTCCTGCCCGTCACCGACGGCACGCTCTACGCGTTCGCATACTACTTCATGCGGCGGCCTCAGGCCGTCGAGGTCCTGTCCTCCGTCGCCAAGGACCTGCGCTCCTCGGCGCCGTCCGTGAACTGGTCCTGGACGAGCGTCGTGCCCTCGCCGTTCGCCCGGAAGGAGAGGGTCTGCTCCTGCGCCGCGCACCCGGACGGACGCACCGTCTTCGTGTCGGCCCTCACCGTCACCGGCCTCGCCGACCAGCACTTCCGCACCTTGTCCTTCGACGTGAGCGGAAGTGCCATGGGGAGTGGGGCTGCCGTTCATGGACAAGGGCTACTTCAACGGTTACCTGGACGCTTGGGTCGGCCTTGACGAGCATGGCCGCGTCGGCGCCTGCCAGGTCGCCGACCCTACTCCTGCCGGTGGCATGAAGATGCCGCGGCTCGACTGAACATCGCCAAGGACAAGCTCTGGAGCAGGGAGCGGCGGGCGGCTTAGCGGCCTACGCTCACTTGTTTGCATGGGCCATGAGGTTTTGCCTTGTGGACTGTGTGGTACGCCAGGGAATGAAGTCTTGTTACACTGATGGCTGCATGCTCAACATCACCACGTTTCGCCTCCGATACTCTCACAAGCGAGAGAGCTGCGGATCGTTGACCTCGCCACCAAGTCCTGTCAAATGACCAAGAATGTCCGCGCATTTTCTCCTGTGGCTTTCTGGATGTAGCTCGCTGTTTACCTGCTTTGGTATGTCATAAGAATACATTAGGTTTATAAAAATTCACTGCTATGCGCTGGAGCGTAGACCTGCAGCAATGTTTGGTGAAACAATCTACTAGTCTCTAACAGAAGGACAAAATCAAAGAGTTTAGAAATTTACCTGAAAACATCAGCGGTGGCATAATATCTGAAGAATGGCTTGTGGATGAGAGAGTTCTTGCTCTTAACATTGCAGCGATGTCTGCAGTGCTGATGCAGAAGCTAACTGATTGCTTGCTGTCTGAGATGGCAACCTTATTTGCCTGTGGATTTCCCAACCATGGTTACTCTTCGTACCACTTGCGTAAACTGCCTGAAGTCGAGGCAAAAGGAGTGGTTTTCTGTAATTTACCCTGGCAACTAATCAAGTGAGAAGGAAGACTGGGCCAAAGAAAAAGATTGTTGCGACGAAACAGAATGTAAATAGACAATATCAAAATCTGCCAGCATCGACGGAGGCACTGCTACTATTGGTGTGGACCAGGAACTGTTGCGGATACATTGTCTAGTTAGACAGCCAGGATTAACACAATCCACTACGATTCATAGATAACTCATCAATTTATACCACCCTGTGTTGCCCGCTGTTTGGCGCGCAACCAGATATGAAATGCTCCCTCCGTTCACAAATATAAGATGCCTTGGAGATTTCAATATGGACTACATACGGACTGAAATGAGTTAACAAACACACTAAAACGTGTCTATATATATCCAATTCAGAAAAAGTTAGAACATCTTATATTTGTGAACAGAGGGAGTACAACAGCTTACACCTAAATGAAATGAGATATTCTAGAGTACATCATGCTTGCTGGTCCTCAACCAGGAGTACGCCCTTGACCTTGCCTTACACCTAAAATGAGATATTCTTACAACAGAAATAAATTTGGTAAAGCAAAAACAGCTCATCACTGATAGAACTTGCCCGTGAGATGTACAGAAGATATAAAAGAAAACAATACAGAAGCTTTACCAGATGGAGATACCCAATGGCCAATACAATGTTGATGTGCCGTTATTTGACAGCATAGCAAGCTGGGAACGGCATGCGAGATGCCATGGAGAATGCATTGTGGGCTGACTACATTGCAAGACAATGAACCATATGTAATATGGAGAAAATTCAGACGCCTGATGTAAAGTGTTTCCCAAATAAATGTAAAACAATTTGGTTTGTACTGCAATTAGTTCTATTCAATCAAAAGGATTTGTGATCAAGTGGCATTTAACATTGCATCAGTACTAGCACATCTGCCCAGGAACACATACTCAAAAGTTAAGGACCCTTTCCTAGCCTAGCACCTTAGCACTACATGATAAATGATAATTTTGCTACCATTAACATTGCATTAGTAGTACTACAGCAACATCGCATACCCTTTCCTAGCCTAGCACCTTAACAGAAAAGCCTTCTCCACGGGGCATATTTCTATAGCCATTAAACTAGGTGTTCTGAATTTTTCTTTTTAACCAGGCCAGCCGTAATTCCTTAGTTGAAAACGAGAGAAACACTTCTCTGTTGTCCTTGTTATCGGTGAAGAGGTCAGCTGCTTTTAGCATATCTTCCGTTTGTAAATCCGGCAACCCTTCAAGTGCAGCAATGCAATTTTGTATGCTATAGGGATCCTCCAATTTCCTCTCCTCAATGGCTGCAAACCGATCCAGCTCTTCTCTTTTGAAGCTCAGGTACCTCTCTTGGAAATCATCAAGATTAGAGTTTGTCTTCTGTCTTTTCCCCCGTTTAGCACTACTAGGCTCAGGAGCAGACTGAGATGGTTGACGATTTCTATGTGGGTCTTCTGGAAGTTCCATCAATATATGTGGGGCCTTGTTCGCATAATTATCCATGCCATGGCAACTCCTTCCTTGAGCGTAGCGCCCTGCATGGATTACGTCCAGAAGAATCTCGCTTAAGAACATAAGACACAACATAACTAATTAATTCAGTGGTTTAAAACTCACCGTCATATAGAGCAAATATATCATAATAGTATGGGAATGACTTGTCTTGCCATCGGAGGGCATCTTTGTTTTTACGTGCCCTTAATTCTTCCCAAATACTATCCGGAGCAACCACCATCATCGTATCACGATCCCAGCCAAAACCACTTTCGGATATCAAGTCTCTTATAGCTTTAAAATCTTTCTTCAGGTCCTGCTCCTTTTGTTTGACCTGAGTTACTGAGAGTGATAAACCAAATCGTGTATTGAATGCATCCACGATCCTTCTCCAAGCCTCTTTGCTCCATGCATTTCGTGTTCGATATGTTGGCACATCATGTTCTTTCAGAAGCCAAATAAGATATGACTTCATCTTGTGATTCCAGCTGGCTCTGGAACAATTCTTGGTGGTGCCTGATGATATGACAAGTGCAATTCTAGTATTAGTTATTGAAAAAACATACTAACTAGCTATGTACTGAATAAAGCATACAAGTTAAGCCTATGGGTAGTGAAACAATGAGAGCCACACTCAATGTCCTCATATATGGGATTATAACATTAATTAAGGACCCTATTAACATATAGGAAGTGTTTATCTCACTTAAATTAAGAGATCCACAGCCTAAAACTCACATGAAATTCCAAAAATTCAAAACCAACTGTCCCTGAAACATCACAGCAAACAAGCAACACAACATCCATACAATAAAAGTTCGCTTCGCCTCGATCTTCCACATAACAGGCTAGCTAGGTGATGGTAAGAATCAATTCATACACACAGCATCATGTATTTTCCTGATTCTCTAGATCCCCTAAAACAGTTTGCTATATCATTGCAAATAATTAAGTACATAGCTGGGTAGGCACTAGGCACACGACATGCAGTAGCTGAGCCAATGTTAAATGCTAATATGCGTATACATCAATCAGTGCAGAGCATGCACGGTTGCATGTTGTGTGATCTAAAAATACTCTCTGAAAATGTTGCGTGCACACTAACAACTAACTAATCAGAACTCTACTCCACTAGTTGGGCACACGTAGGAGCAGCAGCCGAACAAGCGAAGAGAAAAAAATCTAACTAATCAGGTTGTCACACCGTACATGCAAAGAGAAACAGATCTGTCCTAGCAAGACAAATGTTCAACAGTAAATCAAGACTTCTGAACGAGAAACCAATATGTATCGAGAGTGGATTACCTGTTTCTTGCCAGATCTCCTGACCTTCCCCAAATTGCAGGTCCTCCGACCCTTGTGTCGATGGAAGGAGGGGAGGCGGAGCAGGATGGGCGTAGGGAGGGGGCGGAGGCAGAGGAGGGGGAGGGGATGGGATCCCCCCGTTGTCGTCCATGTCGATTTCGCGCCAAGCTCGTGGGAGACGGGGCGGGAGAGCGACGGAGCGAGGAAAGCAGATTTTCACCGGGCGTTCCTTTGCTTCGAGCAAGATGCTATTTTTCCCGTGGAAAATTGCAGGTTGGGGGGACGCTTTCCTGTGGAACGGAAGAAAGAAGCTGATTCCTGCTGAGCGAACGGGCAAATGCCTCCCTCCTACGGAAACTGGGCCTGCAGAATTTCTAAGGCCTCGTTTGTTTCGCGTGGGTCGGAGGGGTTTTCTTGGGATTAACCCCGCGAGGCTCAGAATCCTCGCAAAACCCCGTCGGACTGTTTGGTACGCGAGGTTAGAGCAACTCTAGCAGACCTCGCATCCGTTTCTGACCCGCAAAATAATCATCAAAATGCGGGTAAGGGCGGAAAAACATGTCCGATCAGACCCCGTATCCCGCCTGGCCCGCAAAAAAATTTGAGGGGCGCGGCAAAATCCCGACCCTAATCCGGAAAAACGCGGGTTTCCTCCTCGCGGCTGCGGTGCCTCGCATCCGAGAAGCGGTTGGCGGGAGGACATTTCACCCGCACGCCTTTCCCCTCCTTCCGCCGCCGACCGCCCTTTGCTTCATTCGCCGCCGACGGCTATTGTGGCTATATCTGCGGGCGGAATCGCGCCATGGGTCGCCCCACACCTCCCGCCGAAGCCGTGCGACCGACCCCACGGATCCGCGAGAAGAGCCGCCCCTCGTCGCCACCGCCGCCGGGATCGACCACCGCCGAAGGCTCGTCGCCGCCCGGGATCACCCGCCACCGGCTAGTCCTTTTTTATGATTTTTGCGAGCTGTGTAGTTGATTGACGCGTCGGTATGCATGTAGACGGAGTTGAGCCCGTGCGAGAAGTTCTTGCTCTCGATTCGTCCGATTCAGACGACTCAGATATTGAGACCATGCTTGCGACCTTTCGGCAGCAGACATTAGTCATGGCGCTTGCCGTGAAGGAGCATGAAGATGAGCATCGGAAGAGGAGGCGAGGATCGACTGTCGGGCGTCTGTGCATTCCTCGGAATCGCCATCTTGGGAACGAGATGTTGATGCAAGACTATTTCGCAGAGAATCCTACATATCCTCCGCACCTCTTCCGGAGAAGGTACTGAATGCGCCGATCCCTCTTTGTGAAATTTGTTCAAGCTTGCGAGGCAAATTGCCGGTATTTTACTCAAAGAAGAAATGTTGTGGGTTTAAAGGGATTTAGTGCATATCAAAAAATCTCCGCAGCTATGCGGGTGATTGCATATGGCGTTCCGGCTGACTATGCCGATGAGTATCTTCGCATTGGTGAAGATACTACAATTGAGTATGTGCGTAGATTTGCAAAAGTGATCGTCCGTGTCTTTGGTCCTGAGTATCTTCGGGCACCCAATGAAGATGACACAAAGAAATTGATGGCATCTAATGAGAGGAGAGGTTGGCCTGGCATGCTAGGTAGCATTGATTGTATGCATTGGAATTGGTAAAATTGCCCCAAGGCATGGCAAGGAATGTATTGTGGCAAGTCTCGTGATGCAACAATTGTGCTAGAGGCCGTAGCATCCAAGGATTTATGTATTTGGCATTGCTTTTTTTGGTATGCCGGGCACTCTCAATGACATCAATGTGTTGCAACGGTCTCATTTGTTTGCTAGGCTTGCTAGTGGTGATGCTCCTGCTTGCAACTACACTATCAATGGGCATGAATACACAAAGGGGTACTATCTTGCAGATGGTATATACCCTCCTTGGTGCACATTTGTCAAGAGCATCAAAGAACCCAAAACTAAAAAACAATGTGAATTTGCAAGGGTGCAAGAGGCAGCCCGAAAAGACACTGAAAGAGCATTCCGTGTTTTGCAATCCAAGTTTGCCATTGTCCGTGGTCTTGCTCGTTTTTGGATAAGAAAACCTTGAAAAACATCATGACATGCTATGTTATCATGCACAATAGGATTCTTGAAGATGAGAGAGGAATGAACTTAGAATTCTTTTACGACAATGTGGGTAGCTGTGTCAAACCAGCTAGAGACCCTAACCGCATTAGAGCTTTTCTTCAGACGTACAAAGAGATTGAAAATGCACACACACACTTTCAACTTCAGGAGGATCTCATTGAGCACCATCGGCAAAGGGTTGGACAGTGACTAATTTTTGTACTCATTTGTATTTGTATTTGTTGGAAATATGCCCTAGAGGCAATAATAAAATCGTTATTATTATATTTCTTTGTTCATGATAATTGTCTATTATTCATGCTATAATTGTGTTATTCGGAAATCGTAATACATGTGTGAATACATAGACCACAACATGTCCCTAGCGAGCCTCTAGTTGACTAGCTCTTTGATCAACAGATAGTCATGATTTCCTGACTATGGACATTGGATGTCATTGATAACGGGATCACATCATTAAGAGAATGATGTGATGGACAAGACCCAATCCTAAGCATAGCACAAGATCGTGTAGTTCGTTTGCTAGAGCTTTTCCAAATGTCAAGTATCATTTCCTTAGACCATGAGATTGTGCAACTCCGGATACCGTAGGAGTGCTTTGGGTGTGCCAAACGTCACAACGAATCGGGTGGCTATAAAGGTGCACTACGGGTATCTCCGAAAGTGTCATTGGGTTGGCACGAATCGAGACTGGATTTGTCACTCCGTATGACGGAGAGGTATCTCTGGGCCCACTCGGTAATGCCTCATCATAATGAGCTCAATGTGACCAAGTGTCTGGTCATGGGATCATGCATTACGGTACGAGTAAAGTGACTTGCCGGTAACGATATTGAACGAGGTATTGGGATACCGACGATCGAGTCTTGGGCAAGTAACGTACCGATTGACAAAGGGAATCAGATACGGATTGATTGAATCCTCGACATCGTGGTTCATCCGATGAGATCATCGAGGAGCATGTAGGAACCAACATGGGTATCCAGATCCGCTGTTGGTTATTGACCGGAGAGTCGTCTCGGTCATGTCTGCGTGTCTCCCGAACCCGTAGGCTCTACACACTTAAGGTTCGGTGACGCTAGGGTTGTAGAGATATTAGTATGCGGTAACCCGAAAGTTGTTAGGAGTACCGGATGAGATCCCGGACGTCACGAGGAGTTCCGGAATGGTCCGGAGGTGAAGAATTATATATAGGAAGTCCGTTTTCGGCCATCGTGAAAGTTTCGGGGGTCACTGGTATTGTCTGGGACCACGGAAGGGTCGGGGTCCATCGGGTGGGGCCACCTATCCCGGAGGGCCCCATGGGCTGAAGTGGGAGGGGAACCAGTCCCTGGTGGGCTGGTGTGCCCCCCCTTGGGCTCCCCCTGCGCCTAGGGTTGGAAACCCTAGGGGTGGGGGCGCCCACTTGGCTTGGGGGGCAAGCCACCCCCCTTGGCCGCCGCCCCCCATCTAGATGAGATGTAGAGGGGCCGGCGCCCCCCTGGACCCCTATATAAAGAGGGGGGAGGGAGGGCTGCGCACCCTAGCCCCTGGCGCCTTCCTCTCCCTCTCCAACACCTCCTCCTCCTCCGTAGAGCTTGGCGAAGCCCTGCCGAGATCCCCGCTGCATCCACCTCCACGCCGTCGTGCTGCTGGATCTCCATCAACCTCTCCCTCCCCCTTGCTGGATCAACAAGGAGGAGACGTCTTCCCCAACTGTACATGTGTTGAACGCGGAGGTGCCGTCCGTTCGGCACTCGGTCATCGGTGATTTGGATCACGACGAGTACGACTCCATCAACCCCGTTCTCTTGAACGCTTCCGCTCGCGATCTACAAGGGTATGTAGATGCACTCCTTTTCCCCTCGTTGCTAGATAACTCCATAGATTGATCTTGGTGATGCGTAGAAAATTTTAAAATTCTGCTACGTTCTCCAACAGTGGCATCATGAGCTAGGTCTATGCGTAGTTACTATGCACGAGTAGAACACAAAGCAGTTGTGGGCGTCGATGTTGTCAATTTTCTTGCCACTACTACTCTTATCTTGCTTCGGCGGCATCGTGGGATGAAGCGGCCCGGACCGACCTTACACGTACGCTTACGTGAGACAAGTTCCACCGACTGACATGCACTAGTTGCATAAGGTGGCTAGCGGGTGTCTGTCTCTCCCACTTTAGTTGGAGCGGATTCGATGAAAAGGGTCCTTATCAAGGGTAAATAGAAATTGGCATATCACGTTGTGGTTTTACGTAGGTAAGAAACGTTCTTGCTAGAAACCTATAGAAGCCACGTAAAAACATGCAACAACAATTAGAGGACGTCTAACTTGTTTTTGCAGCATATGCCTTGTGATGTGATATGGCCAAAAGATGTGATGAATGATATATGTGATGTATGAGATTGATCATGTTCTTGTAATAAGAATCACGACTTGCATGTCGATGAGTATGACAACCGGCAGGAGCCATAGGAGTTGTCTTTATTTTTTTGTATGACCTGCGTGTCATTGAATAACGCCATGTAAATTACTTTACTTTATTGCTAAACACGTTAGCCATAGAAGTAGAAGTAACCGTTGGCGTGACTACTTCATGAAGACACGATGATGGAGATCATGGTGTCATGCCGGTGACGACGATGATCATGGCGCCCCGAAGATGGAGATCATAAGGAGCAAAATGATATTGGCCATATCATGTCACTATTTGATTGCATGTGATGTTTATCATGTTTTACATCTTATTTGCTTAGAGCGACGGTAGCTTAAATAAGATGATCCCTCGCAATAATTTCAAGAAGGTGTTCCCCCTAACTGTGCACCGTTGCGAAGGTTCGTTGTTTTGAAGCACCACGTGATGATCGGGTGTGATAGATTCTAATGTTCGAATACAACGGGTGTAAGCCAGATTTACACACACAATACACTTAGGTTGACTTGACGAGCCTAGCATGTACAGACATGGCCTCGGAACACGGAAGGCCGAAAGGTCGAGCATGAGTCGTATAGAAGATACGATCAACATGAAGATGTTCACCGACGTTGACTAGTCTGTCTCACGTGATGATCGGACACGGCCTAGTTGACTCGGATCATGTTTCACTTAGATGACTAGAGGGATGTCTATCTGAGTGGGAGTTCATTGAATAATTTGATTAGATGAACTTAATTATCATGAACTTAGTCTAAAATCTTTACAATATGTCTTGTAGATCAAATGGCCCACGCTAATGTTGCCCTCAACTTCAACGCGTTCCTAGAGAAAACCAAGCTGAAAGATGATGGCAGCAACTATACGACTGGGTCCGGAACCCGAGGATCATCCTCATAGCTGCCAAGAAAGATTATGTCCTAGAAGCACCGCTAGTTGAAGCACCCATCCTGCAGAACCAAGGCGTTATGAACGCTTGGCGGTCTCGTACGATGATTATTCCTCGTTCGGTGCGGCATGCTTTACAGCTTAGAACCGGGGCTCCAAAAGCGTTTTGAGCAACACAGAGCATATGAGATGTTCAAGAGCTGAAAATGGTTTTCCAAGCTCATGCTCGGGTCGAGAGATATGAAGTATCCGACAAGTTCTTCATTGTAAGATGGAGGACAATAGTTCTATCGGTGAGCACATACTCAAAATGTCGGGTTGCACAACCGCTGACTCACTGGGAGTTAATCTCCGGATGACTTGATCATTGACAGGATCCTTTGATCGCTTCCACCGAGCTACAAGAGCTTTGTGATGAACTTCAATATGCAGGGGATGGAAAAGACCATTCCTGAGGTATATTCAATGCTGAAATCAGTGGAGGTGGAGATCAAAAAGGAACATCAAGTGTTGATGTGAAGGAAATATGCCCTAGAGGCAATAATAAAGTTATTATTTATTTCCTTATATCATGATAAATGTTTATTATTCATGCTAGAATTGTATTAACCGGAAACATAATACATGTGTGAATACATAGACAAACAGATAGTCACTAGTATGCCTCTACTAGACTAGCTCATTAATCGAAAATGGTTATGTTTCCTAACCATAGACATGTGTTGTCATTTGATTAATGGGATCACATCATTAGGAGAATGATGTGATTGACATGACCCATTCCGTTAGCTTAGCACTTGATCGTTTAGTATATTGCTATTGCTTTCTTCATGACCTATACATGTTCCTGTAACTATGAGATTATGCAACTCCGTTTACGGAGGAACACTTTGGTACTACCAAACGTCACAACGAATCGGGTGATTATAAAGGAGTACTACAGGTGTCTCCAAAGGTACTTGTTGGGTTGGCGTATTTGAGATTAGGTTTTGTCACTCCGATTGTCGGAGAGGTATCTCTGGGCCTTCTCGGTAATACACATCACATAAGCCTTGCAAGAATTACAACTAATGAGTTAGTTGTGAGATGATGTATTACGGAACGAGTAAAGAGACTTACAAGAACGAGATTGAACTAGGTATTGGATACCGACGATCGAATCTCGGGTAAGTAACATACCGATGACAAAAGGAACAACGATATCGTTATGCGGTTTGACCGATAAAGATCTTCGTAGAATATGTAGGAACCAATATGGGCATCCAGGTTCCGCTATTGGTTATTGACCGAGAATGGTTCTAGGTCATGTCTACATAGTTCTCGAACCCGTAGGGTCCGCACGCTTAACGCTTCGATGTGTTCATTATGAGTTTATAAGTTTTGATGTACGAAGGTTGTACGGAGTCCGGATGTGATCACGGACATGACGAGGAGTCTCGAAATAGTCGAGACATAAAGATTGATATATTGGAAGCCTATGTTTGGACTTGAAAGGTTCGGATGAAAGCAGGAAGTTACGGAACACCGGGGTTACGGAACCCCGGGGTCAATGGGCCTTAATGGGCCATAGGGAGAAGAGGAAGGGCCGGCCGGGGCAGGCCGCCGCCCCCCCCTCTAGTCCGAATAGGACAAGGAGAGGGGGGCGGCCCCTTCCCTCTTCCCCTCCCAATCCTATTCCAACTAGGAAGGGGGGAGTCCTACTCGGTGGGAGTAGGACTCCTCCAGCGCCGCCTTGGGCTGGCCGCACCCCTTGCTCCTTTATATACTGAGGCGGGGGCACCCAGAACACACAAGTTGATCTACGGATCGTTCCTTAGCCGTGTCGGTGCCCCCTCCACCATATTCCACTTCGGTCATATCGTCGCGGAGCTTAGGCGAAGCCTGCGCCGGAGAAGTCATATCGTCGCGGAGCTTAGGCGAAGCCCTGCGTCGGTGGAGCATCATCATCGCCACCTGCCGTCGTCTTGTGGAACTCATCCCGACACTTTGCTGGATCGGAGTCCGGGATCGTCATCGAGCTGAGCGTGTGCAGAACTCGGAGGTGCCGTCGTTAGGTGCTTGGATCGGTCGGATCGTGAAGGCGTCGACTACATCAACAGCGTTGTTATAACGCTTCGCTTTCGGTCTCACGAGGGTGCGTGGACGGACACTCTCCCTCTCGTTGCTATGCCATCACCATGGTCTTGCGTGTGCGTAGGAAATTTTTGAAATTACTCGTTCCCCAATGATGGTATCGAGCCTGGTTTTATGCGTTGATGTCATATGCACGAGTAGAACACAAGTGAGTTGTGGGCGATATAAGTCATACCGCTTACCAGCATGTCATACTTTGGTTGGCGGTATTGTGAGATGAAGCGGCCCGGACCGACATTACGCGACGCTTACGCGAGACTGGTTTCACCGCTTGAGCACTAGTTGCTTAAAGGTGACCGGCGGGTGTCGTTTCTCTCACTTTAGTTGAACCGAGTGTGGCTACGCCCGTCCTTGCGAAGTTTAAAACAGCACCAACTTGACAAACTATCGTTGTGGTTTTGATGCGAGGTAAGAACGGTTCTTGCTCAGCCCGTAGCAGCCACGTAAAATTTGCAACAACAAAGTAGAGGACGTCTAACTTGTTTTGCAGGGCATGTTGTGATGTGATGTGGTCAAGGCGTGATGCTATATTTTATTGTATGAGATGATCATGTTTTGTAACCGAGTTATCGGCAATGGCAGGAGCCATATGGTTGTCGCTTTATTGTATGAAATGCAAAAGCCATGTAATTGCTTTACTTTATCACTAAGCGATAGCGATAGTCGTAGAAGCAATAGTTGGCGAGACGACAACGATGCTACGATGGAGATCAAGGTGTCGCTACCGGTGGCGATGGTGATCATGGCGGTGCTTGGCAATGGAATCACAAGCACAAGATGATGATGACCATATCATATCACTTATATTGATTGCATGTGATGTTTATCCTTTATGCATCTTATCTTGCTTTGATTGACGGTAGCATTATAAGATGATCTCTCACTAAAATTATCAAGAAGTGTTCTCCATGAGTATGCACCGTTGCGAAAGTTCTTCGTCTTTGAGACACCACGTGATGATCGGGTGTGATAGGCTCTACGTTCAAATACAACGGGTGCAAAACAGTTGCGCGCGCGAATACTCAAGTTAAACTTGACGAGCCTAGCATATAACAGATATGGCCTCGGAACACGGAGACCGAAGGTCGGCGTGAATCATATAGTAGATATGATCAACATAGTGATGTTCACCATTGAAACTACTCCATCTCACGTGATGATCGGACATGGTTTAGTTGATTTGGATCACGTAATCACTTAGATGACTAGAGAGATGTCTGTCTAAGTGGGAGGTTTTAATATGATTAATTAAACTTAAATTTATCATGAACTTAGTACCGATAGTATTTTTGCTTGTCTATGTTTATTGTAGATAGATGGCTCGTCTTTGTTGTTCCGTTGAATTTTAATGCGTTCCTTGAGAAAGCAAAGTTGAAAGATGATGGTAGCAATTACGGACTGGGTCCGTAATTTGAGGATTATCCTCATTGCTGCACGTAAGAATTACCTCCTGGAAGCACCGCTGGGTGCGAACTGCTTTGCAGAGAGCAACGCGAAGTTGTGAGCGTCTGCGCGAGCAAAGTGATGACTACTCGATAGTTCGATGTGCCATGATTTACGGCTTAGAACCGGGTCTTCAACGACGTTTTGAACGTCATGGAGCATATGAGATGTTCCAGGAGTTGAAGTTAATATTTCAAGCAAATGCCCGGATAGAGAGATATGAAGTCTCCAATAAGTTCTATAGCTGCAAGATGGAGGAGAATAGTTCATCGGTGAACATATACTCAAAATGTCCGGGTATAATAATCACTTGATTCAAGCTGGGAGTTACTCTTCCGGATGATAGTGTCATTGATGAATTCTCCAATCACGCCACCAAGCTACAAGAGCTTCGTGATGAACTATAATATGCAAGGGATGACCAAAACAATTCCCGAGCTCTTTGCAATGCTAAAAGCAGCGGAGGTAGAAATCAAGAAAGAGCATCAAGTGTTGATGGTCAACAAGACCACTAGTTTCAAGAAAAGGGCAAAGGAAAGAAGAAGGAACTTCAAAAGAACAGCAAGAAAGTTGCTGCTCAAGAGAAGAAACCCAAGTCGGACCTAAGCCTGAAATCGAGTGTTTTCTGCAAGCAAACTGGACTTTGAAGCGGAACTACCCCAAGTATTTGGCGGATAAGAAGGATGGCAAGGTGATCAAAGGTATATGTGATATACATGTTATTGATGTGTACCTTACTAATACTCGCATAGTACTGGTATTTGATCTTGGTTACATTGCTAATATTTGCAACTCGAAACAGGAACTACGGATTAGCGAAGATTGGCTAAGGGCGAGGTGACGATCTTGGCGTGGGAAATGGTTCCAAAGTCAATGTGATCGCGGTCGGCACGCTACCTCTACATCTACCATCGGGATTAGTTTTAGACCTAAATAATTGTTATTTGGTGCCGCGTTAAGCATGAACATTATATCTGGATCTTGTTTGATGCGAGACGGTTATTCATTTAAGACAGAGAATAATGGTTGTTCTATTTATATGAATAATATCTTTTATGGTCATGCACCCTTGAAGAGTGGTCTATTTTATTGAATCTCGATAGTAGTAGTACACATATTCATAGTGTTGAAACCAAAAGATGCAGAGTTGATAATGATAATGCAACTTATTTTTGGCTTCGCCGTTTGGGTCATATCGGTGTAAAAGCATGAAGAAACTCCATCTTGATGGGCTTCGAATCACTTGATTATGAATCACTTGGTACTTGCGAACCGTGCCTCATGGGCAAGATGACTAAAACGCCGTTCTCGGAACTATGGAGCGAGCAACTGATTTGTTGGAAATCATACATACCGATGTTTGTGGTCCAATGAATGTTGAGGCACGGCGGGTATCGTTATTTTCTCACCTTCACAGATGATTTGAGCAGATATGGGTATATCTACTTAATGAAACACAAATCTGAAACATTTGAAAAGTTCAAAGAATTTCAGAGTGAAGTGGAAAATCATCGTAACAAGAAAATAAAGTTTCTACGATCGGATCGTGGAGGAGAATATTTGAGTTCTGAGTTTGGTTTACATTTGAAACAATGTGGAATAGTTTCAACTCACGCCACCGGAACACCACAGAGAAATGGTGTGTCCGAACGTCAGAATCGTACTTTACTTGATATGGTGCGATCTATGATGTCTCTTACTGATTTAACGCTATCGTTTGGGGATATGCTTTAGAGGCGGCCGCATTCACGTTAAATAGGGCACCATCTAAGTCCGTTGAGACGACACCGTATGAACTGTGGTTTGGCAAGAAACCAAAGTTGTCGTTTCTTAAAGTTTGGGGCTGCAATGCTTATGTGAAGAAACTTCAACCAGATAAGCTCGAACCCAAATCGAGAAATGTGTCTTCATAGGATACCCAAAGGAGACTGTTGGGTACACCTTCTATCACAGATCTGAAGGCAAGGTTTTCGTTGCTAAATTGGATCCTTTCTAGAGAAGGAGTTTCTCTCGAAAGAAGTGAGTGGGAGGAAAGTAGAACTTGATGAGATAATCAGTATCTACTCCCTTATTGGAAGGTAGTTCATCACAAGAAACGGTTCTGTGACAACTACACCAATTAGTGAGGAAACTAATGATGATGATCATGAAGCTTCAGATCAAGTTACTCTGAACTCGTGAGGTCAACCAGAGTAAAATCGCACTGAGTGGTACGGTAATCCTATTCTGGAAGTCATGTTACTTGACCATGGCGAACCTACAAACTATGAAGAAGCGATGGTGAGCCCAGATTCCACGAAATGGCTGGAAGCCATGAAATCTGAGATGGGATCCATGTATGAGAACAAAGTATGGACTTTGGTTGACTTGCCCGATGATCGGCAAGCCATTGAGAATAAATGGATCTTTAAGAAGAAGACTGACGCCGATGGTAATGTAACTGTCTACAAAGCTCGACTTGTTGCAAAAGGTTTTCGACAAGTTCAAGGGGTTGACTACGATGAGACTTTCTCACCCGTAGCGATGCTTAAGTCTGTCCGAATCATGTTAGCAATTACCGCATTTTATGATTATGAAATTTGGCAAATGGATGTAAAAACTGCATTCTTGAATGGATTTCTAGAAGAAGAGTTGTATATGATGCAACCAGAAGGTTTTGTTGATCCAAAGGGTGCTAACAAAGTGTGCAAGCTCCAACGATCAATTTATGGTCAGTGCAAGCCTCTCGGAGTTGGAATAAACGCTTTGATAGTGTGATCAAAGCATATGGTTTTATCTGAGACTTTTGGAGAAGCTCAGTATTTACAAGAAAGTGAGTGGGAGCTCAGAGCATTTCGATATTATATGTGGACGACATATTGTTGATTGGAAATGATATAGAATTTCTGGATAGCATAAAAGGATACTTGAATAAAAGTTTTCAATGAAAGACCTCGGTGAAGCTGCTTACATATTGGGCATCAAGATCTATAGAGATAGATCAAGGCGCTTAATTGACTTTCACAAAGCACATACCTTGATAAAGTTTTGAAGAAGTTCAAAATGGATCGAGCAAAGAAAGGTTTTTACCTGTATTACAAGGTGTAAGATTGAGTCGACTCAATGCCCGACCACAGCAGAAGATAGAGAGAAAATGAAAGATGTTCCTATGCTTCAGCCATAGGCTCTATCATGTATGCAATGCTGTGTACCGGACTGACGATGCTTAGCTGTAAGCTTGGCAGGAAGGTACCAAAGTAATCCAGAGTGGATCATTGGACAGTGGTCAAGAACATCCTGAAATACCGAAAAGGACTAAGGATATGTTTTCGATATGGAGGTGACAAAGAGCTAGTCGTAAATGGTTACGTCGATGCAAGCTTTGACATCGATCCGGACGATTCTAAATCGCAAACCGGATCGTATTTTTACTAAACGGTGGAGCTGTCGGTTGGTGCAGTTCTAAACAAAGCGTCGTGGCGGGATCTACATGTGAAGCGGAGTACATAGCTGCTTCGAAGCAGCAAATGAAGGAGTCTAGATGAAAGAATTCATTTCCGATCTAGGTGTCATACCTAGTGCATCGGGACCAATGAAGATCTTCGTGACAATCTTGGTGCAATTGCCTTGGCCAAGGAATCCAGATTTCACAAGAGGACCAAGCATATCAAAAGACGCTTCAATTCCATTCGGGACCAAGTCCAAGTGGGAGACATAGAGATTTGCAAAATACATACGGATCTGAATGTTGCAGACCGTTGACTAAGCCTCTTCCACGAGCAAAACATGATCAGCACCAAGACTCCATGGGTGTTAGAATCATTCTTGTGTAATCTAGATTATTGACTCTAGTGCAAGTGGGAGGCTGAAGGAAATATGCCCTAGAGGCAATAATAAAGTTATTATTTATTTCCTTATATCATGATAAATGTTTATTATTCATGCTAGAATTGTATTAACCGGAAACATAATACATGTGTGAATACATAGACAAACAAATAGTCACTAGTATGCCTCTACTAGACTAGCTCATTAATCAAAATGGTTATGTTTCCTAACCATAGACATGTGTTGTCATTTGATTAATGGGATCACATCATTAGGAGAATGATGTGATTGACATGACCCATTCCGTTAGCTTAGCACTTGATCGCTTAGTATATTGCTATTGCTTTCTTCATGACCTATACATGTTCCTGTAACTATGAGATTATGCAACTCCGTTTACGGAGGAACACTTTGGGTACTACCAAACATCACAACGTAATCGGGTGATTATAAAGGAGTACTACAGGTGTCTCCAAAGGTACTTGTTGGGTTGGCGTATTTGAGATTAGGTTTTGTCCTCCGATTGTCGGAGAGGTATCTCTGGGCCTTCTCGGTAATACACATCACATAAGCCTTGCAAGCATTACAACTAATGAGTTAGTTGTGAGATGATGTATTACGAACGAGTAAAGAGACTTACGAGAACGAGATTGAACTAGGTATTGGATACCGACGATCGAATCTCGGGTAAGTAACATACCGATGACAAAAGGAACAACATATATCGTTATGCGGTTTGACCGATAAAGATCTTCGTAGAATATGTAGGAACAAATATGGGCATCCAGGTTCCGCTATTGGTTATTGACCGAGAATGGTTCTAGGTCATGTCTACATAGTTCTCGAACCCGTAGGGTCCATGCACGCTAACGTTTCGATGACAGTTCATTATGAGTTTATAAGTTTTGATGTACGAAGGTTGTTGAGTCCGGATGTGATCACGGACATGACGAGGAGTCTCGAAATAGTCGAGACATAAAGATTGATATATTGGAAGCCTATGTTTGGACTTGGAAGGTTCGGATGAAAGCAGGAAGTTATGGGAACACCGGGGTTACGGAACCCCGGGGTCAATGGGCCTTAATGGGCCATAGGGAGAAGAGGAAGGGCCGGCCGGGGCAGGGCGCGCGCCCCCTCCCTCTAGTCCGAATAGGACAAGGAGAGGGGGGCGCCTTCCCTCTTCCCCTCCCCAATCCTATTCCAACTAGGAAGGGGGGAGTCCTACTCCGGTGGGAGTAGGACTCCTCCAGCGCCCCTCTTGGGCTGGCCGCACCCCTTGCTCCTTTATATATCTGAGGCGGGGGCACCCAGACACACAAGTTGATCTACGGATCGTTCCTTAGCCGCAGCGGTGCCCCCTCCACCATATTCCACTTCGGTCATATCGTCGCGGAGCTTAGGCGAAGCCCCGCGCCAGAGAAGTCATATCGTCATGAGCTTAGGCGAAGCCCTGCGTCGGTGGAGCATCATCATCGTCACCACGCCGTCGTCTTGTGGAACTCATCCCGACACTTTGCTGGATCGAGTCCGGGATCGTCATCGAGCTGAGCGTGTGCGAACTCGGAGGTGCCGTGACGTTCGGTGCTTGGATCGGTCGGATCGTGAAGACGCACGACTACATCAACAGCGTTGTTATAACGCTTCGCTTTCGGTCACGAGAGTACGTGGACGGACACTCTCCCTCTCGTTGCTATGCCATCACCATGGTCTTGCGTGTGCGTAGGAATTTTTGAAATTACTCGTTCCCCAACATGATGGTGAATAAAACCACTAAGTTCAAGAAAGGCAAGGGTAAGAAGAACTTCAAGAAGGACGGCAAGGGAGTTGCCGCGCCCGGTAAGCCAGTTGGCGGGAAGAAACCAAAGAATAGACCCAAGCCCGAGACCGAGTGCTTTTATTGCAAGGGAAGTAAATCCTTTGAAGCGGAACTGCCCAAGTACTTAGCGGACAAGAAGGCCGGCAACACCAAAGGTATATGTGATATACATGTAATTGATGTGTACCTTACCGGTACTCATAGTAGCTCCGGTATTTGATACCGATCGCGGTTGCTCATATTTGTAACTCAAAGCAGGAGCTGCGGAATAAGCGGAGACTGGCGAAGGGCGAGGTGACGATCTTGGCGTCGGGAATGGTTCCAAGGTCGATGTGATCGCCGTCGGCACGCTACCTCTACATTTACCTACGGGATTAGTTTTAAACTTCAATAATTGTTATTTAGTGCCAGCTTTGAGCATGAACATTGTATCTGGATCTCATTTAATGCGAGATGGCTACTCATTTAAATCCGAGAATAATGGTTGTTCTATTTATATGAGAGACATGTTTTATGGTCATGCCCCGCTGGTCAATGGTTTATTCTTAATGAATCTCGAACGTGATGTTACACATATTCATAGTGTGAATACCAAAAGAAGTAAAGTTGATAACGATAGTCCCACATACTTGTGGCACTGTCGCCTTGGTCACATTGGTGTCAAGCGCATGAAGAAGCTCCATGCTGATGGACTTTTAGAGTCTCTCGATTATGAATCATTTGACACATGCGAACCATGCCTCATGGGCAAAATGACCAAGAATCCGTTCTCCGGAACAATGGAGCGAGCAACCAACTTATTGGAAATCATACATACTGATGTGTGCGGTCCAATGAGCGTCGAGGCTCGCGGAGGCTATCGTTATGTTCTCACCCTCACTGATGACTTGAGTAGATATGGGTATGTCTACTTGATGAAACACAAGTCTGAGACCTTTGAAAAGTTCAAGGAATTTCATAATGAGGTAGAGAATCAACGTGACCGAAAAATAAAGTTCTTACGATCAGATCGTGGGGGAGAATATTTAAGTCACGAATTTGGTACGCACTTAAGGAAATGTGGAATCGTTTCACAACTCACGCCGCCTGGAACGCCTCAGCGTAACGGTGTGTCCAAACGTCGTAATCGCACTCTATTGGATATCATGCGATCTATGATGTCACTCACCGATTTAGCGCTATCATTTTGGGGATACGCTCTAGAGACAACTTTAAATAGGGCACCGTCTAAATCCGTTGAGACGACACCGTATGAATTATGGTTTGGAAAGAAACCTAAGATGTCGTTTCTAAAAGTTTGGGGATGCGATGCTTATGTCAAGAAACTTCAACCTGAAAAGCTCGAACCCAAGTCGGAAAAATGCGTCTTCATAGGATACCCTAAGGAAACCATTGGGTATACCTTCTACCTCAGATCCGAAGGCAAGATCTTTGTTGCCAAGAACGGGTCCTTTCTGGAGAAAGATTTTCTCTCGAAAGAAGTAAGTGGGAGGAAAGTAGAGCTTGATGAAGTACTACCTCTTGAAACGGTAAGTAGCGCGGCTCAGGAAGATGTTCCCGTGGTGCCTGCACCGACTAGAGAGGAGGTTAATGATGATGATCAAGGTACTTCGGATCAAGCTCCTACTAAACTTCGTAGGTCCACAAGGACACGTTCCGCACTAGAGTGGTACGGCAACCCTGTCTTGGAAATCATGTTGTTAGACAACGGTGAACCTTCGAACTATGAAGAAGCGATGGCGGGCCCAGATTCCGACAAATGGCTAGAAGCCATGAAATCCGAGATATGATCCATGTATGAAAACGAAGTATGGACTTTGACTGACTTGCCCGATGATCGGCGAGCCATAGAAAATAAATGGATCTTTAAGAAGAAGACAGACGCGGATGGTAATGTGACCATCTATAAGGCTCGACTTGTCGCTAAGGGTTATCGACAAGTTCAAGGGATTGACTACGATGAGACTTTCTCACCCGTAGCGAAGCTGAAGTCCGTCCGAATCATGTTAGCGATTGCCGCATTCTATGATTATGAGATATGGCAAATGGACGTCAAAACGACATTCCTTAACGGCTTTCTTAAGGAAGAATTGTATATGATGCAGCCGGAAGGTTTTGTCGATCCTGAGAATGCTAACAAGGTGTGCAAGCTCCAACGCTCAATCTATGGGCTGGTGCAAGCATCTCGGAGTTGGAACATTCGATTTGATGAGATGATCAAAGCATTTGGGTTTACACAGACTTATGGAGAAGCCTGTGTTTACAAGAAAGTGAGTGGGAGCTCAGAGCATTTCTCATATTATATGTGGATGACATC